>PKRV01000109.1:2040129-2115674 GCA_003709505.1 Hyphantria cunea
AGTTTTGAGGGTCAATGTTTCTTTCTTTGTTCTATACAGTATAGCGCCTAAACTCCTGAACCAATTTTAATGAATGAGTTGACAATAAATTCGTCAAAAGTTTTTACATATTCGGGTTTTATATTTTTCAACTTTTTCTTGTTAGAATAGATCATTATTTTGATAAGGTTAATTCTGAGTGTACCGTTTTAATCATTTATTTTATTACATTACAGGCTCCAATCAAATAAACTATAGATTAATTTGGCGATAAATCAACATTATTGTTGTAAATACTATATATTTTCATAACCATTTAGTAAAAAGCAGTTAATATAAAATTACAAACAGACAATTTTATTTTAATTATTTGTATAGATGAATCCGTGGTATGGTAAACGTTCAGTATGTTATATTATTTTCAACAGTGATAATATAAAAAACTTATTATTAAACATTCCCTTATTTCAATACTTTACAGTATTTAAGTACAGGTATGTTATTAAGGGGATTAATTTGAATAAAATCATTAAAACCTAATCAGTAAACTTAATGAGCATCATCATCATCATCGTCAGCCTATCGCAGTCCACTGCTGGATATAGGCCTCTCCAATTTCACGCCACTAAGTTCGATCTATGGCTTCTCGCATCCAGCTCCTGCCAGCCGTCCTGCGCAAATCATCGCTCCACCTGGCCTGTGGAAGTCCTACACTACATTTTCTAATTAATGAGCATACATTTTTTAAATACAATCTATATTATTATCATAACTTAGAAAGTAGCTTTGTCTTTCACGGCTAAGTCTAGAAGCTAGCCTAAGCTAGAGATAGATTGGACCTCGTAGAAGGACATGTGCAACTTTCTGTCACTATAACCGACATATACTAGACAGAGCCGCGTGTATAAGCTAGTAAAGAAATAAATTATAAACTGAATAATAAATATCTTACTTTAAAAATAGTATCACAAAGATAAATAGTGATCTTTGACGAGTTTTGTAAAGGTTAAAAGATACATTTCATAGAAAGTGATCCAGTCCCATTTCATTTATTCCCTTACCGAGCTCGTTCTGGCAGCTGTTCCAAGGAAGTGAGTACCCCTGAGAGGTAACTGAGCATGTCCGTTACGAACGCTGATGCCTGCCCCGTGGGCTCCACTGGAACAAATTAAATAAACGATTACACGTACTGCAAAAGGAGCGAGCGATTTCCATCCCGAAGTATAATAATATTCTTCTAGCCGATTAAATGGATAACCGAGCTTTACTTGGTTCTTTTTTTTGGTAAATTTATTAATATATATAATCGATTTATCCTCGGATGTTTGTTACTCCTTTACCCAAACGGTTAAACAGATCTGGATGAACTTCAGCACATAGTTAGATTATAATGTGGAATAGCTAGTTTACTTTTATCCCGAAAATTAACAACGCAGGACCCAGTTAGTATTTTTTTTTTGTTGGCGTGGTGGAAATTTCCTTCGGATCTTCGACTCCTCGGGGACTCAGGAGCCAAGTATGTGATGATCCTACTAAAAACCACCCCGACGGCCCGTATAAAGCTGCCTGCTCTTTTGTAAAAATCACTGGCACCTACGTAGTTTTTTTTTTATAATATGTTTAAAGATTATCTGTCACTCTTATTTTGTTTGTAATAACGGACGTCTCGCGGAAGCTTTTCGTGCTATGATTTCCTATGATTATAAACGAGCATTAAACTTCAAAGCATCTCAAGAAAATTTACAAGATGCTTTTAGGGATCTTTTTGAAGTTTTTTGCGTTACCGAAAAATTTCGCGGATTTGAACGTGGTCAAGAGAACTTAAACGATGACCCCAGACCCGACCGACTACCGACTGTAACTCATAAAAACGTCATCAGGGTAGATTGGCTATTTATTGTGAGAGAATAGACATATTACACATCGAGAGATACAGGCTGAACTAAACATTGGATCACAGGCAGTTTCCATCATCCTGCATCCTCTCACCGATGAGCAAAAATGCCATCATTAGAAAAGTTCGAAGGAGGAACTTCGCAAATCGTACCTTACATTTTTACAACTGATGAATCATGGATATATATATATATATCCTCTCACGAAGCAGCAATCCACACAATGGGTGTTTGAAGAGGACGATTTGCCCACAAAAGTTGTTCGCGGTCGGAGGCTTATTGAAAAAATTAAAGCGGTTTTTTTTCGACGCAATGGATCAGCAGCAGTAATTCCGTTAGAAGACCATAGAACAGTTACTAGTGAATGGTATTGCGAAGTTTGTCTGCCTCAAGCTTTCGGGGAGTTAGAGAGCGAGCGCCCAAGAAGTGGTGTACGTGGCATTGTTTTTCACCCAAATAGCGACGTTCCCCATCCTTCGTATAATTCAGATTTAGCTCAAAGCGATTTTTTATTTCTCACTACAAAAAAAATGCTCGTTGGCGAAAATTTAGCACTGCAGACGAGGGCGTCGAAGAATTTCGACGGTTATTTTTCACGGTTCATCCAAATGCATAAGTGCCAATGCACTTATGCATTTGGGTAAACCATTAAGAGAATATTTTGAAAGCTGTAAATAGTTTTTTTTAAATATCTATTTTTCATTTCGCAAACTATTTTTGGAACACCCCACGTATAGTATTTTCAAAAAACTTGTAAATATAGGGGTCCTTTATATATTTTGACCTATCGTGGCACAAAAGACTAATCAGTGCCAGTTAATTTACACTGGAGAATAACACTATATATTTACATTTAAAATAGATACATGTTATTTATTTATATACCAGGATATAAATTTGATGTATGCGACTTTATTGCTAGAAGCGATTTCTTTCAGGCAACTTTTTGAGTAATTAATTAATAAGGTCTTCAAGTACCTATGAAATCTTAATAGGTTTAATAAATAAATATTTTGGATATCTAAACCACGACGTCATCTAGTTCCAAACTAAGTAGAGTATTTATTATGGATACATACTAGTGCACTTCTATAAATTATCTATGAACTTTTTTTTATAAATGCATATAAATACATAGATTACATTTTTGGCCAAAATTTTAACAAAAAAACGACTCCAAGAACTGGATTGAATTGAAATGGCACCATAAGGGAAGCATCAGATTTCAAATGAAAAAAGAATCATCAAAATCGGTTTACACAGTCGAAGGTTCTGAGGTAATAAAACATAAAAAATACAGTCGAATTGAAAAACTCCTTTTTTTAAGCCGGTTGAAAACACCCAATCTCAGAAACAAACATTTGGTCCGACCCGAGAATCGAACCCGAGACCTCAAGCACAGCAGTAACATTCGCTACGACTGCGCCACAGAGGCAGTCAAATAATACTGTCTGTATAGGTATAGAATTTTTTTTCAATACATTTTAACCACCAGTTGATTCCTCCAATATATTGTTTTATTATTTACCTAATAACCAGTCGTAATTTTCCAAATCCAAGAACTCATCGACTTTCTTCTCTAGATTGTTGCAAATCTGTTGTTCGGCGTCGTCACGGGCGGCTTGGAACATACTGCCCGCTGCCTACAATATAAAAAAAAGCATGACATTCACTTCGTCTTATTTTGTTCATCATTATCGACTTGTTTGCTTTTACTAGTTAGGGGTCACTTAAAAAGAGGTTTTGGCCTACTATATCACACAGACCCGACGGGTAAATATAGGATTTGTTTTGTTTCCCTGAGTGTGGCCGCGGATGGGCGGGACGGGTTTTCCCCTCCATCCGCTTCACAGGCCAGCCGTGAGGGGGCGACGTTACGCGTGTGCCGTACGTCGCCTAAACTGAGAGTCTAACACCAGGAGACGGTGCCCGCTTCAGTGCGGGCAGGCGCTGGGAAAGTGAAAGCCCGAGGAAGCTTGCACACGTAAAAAAAAGAAAAAAAAATTGTTCTGTTTCTTATCTTTGCGTAGTTTGCTCCCTTAGCTATTACGATAGCCACGTATATCTCTATTCATGTATCCGTAAATAACCCGCATTTTATTGAAAAAAACAATTGTTGAAAAACCTTTACATGGAATGGACACAAAGAACGCCCAAAGTCAGGGAGACAATTTGTGGATCACCAAAAGTGTTGTCTCATGGGGTTTTAACAAATATTTTTTTTTTATTTTCACAAAATCAAACAAGGAGACGTATCGCCTGATGGCAAGCGATTACCGCCGCCCATGGACACACGCAACACCGAAGACGTCACGTCACAAGTCCATTGCCAGCTTTTGGGATCACCGGGATCTCCATCAGGGAAGGGGAATAGGGGGAGGTTGGGATATTGGCCTCCGGAATCCTCACTCACTCGGCGAAACACAGCCCAAACGCTGTTTCTTATCGGTATTCTGTGAGGCCGTGGTATCACTCCGGTCGAGCCGGCCCATTCGTGCCGAAGCGTGGCTCTCCCACAGTCAAATAACACTCAGCGTAACAATCCGCTAGGCCAGGCGTAAGGCATTAAATATAAACAATAATAATCCTTCAGATCAATGAAAGCAAGGCACTTTTACCGTTAGCCGAATTTTCGAATTATCTAGACGATAATTCGAAAATTACTACCTGATGTTAAAAAGTAATAATACCTGTGTAGTGACAAGTTCTGAGCCAGTTATATTGCTGATGAACTCATACAAGCACAACGTGGCCCCTTCTAAGTACTGCGTGTCAACTATTATCTGTAACAAAAAACGAAAGAATATTAAAAAGTTACTGTGGTCCGTTCGCAATAAGAAAATAGTGATGTATCGTTCAAGTCCCGCCCTCTACCAATCAAGTTTCAAGTTATTGTTTCGTATGAAAGCTTGGCGTCTCATTGGTCAAAATATTTTGTTTTGATCGATGTGTCACTATTGCGGATGAACTATGGCTGTTCCTTGCGATTCACACTCAGAATTCACAACTAAGAAATATTAGGTGGATAAAAATACACATATATATTTTTTTTATATTTTTTTTTTTTAAATTGTTGTGTTTGCTTGTCCATTATTACCTAAGATCTTCCATTATTCTCTATCTATCTCTATATCTTTCTAATTAACCTGAACCAGCTGCATCAGAGGCAGTGGTCTACGGAAGAGTGCAGAGAGACAGCCAGTGAAGGATCGGCTGAGCAGTAGAGAAGCTGACTGGCGAGCTGCTGCCGCCCTTCGTGATCCGCCCAGACCCAGCCCTGCAGAGTACTTCAACCACGCGTAGATGAACTCCTTCACCTGCACGTACACGGCCGGCACTATCGATGAGAACGGGAACCTATAAATTGATAAAAACACAATAACACACAGCACTATCTAGCTTCACAATGAAGGTTAGAATGAGTGATAGAATACTTATAAACTTTTTATTTATAAATAGTCGCCAAACATACATATTATATGTACATAGAAGACACACTAATTCCCGAATAAATATTTGCAGATCATACAAACATTTGGTCCGGGAATCGAACCCAAGACCTCAAGTACATCGCAACGCTACCACTGTCTATCGAGGCAGTCGAACATATAGACAACCAGAAGAATATAACCAATTGATCGGACTCAAAATCAGATAGTCCGAATAATGAATAGTTAAGAATACGAAATTTTAACACAGATATTGTCAGAACCGATTGAGGTAAATTATTTTTATTAAATTAATACAATTATTAAATTAAATAAGACAATAGCAATAAAAAGAGAAGAAAATCTTTAAAAAAATTGTACCAACTGGACTAGATAGTCTAGTATGATAAACCAAAAAAGTTTCTACGGAGAGGACTGTCCAACCATGTCATCATGTATTCAAATAATGATGAAATAAAATATAAAACTTACTTTCTTGGAAACGGTTGTGTTTCTAATTCATCATTATCATACGGGAATGTGTCCATTACACCATCAAATTGATCTTGGGTCTCAACCTGCAATCAAACATTAATACATTAGAACCATTTTATATTTATTCGTAATGGTAGTTCGATAATAAAATTTGAAGTCTTCAACAGAATTCCCGACAAAATTGGTATATCCGGAACAAACAAACAAGACGAAAATTCAAAAATTGTTTTTTACTGTAAGTACTGTAGGTATGTACTGTCATATTCATTTAGTAATAAGATGTTTATTTGAAATTGCAAACAGATATTTCTATTTTATTTATTTATCTAGATAGTATAGCAGGCAAACCAGCAGACGGACAGCTGATGGCAAGTGACTACCGTTGCCCATGGACATTTCCAACTCAAAGAGTCAACTCCTATCCCCACACCTCATAATAGGGTGAAGGGGCTTAGGGAATAGGAATTCGTTATATTAATTGTTTCGTTTTCTTACTAACCTCGCTGTACCAACCATACTAGATCTCTACATCCCCCTGAAGGTTGGCTGGTAGAGTATGCCCTGGGCATTAAGTCCGCCGATGTACACAAGTGCATGAAGTTGTAAATAAATGAATACCAGTTACACTTATGTAAAGCAAGAATTGGAGTGCCATGGAATGTACTTAACTATAATTATAATCGGAAAGATTGTGTGCATTCCATGATGATAAGGAAATTGTCTCCTACATACCTCAATGGGCAAAAATGAGGCGTTATCCAATATGTCCCTGAACACCGCCACCCATCTTTGCATCAACACTTCTGTGTAATGCTCCGCCATCTCTTGTAGTAACAGCGGCAAGGGATCGGTCGGTAGACCATAACACCTGTAAACAATGCAAACTTGAAAAGAAGTGCCAATCACTAAAAATATTATGAACTGTAATAAACTGTACTTCATTATTGACTGCTTTGTTGATCTAATAGTTAGTGACATTGATCGCAGCACCCAGAGTGTGTGGGTTTAATTCCCACACAGGAGCAATTATTGTGTGTGAGCAAGGGAATTTTTCCTGTCTCACTCATTTGATTAAATGAGCGTGGAGAAAGTCACCAAGTGCGAGTTGTACACACACACACATATAGGAAAGCGAAGGAAAACACTTTTATCTATCGGGATTGCCCCCGTGCGGATCTGGAAAAGATAATATTCAGTATATATAAAAAATAATTATACTAACTTGAGTGTATTAATAAAGAGTACAATCTGGTGTTTAATGCTCAACATCAAGGTTGGATCAGTGATGAGAGATGTATTAGTCCTCAGGGTCGAAGCCACTTTGGTGACAGACATACTCCACATATCTAGCAGCCAATCCTTAGACACGAGACCTGCACCTGCACTTAGCAAGTGTTCTTCAAGTATGAAAAAGCCCAGCACCGCATTTAAGTAGTTCCTGATACCTTGGATTGAGTCGTGAAGGTTGGCTGACGCTGGTATTAAAACAAGGCGTGCTTGCTGTTTGCGTTGAGCTCTGAAAAAAAAACAATTAAATAATACTGAAAATGTAAAAAAAAAGATCTATCAGACGTAACATTTTTATTGGTGTTTACTAAAAAATCATTTTCTATAGAATCAGTCCTTCTTTACTCATTTATGCAGAAAGCATTATTGCTTGCGACTAATAGGCAAAGTAAGAGGGTTACGGGATTCTGGATATAGAACTACAGTCTAAGAGCGATGAGTCCTATATAAGAATCAATCACACGATTTCTTTTTCTAAAGGCAACTGAAAAGAAGGCAACAAATACATCCTGTGTCGCGGGGGACTTTACTAGACACATGAGACTGATGCAAAAAACACCAGACTTAGAACAACAATTTGCAGATCGCACAAAGTGTTCTCCTATGTTGGATCTGAACCCACAACACTTGGCGCCGAAAAAAGCGACGTGGCGACCGCTTAAACCAACTGCGCAGTCCAGTTTAAGAGTGACGTAATTTCTGCATGGACCGAGAAATATGAAGCAGATTATTCAGATCAAATCATAATTTTAAAGAGACAGTCAAATATAGATGGCAGATTCTTAAGTGCTTATATACTTGTGTAACAGTTTATCGGTGCTAGAGTATGTGTAGAAGTAATATATTTTATATTATGAATGGAAATGTTGACATCAATGTGTGAAAAAATCACGACATACAAATATATCACATTATTTCTCCTATATGTAAGTATTTCTTGATAAGTTACGTAGTTAATTACATGGCAAATTTCATAGCGTTTACAATGATGTGCATATTATAAGATATAATTACATTTTAATACGAAAAAAACTTATTTCTCTGTGACCACTACCATAATATTTCGCAAACCGCTTAAGAGTTTAGGTTAAACGACGCTGCACAGGTTAATCCTCTACGGCATAAAACCTGGCTAGTTTGATCCTGTGGAGAAAAACATGGTCCAGATTTTCCTCAGAGCCTGTCTGAGACCAGTCATAGGGGTGGGTTTCAGTGGAAACGCCATAGACTCCTGACTCCTAGAGGAATTGGAATCCGGTGATCCGAATCTATTTTCTACCATGTAAACTTAAACAAAAGATCTTTATCCTCGTCTATTAATGTCAAAAGCTGTTTTTTGTAAATTAAAACTAATAGTCGTATAGACATTAAAGGAAATACATAATGATAATTACCTGTAATACTGTATAAAATCGTTTTTAGCGCCCAACACGCTGTGGATGTGCAGACATCTGTGCAGTGGACTAAAGTCTACCAGCTCGTGGGGACACTGTGGACCGGTGTTTTCTTTTACTGACACACCAAGGACTGCCGTATCTGCACAAAAATGGTTAAAGAATAAATCTGTAGTGTTTCATCTCCTTTACACTATCTGAACTCTTTACAAATAAATAAAATTGAAGTGCCTGTTTGTGTGGCGACATCCACATACAGTGCAACAAGAAAAGTTCTAGAGCCGATAACATACATACAACTTTCCAACATCAACCGTTGGGCAGAGGCCCGCCAGGCATTATCATCTCACTGGTTGGAGAATCCTCCCTTTGTGTTGGAGGGACATGTGACCCGTTCCTCCACATTTGTAATTTTTGTTCTGTTTTTTTTTTATGGTAATTTTAACAAAAACCATTTTATTTTGTTCCGGTTAATCTCTGGAAAATGTGGACCGACTGACGTGACGTTCACTGGCAGATGCTGATGATAGAAGGGCTTAGACTACACCTATTTTAGACTGGCTTTGCCCCGCTGCGTTACCATCAGTTGTTGTTGTAAAAGTGCAACAACGACGAGCAACATCGTGTGGCGCTAGTAGTATAGAGCAAATGAAAGAAAAATGAAATGAAATGAAAGTGTTATATTCACAATAACAGCAACCCATAATGTCCCACTGCTGAGCTCGGGTCTCCTCTCAGGAGATATATTCACAATGATTCTAATTAAATATTCATATATAAGTGACAGCAATATTAAATTGTCTTTTCTTTAATATACCTTTTTTGTTTTTAACGATACTGGCAAGGTTTCTTCCTAACATTTCCTGTGTTTGTTTCAAAGCCATTGCACCCACCTGAGAAGCAAATAAATTAACATTATTTTCTTGGGCAACACTATTATTTGGTTAAAACATTAAGTTTTAAAATGTAACCTTAAATTATAATATCAACTCTAGTTACCTGTGGACTAAGTTTACGTATATTCTCCAGGAAATCCCTGAGATCCGCCATTGAAGCGTCTTGTATCGCTTGTCGAAGCCGAGGAATGTCGGCAGATATTTGACCGCACCATTTATATGGCCCCACCCTTGGCAGTAAGACATGTTCCAATTGCTCTAGAGTTTTTAGAGCAGGGTAATATCTGGACCAAAAAAAATACAAACCTATAAATGTTACCTTTCGAGGACTAAACACACGCGAAATATGTAGTGTGGACGGTGGACCGGCTGGCGTGGCGACGCGTTGCCACATTATGTGTCGACACGTTATATGAGTGAGTATATTATAACTGCAGATAGTACAAGCTCTACTAAGTTTGGGACTAGATAACGATGTGTATATTATTATTATCATGTCATATCATCACATCAGCATTCATTTTGACTACACGGTTGTCCTAGTGCGTTTAAGCGGTCGTCACGCTTTCTACTGTACTATAATGTAAGTGTTGTGGGTTCAAATCCGACATAGGTTCACATCCACAAATTGTTGTTCTGAGTCTGGGTGTTCTCTCTGTCTGTTTCAAGTGTTTATAAAGTCCCCTGCGACATTTTACAGACAGGACAGGCGACAGGATTTATTCCTATAGCGGGAATTGTTTTTAATAAGAGAATAAAAAACAGTCTTTTAAAAGAGTTTTTTTTTTATATAGGCATATAAAGAAGACTTACAAAAGAGGTTTTGGCCTACTTCAGCACTCTAGTCAGACGGGTTCATATGATATATGAATTGTTTCAAGTTGCCCATCTCTTTGCAATGATATTTTCCTGTGGCCACTTCCACATACAGTGGCAACGAAAATATATGATACCGAAGAAACGTCGAACTATCGAATAACACTGGAAACGAAGAAACTACTAATCCTAAATCGCGCAATAGAAATTTTGGCGCCGATTGGCATATATACAACATCCCAATGTCAACCGTTGGGCAGCGGACCGCCAGGCATGATCTTCTTGACTGCTCGGAGGATCCTCCCTTTGAGTTGGAGGGACAGAAAACCCTGCCCTCAACAGTCCTATGTAATTTACTTCCTCAGTTGCCTCTTACGACACCCGTGGGTATAATGGGGTAGTGAAATTCCTTATTCTTAATCCGTCACCACGCAGACCTAATAATTACGGGGTGACTATAAAAAAAATGGCACTTAGCGTAGGTGTCCTTCCGATCTCTTTTCCAAACCTAGTTGAGGTCGATATTTTACCATATCTCCACAACTCAAATAGGTACTAGATAACATTAAACTTTTATAATAAAACTGCTGTCGTACTTTTAGGTTCCATTATCTAAAATGGTTATATCCATGCTTATATTCAAATCTGTAGATTTGAAAGTAATATTTCTGTCTGTCTATCACATTTTCATATCTCATGCAGATCCTTTAGTTTGATAACCGATATAAACGCGGGCGGGCGACAAAACCTAGTATAAATATAAAAAGCCCAATTACCTTTTAGCTTCTACTTGTGACTTGAGCTTTGAGTATGTTGTGAGTAGAGGAAGACATAATTCCATTTTCTCAATAGTTGCAGCAATATTAAGCTCCACCCTGCGCGCTCGGAGTAATTCTTCAGCTTTCACATATAAATCTTAAGGCAAAAAACATAATCAGTCATTAATTTTACACAGGAAGGATACAAGGTGTGGATAATTATATACATATTAAGTCTGTAAGGATATGGTAAGTAATAAATAATAATAAAAAAAAAATATATAAATCCCTTTTTAAAACAAAGTTGAACCAACTTCAAATAATACTATGTGATTGCTTAAATAATTTATATTTATGCAATAGCAGTATAATCTGTTTATTTGTTGTCATTTTTGTTGTATGGCAATAGCAGTATAATCTGTTTATTTGTTGTCATTTTTGTTGTATGTCTCTTAAAGTCACCACACATACTCATTAGATTTATATGAAACCAGATGTTGCCGCTGTAATTGCGACAAAAAGTAGCCAATGTCCTCCTCGATGATCCAATTCTGTACCGAAATTCATCCATGTCCCTTCATCAGTTTGTGTAAGCATAAAAGACAGTCGGACACAGATATATAAGTATGTACCAAACTGTATGGCGGATCGGAACATCGTGTCGATGCGCAGAATACAGTTTTCAGTATCAGCGGGACGTATCTTCCTTGTGTGTGTGAGTTGTGTCAAATAAACTCAAAACAGGAGAGGAGCGACTTACGTATTTGGAATACTCAGGATATAGATAGGTAGGTATGTTCACAACTTTATTAAAAACTTTGGCGCTGAACTATTGAGTGAGACACGAAAATTATTATTGAAATCACATTTTATATTATTTATCTTAGCAAAAAGCAACCGCAGTTTTTACAGGTTTTGACGCACACGAAAAAATAAAAAGAGGTTACAATCATGTCACAAAAAGTCATATTGCAAAGAAATAGCGAAGTTGTAAAAGAATGACAATTATTATTATTATTACACTATATACTAAACTTTTTCATGAACCTCTAACAGTGTCCAGACACTCCATATGCATGATAATCTTGTCTGTGTACATTCGAGTTGTCAATAGTTTTGAATTTTTTCATATCCTTGTTTTGTTATTTTTGCTTACATGTTTTACCATTGACTGTTGTTGTTTTGGGTATTTTACGTTAACTTTTAGATGGTTACATATTAGCTGTGTCAATTTAAATGCCAGACACACTGTATAATCTTCATTTCATTAAAGCAAGGTCATTTATTTCTATAGATTGGTTTGCACAAACACTTTTACAAGGCCTCAGATGACAGGCTAGAAAAATGTTAACGTAAATAAATAAAATTAGTTTAATATTTTATTTGTCTCAACCGTTATCCTGGAAATAATTGTTCTTTTTAATGTCAGTTATGAATGATAGAGAATTAAAGCTTATTGTAGCTACAACATAAGTACATGTAATAAAAAAAAATATAGGAAAATTGTATACATTCGTCTAATTATTTTCAACTCAACTGTACCAGCGCTCACCTGCTTGCGCAACTAACTTCAGAATCACCATAAAGTTAGATTCGGACTATACAGACAGTTACTTTTGAATTAATAATATTGACATGGATTTAAATGAAACCTTTTTGAAACAGAAAATGATAATTTTGTATACTCTTATTCAAAACGGATTTTACTTGTTATTCCAGAAGATGCGGACAAAGGTAAATTTACCTTGTTCTATCAGAGATATATCAAAATACTCATGTTACACTTAGAATTGACTTACTTTCAGTGGTTTCTTTAACATTAGCCTCCACATTGGATATATCTGCGTGCAGTTCCTCAGCGTGTGATCGGACTTGGAGCAATTCACGAATGGAGTCTATAAAGCCCTATAAGACAATGTTTCAATCAAATTTTAATAAGACTTCGTGTTAACTCCCATACTAGGAATATTCTTGTGTGGGGACTTCACACGCACTCATGAAATAGACACAAAGACACCCAAACTCAAATCAGCAATTAGGGTATCATAGAACACACAGCACTCATAGAAAACTATGGCTTTAGCCACTGTCAGTACAGTTAGTGAAAAATTGTCAAAATCAGCCTTTAAAAGTTAGCTGATGTAACTATGGAAGTATTGACATAGTATACCAATCTGCATAATATGAAACAATATGGCGTTGTGTGTCATATGTCCTATATATGTTATTTTTCAAGTTTCCTATAATGTTATTGTGTGGACTATTCATGAGCTAAAATTCTATGAGTTTGGATGTTTTCTATGTATAATTTGGATGTATATTTTAAAAAACTGTATTATTTATATCAGCTGTCTAGTTCCCACAGTACAAGCTCTGTTTAGTTTGTGACTAGATGGCATAGTGTGTGTGTGTTTTTCGAAATATTTATTTTTATTTATTCTATTTATGAATTGTTTACCTGATAATGGAAGTTACACAACTTTTCAATTTCTTTGTCGTGCTGTTTAATGCGCTCGTCCAACTGCTGCACAAAGGCTTCATGGCCTTCCCCTTCGTATATCGACCGGAATGCCGGGCCCCAATAGTCATCAATGCCCTCGATTTCCTGATTGAGATGGAATTAAAGAATAATCTTCTTTAAATTAATTAAGACATACAATCTTGAAAAACACTTATCTATCGGGCTTAAAGGAGGCCTTATTCAGGAGAATAAAGTCAACAACGATGAATAAAATTGAAAGTGGGTGTATACCTGTATCGTAGCGTTCGTCATTATAGTATACTATTTTGTAGTCTGATTAGTAAATATACTTAAATTGTAGAAAATCAATTTATTAGCATTTCAAACTATTTTATTTGCATCATATTTCAATCGTTCCAACAAATATAAGAAAGGATCAACATGAAAATAGATTCGACTTTTGTCACTGACAGTATGTTGACAAGTTGTCATTATTCATTAAAATTTAAGAGTTGTCAATGACAACTCTTAAAATTTTCAATCTTTAACACTAATATTTGTGACAGCCTACAAAATGTAAATGTACATACAGTAACACTAAATTGACAACTATATTTTTTGTTTATAAACGGAATGTGTGATTTATTTTAACAGAAATTTAATACAGAAATATTTTCACAATTAAAACAAAAAAAACCACATAAACCATAGACAATTAATTGTTTGAAAGAAAATAAAAAAAAAATTTGACGTTGCGTGTTTTTAGTCTGTACTCTCAGCGTTGCCAACTTTACCTCTTTTAGGAAGTTCTACGTTCTTAAGACGCTTTTGCAGGTCTACCTATTTCAGTAAAGAATACAATAACAAAATGATAAATTTTTGAACATTCAGTTTCATAGTCATCTTACTGACCACACCGTTGTTTTCCAGCGCTACCTCGCCTCGTCTCATTGAATCGTGAACTACTGTGCTAAAAGTGTCTGCGTAAACCGAAACCTGACGTTTAAGTTTAAATGTAAATGGTCTTTTTTATGGTATAGGGGGCAAACGAACAGACGCATTGCCTGATAGTGAGTTATTATCTCCGCTAATGGACACTCGCAACACCGAAGGTGTTCTCTTTTCTAGAAGGTTTAAAGGTCGTATTGACCCGGGAATACCACAGGTGACAGTTAATTCCATAGTTTTATTGTGCGAGGCAGAAACTATCTGGAGAAGTGCACAGTTGTGGACTGCCAACAATCTAGATAGTGGGGATGAAACTTCTGTCGCGTAGGACGATAGCGGAAAGAGGTGGCAGGGATCAGTCCGAACAATCCCTCGGAGCACTCCCCATAGTTGATGCGGTTGAAGATGCTGTGGTGACTTCCACATACAGCGGCAACATAAACTTGTGACAACGCCATCCACCGAAGATACACTGAACTACGGAGTAACGTAGTATACGAAGAAGCTACCAATCCTGCATCGTGCAATAGAAGTTCTCGCGTCGAAAAGCATATATACTCAACAACAACCGTCCCAACATTAACCGTTGGGCAGTGGCCCACAGGCAGGCAGACAGGCAGGCATGATCACCTCGCCTGGTCGGAGTATCCTCCCTTTGTGTTGGAGGAACATGTGGCCCGTACCTTTAAAATGCATAGCGAGGCATCTCTACGCATCGCCAGAAGATACAGCCGTTCAGAAACATCTAGGTAATCGATGAATTGAGTGGTATAAACTGGGGTGCTTCTGCCCAAAGATGAGAGTATTCCACATGCGGCCAAACTTGCGTCTTATAAAGTAGAAGGCAGTAAGTTGGAGTAAAATACCGTCTAAATCTACTGAGTACGCCTAGCTTCCTCGTGGCCAACTTGGCCCTTACTCTCTTAATAGCCACGAAACTCGATATGTCGACACCAAGTTTTCCAAAATTAGCTAATTAGGCAGGCAGGGAAGTGTCTTCAAAACGAGGACATACGACCATTGACAGTTTTTTAGCGATGAACGTGCAAATACAACTTGAACTAATTTCTACGTAATTTTTATAGTCTACCCTACGACTTTTAAAAATCTGAGTTGGCAACACTTATTATATTCCTCAATTGTCAATTCTGCTAAGGCAGTGGTGGCAGTGGCACTTGATTTTGCTTATTGGAATAATTAATTAGGAACTATAAAATTTAAATTCCATGTGTCCATAATTTAAATTTTAGTTACTTTTAAATTTTAATAATCGATTCTGTGACGTCCAGCAACCATGGCTCACTGTATGAGAGTTTTGCATGGCCAGGTAAGTTTATTTTAATTCCACGTTTGTTAACAGACTGTATCATAAAGAATAAATTATTATCTAAATATAGAAACTAATTAAATAAATAAATTACACAAACTAGTTATTGCAATTGTTTGTTTACTGTACTATCATCATTGTTAACGATAATTTTTTTGTGCGATATATGATCATGAATGGATAGGTCACGTTATGTTAACTTATGTCAGGTCAATTGAGGTTACTATCAGCATTTAATCAGTTTTAAATTTATTTACTATAAAAATGATACAGACATGACTTTATATACACCTTAAATTATAGATATTTTTTCACATCCCTTTTTGTTCTAGGGTGGCAGGACAAAGACTGTACTCCTGGAAATACAACAAAGATGCTTCAGCAAGTCTCCACTAACCGCAGCAGCGGCCCAGGTATGCTAACATCCTCAAAATGTCCTTTTTACAAAGTTTTCAGTGATAATAACCAGTTGTTATGTAATCACTTCACTTGTGAAAAATCTGTGTTAAGACTCTAAATTGGAATTAATAATTATTATACGATGTGTTTTAGGTCGCTATGTCGAAATTCGACAAGGATCCACTTCCATACGCCAAGCTGACACAAAATTTGAAGATCGTGAAGGATAGGTTAGGTCGTAAAATGACCTTGTCTGAGAAAGTCCTGTACTCTCACTTGGATAATCCTAAAGAACAGGTAAGATATTATATAATTCAATTATGTACTTTTTAAAACAGTGTTTTTTTTAATGAGTAACAAATTTGACATTTAGTGTCTGATGTTTTAGTGTTATTGTTTATTTATAAAATCCTATAAAGTTCTGTTCAAAAGTGAATTTACTTTATTTGTCAAAAAAACATCCTTGTGCCACGTAATTATGGTAATATTTTTCGAGTTGTTATGTAAACAAACATTGCTATGTCCATCAAATTCATATTTATTAATCTATATAATTTTATACTCAATGCATGGATTAGAATATAAATTATTATCTTTCTAATTAAATAATTTCTTTAGCATAAATATGAGCAACGATTACTATGATATTTTTTCTCATAAAGAATATATTTATTTTTGCACTAATATCTCCTTAAACAGAAGGTTCATTCACAGAGTATCATTAGACAGATCTATGATAAATCTAATGTAAATAAGGTAGATAATTCACTCTCTTTGTTCTAACTGAAGCCAAAAAACTCAGCTACTTCCAAATAAACACACATTAACGCCCATGCTTCCAACAAACTATGCTTCTTTTCATAAGTATCATACAAGGTGATGCAGTTTACTTACAAAATGCCATCTTATGCAATTAAATGGGGTAAAAACTATACAAAAGTGGACAAAAAGTCTGAAAGACATGCTGGGAGAGTGTTTCTAGGAGTACATATTCCTAAAACCCAAGAAATGTGGGTAAATTCATTGTCAAATAATGAAGTAGAAAGTGAGACATAAGTATTACTTGATATTAACTTACTTTTTTAGTGTTAAATATGTACACTGTAATTGTAATTTATAAGAAACAAACAGATTTATTTTAATGAGATTTCCAGGGATATTTTTTTAAAAGCTCTTCAATCACTCATACATTTTTAAAAATGGCTTGACTTTCTTGTTCTGTGTGCGTTATCTACCTTATTTTATTAAATCTGTCTATTGACTGATCATTAGCCAGATCCATGATAGATCTAATGTAATTTTACACAATTTTTATCATATTTGCCTAAGTCAGGTCATGAATAACTGATTGATAAACTAAAATGTACACACCTTGAAAATATTATTTTCCAGAAAAACTTTTGTTTTTTAAAATAATTTAACTATTCAAAATAATAATGTTCCCATAATTGTCTTTGAATATTACTTTTTGTTTGCTTCCCCACTTGTTAAGAAATTCAAAGCATTGTTTAGAAAGAAAGTATGGTGGGAAAAAGCAGAGAAATACTAACTCATAACATAAAACAAGAAGGATTAATAAAAAAAATTAGTAAAAAACAGATTCTAATCTGATTTTGCTAATTAATTTTTTTATAATAACTTATTGGCAATTTTAACATTTTTGACTGAATTAACTGAATTGGTTGAGCATTCTAGATTTGTTTAAAAAAAATATGATTGTTCACATAGGACATTGAACGCGGTACTAGCTACCTTCGCCTGCGCCCCGACAGGGTAGCGATGCAGGATGCTACTGCCCAAATGGCCATGTTGCAGTTCATCTCCTCAGGGCTACCTCGGGTTGCTGTGCCCTCCACCATTCACTGTGATCACTTGATTGAAGCGCAAGTTGGAGGTGACAAAGACTTGGCGAGAGCTAAGGTAAGAGTTTTAGTTTGAACTTCCATTTGCTACTGCCATCATTCAGCCAAAAGACGTTCACTGCTAGACCTAGGCCTCCCTCAATTTTCTCCACAACAACCAGTCCTGGGCTGACCGCATCCAACGGCTTCCTGGGACCTTAACCAAATTGTTGGACCGCCTTCTGAAATCTCTACCAACACTGCATCTTCAGTTACTATAATATGTGTTACTTTATAAAAATGGTATATATAAACAAAGCTATCTATCTAGTCTCCATAAAATACCACAAGCAGCCAGTACTAATGGATTACTGTTCCTTTTTGGTGATGTGTTAAGATCCTCTGAGTAATGTGGAAGGAGGAAGAGGGTTTGTACCATACTATTGATGAAATGAGTAACTTTTGTCTACCACACCATAACCATGAGCCATAATGAGAATAAACTTATATGCTAGGAAATACTTTGACAAAATTAACTAGCACATTGATGGAAGAAGATGAGCCATTGTTTGAGTATAAAGGAGTAAAGTTGCTAGATTTACCTGTTGTACTCTTCTTATCCGACTATGCCTAAACCAAAAGGAAGGGTAATAGTTTTGGCAGTCCTTGTTTCTCTGTTCCTCCATATTGCCTTAAATATGGAGCTGATTTTAATGAATGAGGTGTCAATATGTTTGTAATATTGGTCCGTATGACAGATTTGTATTAATGGTGGCCACTGTCATTTAGTAAAGAAACGTCTTATTCTTCAGGACATCAACAAGGAAGTGTACAAGTTCTTGGAAACCGCGGGTGCCAAGTATGGCGTCGGTTTTTGGAAACCAGGCTCTGGTATCATCCATCAAATTATTTTGGAGAACTACGCCTTCCCTGGTCTGCTTATGATCGGTACTGACTCCCACACTCCCAACGGTGGCGGTCTCGGTGGTCTTTGCATTGGTAAGTACTTAGAGAATTTTTTGAGTCCAAAGTTCACACGAAATAGTATCCTAGTTCACCCTTAATATAGTTGTGACAGAAAATCGAAGCTTATTCAGCTTTTATGAATAAAATATCTGTTTCTGTATGCCCAGGGCTCGAAATTTCAAATATGTTTTTATCTATTTGTCTACCTCGGTGGCATGGAACTGCTGTTCTTGAGGTCTCAGGTTCGATTCCCGGGTCGGATCAAATGTTTGTATGATCTACAAATGCTTGTTTCGGAGTTTGGGTGTTTACTATGTATGATATGTATGTATTTACAAAAAAATAGTATATTTGTATTTATATCAGTTGTTTAGTACCTATAATACAAGCTCTGCTTAGTTTGGGACTAGATGGCGTTGTGTGTTAGATGTCCGAAAAAATTTATTTATTTATCATCATGTAAATAGTTTCTTTAACTATGTAATACAATACTGGCCAGCTCATATTTCAGCCTTTCTTATACTGATCGATATATATCCATCTGATTCAGGAATACAAATTATCTGTTTTAAACTTCCTATTTTCATTGTAATATTTATTAGTTTGAACCAGTAAAGGTATTTTACATAAGTGTCTTCTTAGCGTATTGTTATGATTTTCCTGGAAATTTCTCGGCAGTGCATAGTAGTTTTTTTATAACGGTCCCTATTTATAATAGATATCACAAGTTAGTGCAGTAATGTTGATGTAAAGCCAACACAAACATTACTATTGTGTTTGCATTTTATCATATCTATGGTACAGAGTACTTTTATAGTATTCTCGACATTGAGCATCAATTTCGTTCCAATCCATATCAATTTGTGCACTATTAAATATAGTTATGACTACTTCAGACTCAATTGCAATAAATACCACTTAACAGCGTGGCATTAAAATTAAATTCGAACTCTTGTCTTCGAGTCTTGTACTGTCCAGTGTCGCTTCCATACATTGCAGGGACAATGCTTCAATCACCTGCTCATGACACTGAGAAATATATACCTAAGCATCGGTAAATATGTAAAATGCACCCACCTAATGATAGACTGCCAAAGAAAATAATAATTAACTATAGAAACACACGACAAGTTATTTTACCACCCTCGCCTTTCACGCCGGATTTGTAAGTTATGTAAATGAATTAATTATGGATCTATATTTTCATAAATTGTGAACTACTTGCGTGTATGGTGTATGTATTATGTTTATGAAGTACGATGTGGTTAAGACATTATGTTTTGTTCACGTTTTGTTGAAATAAAGAATCCCAAAGAGCAAAGTTTTTCTTTTATAAATATATGTACAATGATATTATATATAAATAAGAAAGTGACTACCCGGAAAACATTAGCAAAATCCAAGAGACGTGGTTTCTTTACTCATTGCAAATGCAGACATAGCATGGTGGCAATATGGCGGCCTATTGATGCTTCTCCATCATTGGCTTCCGGTGTCTCACTCACCATTGAAACAAAAGCACGAATGCTGTCATGTTTCATATTAGTTCAGTTGTTTAATCGTGAATACATAACAAACAAATACATATTTATATTATTACTAGTAAGAAATTTGCATACTTTAGCGCTCTTTTTCTCTGTCCAGGTGTTGGTGGTGCTGATGCAGTCGACGTCATGGCCAATATTCCTTGGGAATTGAAATGCCCTAAGGTTATCGGTGTCAAACTAACTGGTAAGTGTCTCTAGTACAGTATTAGACCAAGACAGTCCACAATGGTATAAAAAAAAGATTGAGTATAATTATTCGACTAGCTTTTGCTCTCGGTTCCGTCCGCGTGCATATCGGTTTTAGCGGTAAAAAGTAGCCTATGTCCTTTCTCAAGAATCAAACAATCTCCATGACGAATTGTATTGAAATCGGCGCAACGGTTTAATAGTGAACGCGTAAGATAGATTTATTTTCGAAATTATTATATGTATTTTTTTTTTATTCAAACCTCTTACCGCCTCTTGAAACCTTTTGGTAAAACCATTAATGAATTTTTGAAAAATCAGTATCATTGATTCAAATGTGTTTTGTGCTAAATATAAAAACTTGTATAAGGTAAATTAATCTTTACAATATCCAATAATTGTACCCAATAGTTTTTTAATATTTATTCGATTTATATTTTGAGTGTATGAGAATACGATTTTATAGGGACGAAAATTATTGTTACAGCGGTGTATTCATTTCTTGCATTACTGCTCCTAAAAAATAAGCGAAATCACCGAC
Source organism: Hyphantria cunea (assembly GCA_003709505.1). Lineage (NCBI taxonomy): Eukaryota > Metazoa > Arthropoda > Insecta > Lepidoptera > Erebidae > Hyphantria > Hyphantria cunea. Next base: position 2,061,294 of record PKRV01000109.1, read on the forward strand.
ATGTTTTTTTTTCACCGAAATGTATCTTTGATTGTTGTTTTATCATATAAAACAACGATTGAACCACTCAAAAAAGTCTTTTTAAGACCCGATCCAAAAAGAGGGGTGTTATAAGTTTGACGTTGATCTCTGTTTTTGTGTTTCTGGCATCGTAGCTCTCACACGGATGGACCGATTTCGATGAGTTTTTTTTTTCATTTAAAAAGCCAATTTCTTTGCGGTGGTTTAGCGGTGTGTTTGGTTAATATCGGTCTAGCAATGAAAGAGTATCAGCTTTTTTCCAAAATGATGGAAAGCATTTTTGGTGTATGATTATGACTCGATTGAGTACTTGTATTGGGGTCTTTAAATTTTTTTTAACTGAAATTGTTGTAGTTCTGACATTATGAATAGGGACCATGGATATATAAAGACAGGTTTCAGGCTAACATTAACGGAGGAAATTTATTCAGTCGTGTCGTAAAAATTGCTCGCGTCATCTGGTATTTAATTAATGTTTTCGCATTGTTTTATTCACATATCAGTGCACTACGTAGATAATATATTGTTATCACATAATATACACACCTATGTGAGATGTTTGTCAGCGCGTGATCGTAAAAATAGCGCGGCACGTTTTATGTTTGGACTGTGGCCAGGCGCCAAATTCTAATGTCAATAAAATGCAGGAGAGATCGTTTTAGGGATCCATGACCGTTTTGAACCGTTATCTAACTAATTACGTAAAATGTAAATAAGCCATCTCATCTCATCTTCCTAGCCTTTATTATTCCCAAGACTAATTGGGGTCAGCTACTAGTTCAACCGGTTTCAGCTGAATATCGGTTTAAAAATGTAAAAAAGAAAATAAGATTTTTTATGACTTTATGTAAATACTCTATAAATTATTTATGGATTTTTGGCATTAGTGCAACATTACCGAAATAACGAAAATGTGGGATTTGAACCCTCAACGTCTTAACGCAGTGGAAAGCGGCGTGGCCATCACTTATACCACTACGCTCTCCGTGCAGTTAAATAAAATCAATTTATTTCATTTCAATTTAACCAACTACGGTAATTTTTTAACCATCAAAAACAAACAAAAACAACAACCCATAATGTCCCACTGCTGGGCTCGGGTCTCCTCTCAGGAGAGGGTTAAGGCCATACGTCCCCACGCTGGCCAAGTGCGGGTTGGGGACTGGCAAGAATACGTTGTGGCTACGTAAATCCTGCCGTTGGATGTATCACCGAGTGCAACTTGGCTATGAGCGCCTTACCACCATCGGTTAAACTAAAATAGTCACGAAGCTAGCTATCTAACTCTTAATAACTACTTGTGTAAATAACTTACAACATTATTACGTGGGAGAGCAACGATGGCCGTCCGGAATGATACCACGGCCTCAGAGAAAACCGGTGTGAATCAGCGCTTGCGCTGTGTTTCACCGAGTGAGTGAGGATACCGGAAGTTTATACCCCAATCCCGCCCCCATCCCCCAAAGACCGGCAACGCACTTATGATGCCTCTAGGTGTCCATGGGCGACGGTAATCGCTTACTATCAGGCGATAGTCTGCTCGATTGCCTCCTGTTAAATAATATTTATAATATATATATATAGCTTGAATATTTATATTTAAAAATCATATTAATCTATTTATTAAAAAGTGGTTCATTATCAGTGTGTTAGGTACTTGAAATTTCTCAGAGCAAAGGTGCTTGTTAAGAGATACGAACAATTCTGACGTGTTGATAACAAACTGTTTATCTAAATTATCATCACGTTTACTTTATCAAAAGGCAACTCCCGCTTTAGGAATACGTATCTTGTGTCGCAGTGTGATTTAGAATACACACTTTACACTGGGTGCGAATTGTATATTTTATAGTTGTAAGCAAAAATTGAAAATCCTAAATTTTGCCAATGTTAATATCAGTCATCTACATCGTCACCTCATCTGATATATCAATACTTAAAAGTCGATCTACTATACTAAGCCAGCATGCATGAAGAGAGAGAAAATTCTCTATAAATTCTTCGCCACGTGACACTCAATTGTTGGCAATTGCCAGTATTTACAATTCATAGAATAACTGTGTGCTATGAGTGTAGAGATGTATGCAATTGCCAATGCGACGCAAATAATTGAAGTCATACATACATATCGTAATAACATGAACACCAACTAAAAATATAATTGATTATGTACTCCTAGCGGATTTCGGCCACGGCGGCCAGTCTCAACGGAGACCAGCCAACTTCGCAGGAGATATTATAGTGCACTAGTATGTGCGCAAACACAAGTGCACTCTCTGTTCCCTCTCTCTCATAATCCGATGGGACGGTTAACCGACACGACCGGGGAGAGATCAGGCGCAGACCGAGCTTTACGTGCTCGGGTGCTCGTGCGGGTTCAGGGATATTATTATTCTTACAGCCCATTGCTGGATGTAGTGCTCTCCTTATAAACGAGACCTTGGCGTATTATACCTTATTTTAGTATAGATAGGATTTGTTTGAAGTTTTTCTTATTATTCACAGTAACGTTGCCGTACGCCGTTTTCTCCATTAATCGTCTAATAGATATATAATACACGAATAGAGGTTGCGACACTACATGACAGAAAGCGGAGTGTTTTATTCTGCTTTTTAATTTTCCTTTACACTCATTAACAGTAATAGAATACACTATTACGGTGTGAGGTGCGATAGCGCGCTGCCCTGGGGGCGACTGGTCACTCACGGCACGGCAGGGAGGACTCCAGTAGCCGCCGATGCGTTGCTGGAACTCCTCCCGACTGGTGAGGTAGGCCACCGCGGGGTTTAGTGGGTAGACCAGCCCTCCGGGTATGAAGGGTATGATGCGAAAAGCATTCCCGCATAAAAAAGTATACTCATTTAGAGATATGATAATCTGATGCAAAAAATACTGTCAGGCAAGCGACGTATGCACATTTATCACACCGTACTGAACCGTGGTAATAGACTTCTGTTCGAAGCCCTAAAAATTGTTTAATTACGAACACTGAACATTGAAATCGTTTCATACGTAAACAACAGAAAATTGAAGCATTAAATTTATAGTTAATTACTGACAGTACAATAATGATTTATGGGATGACCCCGGAACTTTATTATAGATTTATTACGATGAATAGTCAGACAACACGTGATATTCAAGAGTTTACTAGTTCTCTATGAATCGTTTAGTTCATCTATCAAACGTATAGGCTCACATCGATCGTATATAATATGTACTTCGAAAACGTAGGGTTTTGACAGATATAATAAAAACAATGAAGTGGACCTGACACTACTTCGGACTCTTATGTAACTGTCATCTGCAGCAAAATTTAGAACCACAACTCGCCCATTTCCACTGCTTCCTACACATTCCTTTTTCTTTTCATGAAATTACACTAGAATATCTTATTGCATGAAAAACATTTGAAGTTGTTGTACTTTTGGAATAATTATTGAAGAAAGTTAGATTACCAGACAATCATCCTTAATAATATTTTTTTATATTTAAACTTAACAATTTAGCGGTAAATTAATATATCAACCCGTCTAGTATCGTCTTTTCTTGATTTCTTCTGTGCTATGTAGGTAAATGTAGCCTAACTGCGCAATTCACAATGAATATAAACAACACATCAATTAAAGCATCGGAGAACTCTTTGCAACATATTTTTCTGCGCATACGCAAATTAATCTTTATATCTAATACGAATGACATTGGTACATGCTACGAATGTTAAGGCTATTGACAGCTGGTTGTCAACTGTTTGAGTAATGAGTTCATAGACACTTGTTCATGCGTGTTAAAAATCATCAAACATTTCCGCCAGCAGATTTCAAATTTTTTTTTTTCTTATCACTTCTTCTTATATAACGAACCAATCTATTGCTGTTCTTGACAGCATGTTTCCACTCAGCTTTACGTAATATAAAAACTCGTGTACAAATTCCAGTATAGTAATCTAATCTATCGATCGTCTCAAATGAACGAACAAATTGAAGCCTAAAACAAGTACTAGAATATTTTATGACGCATTTTCTCCATTGCAACTTTTATCTGCCAAAAATAGATGAACAAGATAAATATTTTAATCATACCTACGTGGGTGTTTGATTTGACGCTATCTACATTTCTGCGTATCTATGTTGAGGAAAACATGTTTTTTAAATGTTTATAGTCAAATCCGGGGCATAACAGATAATAAAATACAATACGACAGTACACAGCTAGGTTCATATCTATCTAGATTGAACCGCTTTGGTCTTGTGTTATTTTAAAACGTACGAATTTGGACAACTTGGAGTCTGACGATTCGAAATAGTGGATCGGATTCCGATATGATTGAGAATATAATATACTAATTGTACATGAACAATGTTATTTTTATTAAGAACATTAAATTTTTAGCTTTTGGCCGCGGCTCCGCTCGTATGTCAGTTTTCGCGGTTAAAGTAGCCTATGGTGCTCCCTGATATCGTAGATTTACATGAGTAAAAGATCTTTTTAAAATTGATTTAGACGTAAGGCTAACAAACAAAAAAGTCACATTCGCATTTATCATTTTAGTTAAGATAATAAAGTTAGCTTTTTATTTCTATAATTTTACTATAACCGTGGAAGATTACCTTACTTATATAATATTTTTCTGTAATTAAACTATACCATTTTCGTGTTCGTAACTATTTAGTTATATAAAACAAGGCGCAATCGTGGACACTTTTGTGTCCTGTGTCAGATTCAAGCTACCGATGAATATTTGATTTCTATAGAACCAGTATCAAATCCACTCCCTGTGCATACGTAAACATTTTTTGTGTCTAGTTGCTTCCACTTAACACATAAGCATGACGATCAAAAAGTGTTCGGTGTCGGTAACTGAAAACTAAAAGTCGTCAGTTGAAGATACAAGCAGCATTAACAAATTTACAATTGTGCTGAACTGCGCAAATGGAGAGTTGCATTCGGTGTCCGTCTCCTATGTGCGACACAAACCATCCACGACGTCCATTGTGAGACTGACGGACAACAAGCGACGAATTGTGTCCAGGAGTAGTGACCGGTGACTGTGTCCGATTGCCGCCACCGAAACAGCAACTAAGATAACTAAGCCAAAATTCATCATATTCCATCAAAAAATAATAAAGAAATGGTGGTCTGGCATATTACACGTTGGCCAAATGGGTTGGTATTTTTCCATTTTTTCTTCACTTTGCAGTCACCACACTGATAATAAACGATAATATAAGCAATTTGGAATCCTTGGAAAATATAATTGTGGTACGTCAAAGTTGCGCAAGAGTTTTATCTTTCGTTGGTGCGTCATCAGGAATGTGAAAATTTGTTGTGAATATAAGTTCTTCCTTAACTACGACGACACAAGATGTAGTATTTACTTTTACACTTGCAATTAAGTATAATAATTCAAATGTAAACATGTGTTTAAATTTGTAAAACATACCGCCTCTGAAACAATTATTTAGATTCTGACAGATAACGTTAAATCATTTGTCGCAATCACGGCACAGTATCTAAAGAATATGTATTTATTCAATAACTATTATAATTTGATAACAATAAGTATTTCATTAGGGGTTTATCGATAAGTCTATAGATGTGATTTATTACTAACACTATAGCTACACACACACAAACATGAAAAAATATTTGTATGATACTTGTAATCGATTGTTTGTATAAAGTATATAGTGTATATCACAGATACAATTAGGTACTATTTCATCTATGTATATGTTACCGGTAATCTGTATATACAATACCTGTAAAATTACGTTAATTGATTGGCTGGCAAATTTATTAACGCACAGACTAAATAGCATTGGCTTCGATCTTAAAATTTAGACAAATGATGCTTTTTATCTTAACCTACGGTAGGAGTAATGGTTTAAGTGGTCGCCACGCCGCTTTCTTATTGCTCCAAGTGTTGTGTGTTGAAATCTCACATGGGACAATACTTTGTTATTCTGAGTCTGGGTGTTCTTTATGTTCGTTTCATATATGTTTGTCAAGACACCAGCTCAGGAGTTGTCTTTTTGATAGAAAAAAAATGAAAATAATGAAGGTTTTTAAGAAATTTCACTACTAAGAACATAAGGACATTAAATTAGATATGCAATTAAGTTTATCATTTTTAAAGTCAGTGCATAATTTGAATTCAGTTAGAATTTAAATATACTAGTAATATACCTGTACTAGATTTTTACACGTTCGTGATACGTTAATGGATTGATATTAGAAGACATCTGCTCGGGTCTCGGGTTCGATTTCCGGGTCGGACTGCTGTTGGGTTTTTCTTAGAAGAAATTCTTAATAGCAGTCCGGAGTATGGGAGATAGTGGTGTGTTCCGCCCGTGCCTCTGAGAGCACGTTAAGCCGTTAGTCCTGGTTGTCATAAACAAATATGGCAATCGTTATTGGGAAGTCAGTGCCCTCAAATATACTGGCAACTAGTTCAACCTTCGCATTCAGTTCACCCTCAGAGTTGTGGAGGTCCGATGCCAGTCACTCTGTGTAAAAACTGATATTCAGGTAAAACCGGTTGAAGTATTAGCCGACGCCAAATAATCTTGGGAATAATAAAGGCTAGGAAGATGATAATTAGGAGAAATTTTCTATGAAAATATTTTTAAAAATAATACAAAATGTTTGACAGACAAATAAGAAAATGTTACCTTTTCAGGCAAAATGAAGGGATGGACCAGCCCCAAGGATGTCATCCTCAAGGTGGCCGGGATCCTCACTGTGAAGGGAGGAACCGGAGCCATCGTCGAATACTTCGGCCCTGGCGTCGACTCTATCTCCTGTACTGGTATGGCTACCATCTGCAACATGGGAGCTGAAATTGGAGCAACCACTAGCGTTAGTATACACATAAAAAATCTTTTAGATAGCTGTAACATCGAATTGTGAGAGTGAGGGATCAGAGAGTGCACCTGTGGTTTCGCAATAACTTGTGGGTTACGAGTAGTCGGTCTCCGTTGAGACTGGCCAAAGTAAATTTTTGCCTTATTTTATCTCCCGGTTTGCTAAGAAAGGCAGTGTATTTGAGGGCACTGGTTATATTTCCAATTCGTTCAACTTATTTCTGATTAATTTCGTTGCGGATTCCATGACAGTTAAATTTCTGGCGTGTATTTTTGAGCCACTGCTGCTGTTGTTCCGGGTGTACAGGAGTTTTTGATTTTTGAGTTATGATAACACACACTGTTCTAGAGATATATCTTACATCTTTACCATACAAATAAATAGAATTGAAGTGTCTGTTTGTGCCGACTAAGCTCTGGAACGGCTGGACCGATTTTGGTATCTGATATAAAGGAGTAACTAAGGAAACTTTTGTAGGCTTGCTTCGCCCCTGCAGTTGTTGTGTTGTTGTTGTAAAGATATAAAAACAACCGCGAACAACACTGCGGGGCTCAATCAATAATCCATAATGTCCCACTGCTGAGCTCGGGTCTCCTCTCAGGCGAGGGTTAAGGCCATACATCCCCACGCAGGCCAAGTGCAGGTTGGGGAGCAATACCGCGGGGCTCGGCTTTTGTTAAATAACAACCCATGTTTTACGTCGGGGATTAAAATTATCTTTTGGGTAATGTTTTTCTACGTAAGTAAGATATAGGTGCTTTTTATCACCACGGACTAATTTACATATTATTTTGTGAAAGCTCTAATAAGATCATCAAACAAACGTGAATTTACATGCGTTTCGGCAACTCTGCCATATATACTATAGAAGTCAAATATAGCTCACTTAGGACCCATAATATTTCATCCGTGGTGCTACCTGTTTTGAAAAGGTGTCCGCCTATTTTGACTTCATTTTATATCCCGCTTTCCTAAGGAGGGAAGTGGACATATTATATTTACAACTCCTCAAGTTTTCCTTCTGATTAATTTCATTGCGGGTTCCAGGACAGTTTCATTTTTCCTGGCACTTCCCGAGTGTCATAACTCGGTGTGTTCGTGGGTCACTGCTGTTGATCCTGGTGACAGTGGAGACCACCGCTGTTGTTCCTAATGCTGTGGGCGGAATTAGTCCCTAAAAAAGAAAAGGTCAAACATACCACTCATTGGCTGTCTCTGTGGCGCAGTGGTTGCGTATGCGACTTCTGTGCTTGAGGTCTCGGGTTCGATTTCCGGGTCGAACCAAATGCTTGTATGATCTGCAAATATTTGTTTCGGAGTTTGGGTGTTTTCTATGTATAATGTGTATGTATTTGCAAAAAAAAAAAAGTATATAAGTATTAATATCAGTTATCTAATACCCATAGTACAAGCTCTGCTTAGTTTGGGATTAGATGGCGTTGTGTGTAATATTTGAAATATTTATTATTATTATATCATGATATTGTATTATGTCGATACCTTACTGTTTATCACTAATAATTATAAAACATATTTAAAAGGCAATTTGTTCAAACAGATATTCCCATTCAATGCGAGAATGGGAGCTTACCTCAAGTCTACACTCCGTCAAGATATTGCAGCCTCCGCCAACGAGTACAAGAGTCTGCTCACACCTGACGATGGAGCACCTTATGACAAGGTTAGCATCATTACTTAAAAGACCATTCTCCAAATCTTCTTTTTGACACATAGTCAATGCCACTAGCTGCAAAACTGGTGGTTGTAGGTTCGAGTCCCACAAAGAAGTTTATAATTGAATGATATGACAATAAAACGAAGTTATTTTGAGCACAACTAATAAAACAAAGAGCGCTTGATAAGTTTTATTTCATTCAATGGTCCATTGTTATCAAATATAGTTATTTGTGGAGGCTTGAGTTTTTTGTTACAATCAATTGATTACCATATCAGTGCTTTAATTTCGGAACCAAAATCTAATGAAAACGTCTTAAGTGCGACTTATAGGCTCAATGATGCAGAAGTGTCTTAATGAGCAGCCATAATGTGGGTCACAATGCTGCATTGTTGCATTCGCAATGAGTGTGGTGACCTTCATTTTTGGATTCTGCTTTGCTTTTCATCAGGTAGAGTTGAGTCTGACAGACTACATTAAAAAAAATATCCTTTTTAGACTAAAATATTCTAAAGTACAAAGCTAACGTAGACATATTATTGTAACTACATATCATAGAAAAAGACCGATTTTGAAACATTGTTTTTAGGTCATCGAAATAGACCTATCGACCCTGGAGCCCCATGTCAACGGGCCTTTCACCCCTGATCTCGCGAACCCAATCTCCAAACTGGGTGAAATTGCGAAGTCCAACGACTGGCCTCTCGACATCAAAGTCGGGCTCATTGGGTCGTGCACCAACTCGTCGTACGAGGACATGGGACGCTGTGCCAGCATCGTCAAAGAGGTCAGTACAGACTATAATATATGTATATATTTATCAACTTTACACAAAAAAAAACTGTACAATAGCGGTCTTAACACAATTTTCTGCCTGTCCAGTCTACTGTCGGGTGGTGCGGAAATGATAGAGAAGGTCCACTATACATTGGTCAGGTATTCTAAAATAGACAAGAAAGTACCAAAATGTAAAAATATACTATATTCTACATTCTTCTATATTGGTCTTCCCGAAATGTTATACAGATGGAACAAATTTGCTTGCTATCACCAATATAAAATGTAGAAAACCATATACCTAATAAATAAGTAAAAACTTTTAGTAAAATTTATATAGAATAAGTCACCCGGGCTGTTCTTACAAATCTAATAACTCATTCATTAAGATCAGTTCAGTAGTTTAGGCGCTACCGTGAAACAAACAAACACAAATAGGCTGCCAAAACATTTACCCTTCCTTTTGGGGAAGCCGTAATCGGGTGAAAAGGTAAGCCAACCTTAAAAGACAGATTCTATTTAGAACTTTTAAGTGGTTACAATTTTGTAATACATTCTTTAGCTTTCTGCTTATATAAAAATACAATATACTATCAATTTCAAGTATCCTACTAATATTATAAATGCGGTAGATTGTGAGTATAGCTAGAAAGATTATACATTAGAAAAACACTGGCTACTATTTACCGCGATGATTGCGATAAAAGCTAGTTTTAAATACTTTTGTACTCTGTATTTGTTTAAACAGGTGTACTAATAATTTTTTTATGAAGTATCTCTTGCCTAAAGACGAAAATTGTGTTTTTAAGGTTATCTTATTAATAATAAATATTCCAGACACCTTACTCACGACGCCATCTAGTCCCAAATGAAGCAAATGTAAATAGATGCATATTATACATAGAAAATACCCAAACTCCGAATCAAAAATTTGCAGATCATACAAATATTTGATCCGACCCGCAGTAGATCTAAATGTTGGTTGTCTATCTTATATTGTTACACGTTGCGTTGTTCTTCAGGCGCTGGCGCATGGCGTAAAATCCAAGATCCCGTTCAACGTGACTCCTGGCTCCGAGCAGGTGCGAGCCACCATCGAGCGTGACGGCATCGCCCAGACACTCCGAGAATTCGGAGGCACTGTAAGTCAACACTTTATATTCCTGTCCAGTTTTGAAGGCTTTTCGCGTTGCTTTGTAGCTTAATAGCTTGATTACCGTGGGAGAGCCATGCTTCGGCATGAATGGGCCGGCTCGACAGGAGTGATACCACGGCCTCACAGAAAACCGGTGTGAAACAGCGCTTACGCTGTGTTTCATCGAATGAGTGAGGATACCGAAGGCCCATACCCCAATCCAACGCCCCCTATCCCCCTCACCATCCCCTTTCCCCCCAGGCCGCCATAGTGTGGGTCACCATGCTGCATTGTTCTTTTTCGCATTGAGGATGGTGACTACCACTCTTGGATTCTGCTCAAGCTTTCCATCAGGCAGGGCAGAGTCATTTTGGCAGCTTAAATATATTTAAAAAAAAAAAAATCACACACACTTCGATAATCCGGAGACACCTTGAGCCAATACTTTATATTCCTCTCTAGGGTTAAGGGGCTTCAGCTGACTCAATAAGCTTTCTCTACTAAAATATATATGTAATATAGTTATTATCGAAAGTAAACCAACGCAATAACTTTATTATTGTTGAATTAATTAAATTAATTTTGTTGCATAATTTCATAGCATATTTTAATTTTATTTCTAATAGAACTGAGTTATAAAATAATAATTCACGAACCGAAATGTATATAAACGTACACCACCAGACACGGACAGACCAAAGTCATCGGGCGGCTGATAGGCACCTGTTCTGGAATAACACAATAGTGTATATATATAGAGTATATATAATAGGGCAATAGTGCCCTGTGTTATTCCAGCTTGTGCTCCGTTCCCTTAAGTCAATGTCACTGTAAGATAGTAAACACCGTTAGCTTATAATCTACCTAGCGAGATTGTAAACTGTCGTACGTCACAGTTGACAATCTTTCGACAGTTTACAATCTTGCGAGATAACTAAATTACAATTTAACGGTTTTCACAATCTGGCGGTAAAATATAAACCACGTGTTATCCTGTGTATGACAGAAAAAAATCCTAAACGTAAAACGCAATAAAATTATGTTTTCAATGAGTCATAAATTCAAATACAGACGAAGTGGAATCTAGAACGAACAAATAAATTATTTATATTTTTCTTATTAATAATTTTAACATACGAAAACATATAAATGCTTAGATATATCTTCATTCCATTGCATTACACACGAAAGCTTCACAATTTCTGACTGCACAGATGGCGCAGTGGTTTAAGAAGTCGTCACGCGGCACCGAGTGTTGCAGGATCAAATCCCCAAATGGGAAAACACCTTTGTCTGATCAACAAATTGTTCTATATTGAGAGTTTTTTTTAGTCTCGTGAATGTTTGTAAAAACACACACGACACAAGAGTTGTCTACTAAAATTAATAATATTAATGTGGCTGTTCCCTTATGAAAGGTGCTAGCGAATGCGTGCGGTCCATGCATCGGTCAGTGGGACCGTAAGGACGTGAAGAAGGGCGAGAAGAACACGATCGTGACGTCATACAACAGGAACTTCACCGGCCGCAACGATGCCAACCCCGCCACGCATTGCTTCGTCACCAGCCCCGAGCTCGTCACCGCTTTATCACTCGCTGGTAAATAACACCTACTACATTCTAGAATCAAACTCATTTGTACATATTCCAATATTTTTACTAAGTTTACTCCTGACCGGTTACATCTCAAGGCATTATCAAAGGTTATAAGTGAGGTTGATGGCGATGATCAAGAGTATAAATAACACCTTCTACATTGTATTTGAAATGCACAATTAGTATAGTGGTTTTAAACGGTAAACTCAGGGTGCCTACTGCCTGTTTGTTGTGGGTTCCATACCCATAACACTTTGTGTGATCTACGAATCTTTGTTAATGTTTGTTGAAGTCCCTGCACAGGATATATTCCTAGTGCAAGAAGTAGGGAAATAATTATTGTTATTATTTTTGGTCCCATTTTTGAAGTGAAAACTTCTTTAGGCGCGTTGAGCACTTTTTAGGTGAACCAAAATCAATTTTTGGTGGAGGGAATCTTATGAGTTCGCGTCATTGTCACCGACATGCTGACGTCACAAAACGTCTTTGGCCGCGTTGAGCACTTTTTAGTAAGGGAAAATCTTATGAGTCACCGTCAAGTTTATAAGTTTTCGCTTCTATCGGCAGTCCATTTTTTTTAAATCTATTAATTGTGACTCCAAAGGTAAGGAATGAAATTAGTCCTGCTGACGAAATCAAACTTAAAAGCATGTATAATAAGATCACTACAAGGGCATCTTATTATAAGTTAATTTCTTAGTTTAGATCTTATTTTATTTTTTATTGTTTCAGGTTCGAAAACGTATTATAATGTGCTTCTCTTTTTTACTTCTAATTACTTTTTTATTTTCTTTCAGGTCGTCTGGACTTCAACCCTCTCACGGACGAGTTGACCGGCAAGGACGGGAAAAAGTTTAAATTGTCTGACCCATTCGGCGACGAACTACCCTCCAGGGGCTTCGACCCTGGCCAGGACACATACCAGCACCCACCCCCTGACGGCAGCAGTTAGTTACTATATATATTTATGCTAGTTTATCCACGAAAGGTTCGTAGTGTAGAAATGTAACGACCGTGGCCCGGGAACAAACGAACATTTATATTTTTCAATCTGACCATACCACTATAACCAGCCAGATAGCGTTAGGTACATTTTATTTTGTTACTACACAACAATTCAATCCAACAAAAAGGTCAAGCCAACCTGAAAAGATAAACATAATGTGACGCGGACTTTTTTTAGAACTTTTAAAAGGGGAATAATTCTTTCATATATTATATTCAACTGTTTTCACAGCGCATGTATAACCCCTCAAATGAAAATACCCGTTTTTGCAAAAAAACCACGATGCAAGGCATAACACGAATTATTGTGAAAAGATTTAGTATTATTTCTAGCTTCCATAAATTATTTACGGTTTTAACAACTGCAGATATTTAAGAACATTGAAGAGTACTAAGAAATAGGTAACGCTGCAAAAAGTGGAAAATTAACTCTTTGTATTTACATTCTTTTAGAGTTAGCAGTGTCTGTTGATACTTGACGGTCAACCTTATTGCGATAAAAGAATTACTCTCTCATATTTCATTAACTAAATCATAAACGGCTTTTAACGGTCCTTTTTTTTTTTTTTTTTTTTTTTTTTTTTTTTTTTTTTTTTTTTTTTTTTTTTTTTTTTTTTTTTTTTTTTTTTTTTTTTTTTTTTTTTTTTTTTTTTTTTTTTTTTTTTTTTTTTTTTTTTTTTTTTTTTTTTTTTTTTTTTTTTTTTTTTTTTTTTTTTTTTTTTTTTTTTTTTTTTTTTTTTTTTTTTTTTTTTTTTTTTTTTTTTTTTTTTTTTTTTTTTTTTTTTTTTTTTTTTTTTTTTTTTTTTTTTTTTTTTTTTTTTTTTTTTTTTTTTTTTTTTTTTTTTTTTTTTTTTTTTTTTTTTTTTTTTTTTTTTTTTTTTTTTTTTTTTTTTTTTTTTTTTTTTTTTTTTTTTTTTTTTTTTTTTTTTTTTTTTTTTTTTTTTTTTTTTTTTTTTTTTTTTTTTTTTTTTTTTTTTTTTTTTTTTTTTTTTTTTTTTTTTTTTTTTTTTTTTTTTTTTTTTTTTTTTTTTTTTTTTTTTTTTTTTTTTTTTTTTTTTTTTTTTTTTTTTTTTTTTTTTTTTTTTTTTTTTTTTTTTTTTTTTTTTTTTTTTTTTTTTTTTTTTTTTTTTTTTTTTTTTTTTTTTTTTTTTTTTTTTTTTTTTTTTTTTTTTTTTTTTTTTTTTTTTTTTTTTTTTTTTTTTTTTTTTTTTTTTTTTTTTTTTTTTTTTTTTTTTTTTTTTTTTTTTTTTTTTTTTTTTTTTTTTTTTTTTTTTTTTTTTTTTTTTTTTTTTTTTTTTTTTTTTTTTTTTTTTTTTTTTTTTTTTTTTTTTTTTTTTTTTTTTTTTTTTTTTTTTTTTTTTTTTTTTTTTTTTTTTTTTTTTTTTTTTTTTTTTTTTTTTTTTTTTTTTTTTTTTTTTTTTTTTTTTTTTTTTTTTTTTTTTTTTTTTTTTTTTTTTTTTTTTTTTTTTTTTTTTTTTTTTTTTTTTTTTTTTTTTTTTTTTTTTTTTTTTTTTTTTTTTTTTTTTTTTTTTTTTTTTTTTTTTTTTTTTTTTTTTTTTTTTTTTTTTTTTTTTTTTTTTTTTTTTTTTTTTTTTTTTTTTTTTTTTTTTTTTTTTTTTTTTTTTTTTTTTTTTTTTTTTTTTTTTTTTTTTTTTTTTTTTTTTTTTTTTTTTTTTTTTTTTTTTTTTTTTTTTTTTTTTTTTTTTTTTTTTTTTTTTTTTTTTTTTTTTTTTTTTTTTTTTTTTTTTTTTTTTTTTTTTTTTTTTTTTTTTTTTTTTTTTTTTTTTTTTTTTTTTTTTTTTTTTTTTTTTTTTTTTTTTTTTTTTTTTTTTTTTTTTTTTTTTTTTTTTTTTTTTTTTTTTTTTTTTTTTTTTTTTTTTTTTTTTTTTTTTTTTTTTTTTTTTTTTTTTTTTTTTTTTTTTTTTTTTTTTTTTTTTTTTTTTTTTTTTTTTTTTTTTTTTTTTTTTTTTTTTTTTTTTTTTTTTTTTTTTTTTTTTTTTTTTTTTTTTTTTTTTTTTTTTTTTTTTTTTTTTTTTTTTTTTTTTTTTTTTTTTTTTTTTTTTTTTTTTTTTTTTTTTTTTTTTTTTTTTTTTTTTTTTTTTTTTTTTTTTTTTTTTTTTTTTTTTNCTTTTAACGGTCCTGTGCTAGGCATAGACTACTAAGCAAGGAGGTTTTGGCCTATTACACCAACCAGACCTGTTAGTATAAGGGTTTATTTTAAGTTTTCCTTCTCTGAGGAGTGATTAATTTGCTCCCGTAGTCCATTAGCGTCCGCCAAGAGCATTAACGAAAGCTAATAATACCCTTTTAAAGTTACCATAGTAACCAAAATGTCCTATTTAAACATTTACAAAAAAAAAAGTTTTTATTCAGGTGTAAAAGTAGACGTCGCCCCAACTTCTGACCGTCTCCAGCTTCTTGAACCTTTCGACAAATGGGACGGTAAAGACCTGAAAGATATGACCATCCTTATTAAGGTCAAGGGCAAGTGCACCACCGATCACATCTCTGCTGCTGGACCCTGGCTCAAGTACAGAGGACATCTTGATAACATCTCCAACAATATGTTTATAACGTAAGTTATTTTATTTCTCTGAATTATTAAAAGTAAACTTCCATTAATATATTTATTTTTTTTAAAAGATAGTAAATTTGTTGCTATTGTTTGATAGTATGAATGCGAGAAGTCGAGGATCCAACCAGACGGCGTGCAATTGGAGAGTCAAATGTGTAGCAGTGAACTACGATAGGCTGAAGATGATGATCATTAGATAGTATCAAATGAAATCGCTTTTTTTCGCGTACGCTAACAGAGAGAGTGATTCAAGAGGAAGGCTTATATTATGTTAGATTAGACGTATTATTACATAGTAAAGCATAAAACTTTAGCAGGTCATTTATTTATAAGAATAATATAGAAAACTATTAAATAGGGTCCATATATTACTCAAAGGTAATATGAGGATCCAGCAACAGGATGCTGATTGTACTTAGTTATGCAGGATAACATTGTTGCAAAAAGAATGAAAAAATAGAAACAAAACTATACCGTCTGGAAAGCGGCGATATAATAGGCTTAATCCTTGCTAAAGAGAAGCTCATATGCAGCAGTGGTTTGTTAAATATAGTTGATGTATGTGCAGTGCAACGAACGCGGAGAACGGCGAGCTGAACAAGGTGAAGAACCAGGTGACGGGCGAGTACGGGCCGGTGCCGGGTACGGCGCGCGCGTACAAGGCGGCCGGCGTGCGCTGGGTCGTGGTCGGCGACGAGAACTACGGCGAGGGCTCCTCCCGCGAGCACGCCGCGCTCGAGCCCAGGCACCTCGGCGGACGAGCCATCATCGTCAAGTCCTTCGCCAGGTACCACACACTTTACACCTAGTTTTTTAATCGTCTTCAAAAAAGGAGGAGGTTCTCAATTCGATTGTATTTTTTTTTTATGTTTATTACCTCAGAAATTTCGACTGGGTGAACCGATATTGGTTTTTTTTTTTTTTTTATATTTAAGCCGCCGAAATGACTCTGCCCTGCCTGATGGAAAGCATGAGCAGAATCTAAGAGTGGTGGTCACCATCCTCAATGCGAAAAAGAACAATGCAGCATGGTGACCCACACTATGGCGGCCTGGGGGGAAGGGGGATGGTGAGGGAGATAGGGGGCGTTGGATCGGGGTATGGGCCTCCGGTATCCTCACTCACTCGATGAAACACAGCGTAAGCGCTGTTTCACACCGGTTTTCTGTGAGGCCGTGGTATCACTCCGGTCGAGCCATTTTAGTGGTACTTTTTTATTTGAAAGCTGGTGCTTCCCGTGTGGTCCCATTTCAATTTTGTCCAGTTATTGAAGTCGGTTTCTTGTTAATATATTAGCTTATTCTTTACTAGAAACTGCTTCGGTGTCGTAGTGATCGCATACTGTTGTGTGCTTTATGGATCGGACTTGATTCCCGGGTGAGACCGATTGTCTGCAAACATTTGTTAGGAAGTTCGGATGTTTTTCTGGACAAAAGTATATATGTATTATCTGTCAGTCAATCTGACTGTTATAGTACAAGTTCTGTATGGTTTGAATTTAGATGGCGTTGTAAATGTCCGAAAAAATATCATATAAATTTCCTTTAAAAACTACTTACGCGTTAGGAATATATCCTGTATGGCGTTGGACTTTACAAAAATAAATTAAACAGACACAAATAACACTGAAACTCAGAACAACCACCAAACTTGTGGATCACACAGTATTGCCCCTCGTGAGATTTGAACCCGCAACACTCAGCGCATTAGAAAACGTGTTAATCTATAAAATTAGACACCGACATAATATTTGGGCTATGCAATATATTGAAATTGATATGTACATACTGTGAATATTTAAATAAATATTCTCATAAATTGTGAAATAATTTAGCTACAACAAGAGTAATGTTGCTAGTTATTGTTAATAAAATCTAAACAGCAGAAGAGTATCTGGACTTAAATATCTGGAATGCTTAGGATGTAGATAGGGAGTATGTTCACAACTTTATTATAACTTTGGTACTGGTACTTTTTACGAAAATTATTATTGAAAACACATCTGATATTATTTCTTCTTCTTCTTTTGATGATATGGCAATCAGCCGGATCAGCTATTTCTGCCAATGTGAAGTATTTCGAGTCTTCAATTCTAAGTCTTCGAGTCTTCAAGTCTTCGTCGTGATGGAGTTTATGATAAAAATTATAAAAAATGTGGATGACATGAAATGGGGACCGTCTTTCGAAAAAATAAAAAATGATCTCCAACATAATTGATATTTTAGCAAAACGTGACCGCGTTTTTTACAGTTTTTAACACAAGAGAGAAAACAACAGAAGTAACAATTATGTCACAAAAGAACCAAAATTCAAAAAAAAAAGAATAGAGTAGTTCAAATGTCCAAAGAGTATATATTGTTTATCACACTTTGTACAAAACTCTTTGATAAGCCTCTATAATACAAAATTAGGGAGAATGGAAAAAGAAAATTCATTACATCAATCATGGAAAAAAAATTATAAAACCTTCCAAACTTTAAATTCTATTTACAACAAACACTACCCCATTCCTCAATACGTACTCCGAAACTGTATAATACTGATGATGTTCCTTTTCTCGCAGAATTCACGAAACTAACTTGAAGAAACAAGGAATGTTGCCACTAACATTCGCCAACGCCAGTGACTACGACAAGGTTCAACCCACGGACAAGATCTCCCTCCTGGGGCTCGGTAACTTATCGCCTGGCAAGGTAAGGGCAACTTTAGTATCTGATGATGAAACTCTAGCTTACTTGGACCACGGCGCTTAGGGTGTAAGACGCAGGACATTTTTTTTATCATTGCATAGTGGTAGTTTTAATTTTTTGGTTAATAACACTTTTTGGATCGGTAGTTGCATATGCTTGCCGTTAGATCAACATGACAGTCTTTTATAACTGCTTATGTTAACGGATTAACGGCAATTTTCAAAAATCTATCTCTACTTAAAACTGGAGATAGTCTGTATATTTTTCGTTATTCTTGCAAAATGGTTGATTTAATACTTTCATTGTCATGCATTTTTTGTTTGGTAAGTTTTGAATGACAGAAAAATGATCAAATACTATTTAACGTAAATTCTGACCGGCTCTAGTAAAAACTGGAGATAGGTTATTGATAACAGTCTTAAAAATACTTAATACCCCTATTTGATAATGAAAAACACTTTCTAAATATACAATCCTGTTATCTTAATATTATTTTAAGGTATATTAATATACCACTTACAAATACATTTTAGTTACTATTTTCTTTTTTACTCAGCCTAAATACTTTTATTTACGCAGTTTCATAGATTATGATAATTGTCTTATATATATCGTCACAAAAATTACATTATGTCTATCTGTTTCAGCCCGTAGATTGCGAATTGAAACACGCAGACGGCAAGACAGAAATAATCAAACTGAACCACTCAATGAACGAGCAGCAGATCCAATGGTTCCAAGCTGGCTCCGCGCTTAACAGAATGAAGGAGATCGCCGCTTCCAAATGAAGACAAACACTCGACCGTTCGTCTTAGCCTTGCATTATACGCGGAACCCAAATGTTAGGGTAGATTTTAAAGTGTAGCAACACTTAGGCAATATATATAAACACTGTGTTTAAGTCACGTCATATTACATACGAAAGAATCGTAGAATAGAAGGTTACATGTTCAAACAAAATTGAGAAACAAAATACGAATACTAAAAAAAAAGTAAATTGAAAAAAGTGGACATCTGACCAGTAAAAAATATTATTGAGTAGGATAATTCAGATTAGTAATAAATTATGTATTTGTTGCCTTATGCCCAGTGCGAGCAACTTGTTACCTATGTAGTTGTTTTATTTATCTTATAGCTCATCTCATTTAAACTATACTATAATCGCAGTTGCAATGGTGATGAATCTTAAATTAGTTATACTATGAAATGTAGATGAAGGTAGTAAATAAGTTTTTATGCTTCTTTTCTTTCTATCTTACGTACATAATGTCATTTTATATTATTTATGAATGTTTGTATAAGAAATAAAAATGTAAAAATCTCATATAACTGCTGCCGTTTTTATTTACTGTTCAACCCTAGAAATAAATAGTCCTGAGAAGCAAATATGCTTTTCTATTTTATAAATTTCCAATGTCTGTAGATCGACTGGGATTTTTCCGCCTACACTGCCTTTTCACAGAAAGCATACAAAAAAATTCGCTGCTGGTTTCTGACAGCTCGAGGTACCAACTTCGTACATTACGCTGACCCACGCAACGTAATTTGTTTACCATAAAAAAGGTTACAGCGAGCTAACCTTAACAGATTGAGATTCGAGCTTTTCTTAGAACTTTAAAATTTAGTTATTTAGTTCTATGCTGCGGACGCAATAGATCATAGAAAGAATCATTTTTCACGTACTTACAATATTTTTCGTTGATGCTCCGGTCTTTATGGTCGTAGCGTAATAATTAAAGCATTATAGCCTTCCTCGTGAAATGCTCATTCCAGTAGTTCTTTTAAAATTACTTAACCATCAAAATTACCCGTTCACAATTAGCGAAAGTGAGTTTTAACAAATACAGATTTTTTTTTATTTATGTATAAGCTGCCAAAATGACTCTGCCCTGCCTGATGGAAAGCATGAGCAGAATCCAAGAGTGGTGGTCACCATCCTCAATGCGAAAAAGAACAATGCAGCATGGTGACCCACACTATGGCGGCCTGGCGAGATGCTTTTTCACGTCCCGCTTAAAGGACCCGGGATCATGATGGGAAGGATACGTGCCTTTCCGATATTTTCCTATTCTGAAACTTAATCTACTATCTTATTCATAAACGTTATTTAACTAAACAGCACTATTCTTGGAGATCGTTTTTTGTTTTTGCGAAAGACGGTCCCCATTTCATGTCATCCACATTTTTTATCATTAATTCCATCACGACGAAGACTTGAAGACTCGAAAATTCAGAATTGAAGACTTGAAATACTTGACATTGGCAGAAATAGCTGATCCAGCTGATTGCCATATCATCAAAAGAAGAAGAACTAAACAGCAAGTTCTTTTAGTTCCAACTTTCAGACTAAGTCGAAAAAAAAGGAACTGAAGTAATTTTTATATAATACAATATAATTTCTAAGGCTTTGAGAATTTGAATTAATCAATAGGCCCATTGCAGTCCACTACTGAACATAGGCCTCTCCAAATGCACACCACAGAGCCTGGTCTATTGCTTTTGCATCCGGTTGCTGCCAGCTCTCTTACAAAAGTCATTGCACTATCTGACCAGAGGGCATCCTGCACTGTTTGCCAAGACACAAATAAAACAATGGATAGTATAAAACTAATTTATTGCTCCAACAAATCAATCTTCATTGTCTTCGTTGTCACTATCAGCATTTATGTTGAAGTAACGTAGTTCATATGAGTCGTGTGCGGATGCCACCACTCTCAGCCAGTCACGGAGGTTGTTCTTCTTGAGGTAACGCTTTGTAAGATACTTCAGGTACCTCTTTGAGAAAGCAATATCTGTAATTAAAAATAAATAAATATCAGTACAGAACAGTATCACAAATTGCACATTTCATTTGTAAAGAGGAGTAAAATAGTGTAAGCATTAGTGATACACTACCTTGGCTTTTAGTAATTCAGGTAGCCCTTATCTTCTAATATAAGGTAACAAGTTTTCGGTGCTCGTCAAATTCTGCTTCAGGATCACAATGTTAACACCCTCAACTCTGAGGCAAGGGTCCTGTGTTATACCCCACAGAACAGGGTCCCTGCCGAACTCTGCCACCTGCATACTCCGGCCTACTGAAGCATGTGGTGCCCACCCCCGCGACATGGACGCGCCGGTCAGGTTTTACCCAAGTGAGAAATAGAGAAGAGGACTCTATTTCGCCTTGAGCCGGGTTAATGGACGTATTCATTGGGTACGCCCAATGGCAAGTTCACATATCTCTAAAGACTCCCGCAATTGCTATATACATACCTGAGTCGCGGGGGACTTTACAAACATCCACCTAGGAACGCCCAGACTCGGAACAACAATTTGTGAATCACACAAAGTGTCGTCTCCCATGTGGGATTTGAACCCACAACACTTGGCGTAGTAGAGAAGCGTAGCAACCGCTTTAACCACTAGCCAACCCTACCCTGCAGTCACTTGAATATTAGGTTTTGTTTTTCGTTGTAGAAATAACAAAAACTACTTAAAATCTATTGCTAATTGCTATTAACTTTTTTCTAACTTTGAACATAAATACATTGCATTTGCTTAATTTTTACATGTAACGACGTTACAGGTATAACCTTTAGGTAGATCGTTCAAGTAATTGGAACCATGTTGGACAGTTACCAAGCAATTGCATAATATACATCTTAAAAGACTAATCATAACCTCTAAGGTTATGGAGTATATGGTGGTCTGTATATATTTAAAACCAAATAATCGGAAACAGGAATGAAAATTAATGAAACCTCAATTATCATTATAGAAATATAGGTTCCATTAAAAGTTGAATTAATACCTGCGTTAATAGTGATCTTGGTCTTGTCCCTGGCGACGACAACGTGATTGCCGAGGTTATTTACTTTACCCTCGACCTTAATGCGCTCCTTCAGGTACTTCTCGAAGTTGCCTACGTCAAGAATGCTGTCCTCGGTGGGGTGTGTACAATCAATTGTGAATTTCAGGTTGATCTTCCGCTTGATGCCCTTACCACGGATCTTGCCACCTTTGACACCTTTCTTCCCACTCTTCTGTTGCAATTGAGCCTTTTTAGGCGCCGGCTTCTTTGTTACTGCCATTTCGGTAACCTGGAATGTTGTTACGATTTTAGCACACGGTTTCTATTAAAACTTAAGATTTTATATTTTATTTTATCGCATAACCTACCCGACACGTGTGTTCTAGTCACCGTAAAAAGTGCAAAATGGCCGACTTGAACGTCAATTTGTAGTGAAGTTAGTTAGCGTCAGCTAGGCAAAGGAGGGTGACCATTTAGAAAAAACTTACTAACAAGTTAATCTACTAAAAACCTTTAAAACAACGAGTGTTGAAAAAACAATCTTCCTAGGAGTCTAGTAAATATAAACCTCTTACTTTTTTATTTTGTTAGGTTTATTGTTATAGACAAATAATTGAGAGTTTCATTTGAAATTTTAACTGCATTACATTGATGGATTAGTTAAGTTGTTAAGTCAATATTCAAGTTCGTAATGCTATCGCATTATGTCACGTACGTTAATTCATTAAATTAACGACGTCGAGGAATATAACAGAAAAGTTTTCTGTGCTCATAACCATTTAAATATTGCCTTGCCCTGTTTGGTGTTCAACTTAACTTGCAGTATTTTGTAGTTTTTTTGTTATTTAACTATTTGCTTTAATTTTTGTTAATTAACTATTAATCTCGCTCTAAATATGAAAATAAACACTATTTTGATACTAAGAATCCCATTTCATCAGATAAACACATAAGTTTAGTGGTTCTTGGTTACTGTCCTCATGCCTATATTACTTATTTGGCAAAGGGCCAGAGGCATAATTTGACAGAGGGGAACGCCAGCGAATAGCCCTATAGCATTTAAATATATAGCATCGGTCCCTATCGTGTTGTTTCTTGTTAGCACTTCGAACAAACTAATCTTCTTTAATCATGCTAGACAAACACTTATTTGGCAAAGGGCCAGAGGCATAATTTGACAGAGGGGAACGCCAGCGAATAGCCCTATAGCATTTAAATATATAGCATCGGTCCCTATCGTGTTGTTTCTTGTTAGCACTTCGAACAAACTAATCTTCTTTAATCATGCTAGAAAAGGGGGTTTCACGTCAGCTTAAAACTGTTTTCTTAATTTTTTTCTGCAATTAGTTCAAACTTTTCATGTAGGTAATCACTATTGAATTTCAGTTTTCAAATGCGCTATAGGCACTTTAGAACTTATAATAGTGCCGATAAACTTAGTTCATTTTAATAAAACTAACCACTTTTTTTAAAATAAGAAACTTTGCATGGAAGTTAACTTCTTATTCACGCTAGAAAGGCTTTACGGATTCCGATGAAAGGAGATATCCACTTTTTGTATGTATTTGTTTTGTATGTCCAGTTAGCTGATATCAATTTTTAAAACTCCAATTCACAGGAAAATAGTAATTTTGTGTTAGCAGATATTTTTAAATGAAGATGACAATACTAGATATACCTGTACATTTTTATTTGTAATGGGCATCGGTAGCTTAGGTTTTGCCCGTTTTCGGCCATATATCATAGTAAAAACCATGTTTTCAGAAAATGTTTGTAAGAAAAAATCTAAAAATTAAATTAATGAAAATTTTTATCGATATTAGCTAATACCGATAAATAATATTCGATTCTTCGGTATTGAATTTTCGAGAAAATAAATATTATTCTGACTAATAATGAAAAGTTTTTCCTTTGGTTGAGACTTATTATAGTTTAAAATAGCACATAGGCTAATGCATCACCAAAATGATCATCATCTGTCTACCTATCGTACAATTTCTTTGGGGTTAACATATTGCCTAACATTGTATAGGGTTTTGGGTAAATTTATTTGTAACACTTATATTTCTTTGTAATGACCATAAAAACACAAGAACATACGCTTCCCAAAAGAATAAGGCAACTCATGCCAGACGGAAAACAAGACTGAGACCTTTAGTAGCTTGAAGAGGCCGGGATCATGTTCCCCTTTATCCATACATGTAATAGGCGAAAGCAATAAGATAGTAAAATAAACTATTTTGGTAATCAATCTAATAATAATATTCTTACTAGAGTTACACATCATGCCATACCAAGCAGAGCCTGTACATTCTGTACAATGGATCATAGACAATTAATGTAAATATTTATCGTTTTTTTTTAAGTAATACATATTATGCAACTGGAATGTGAGGGACATTCCAGTTCTCCAATTTTTGTTTCACTTCATTTATCATTTGTCATACGATAGCGTAAGCTTTAGATTACACTTTTCTAAATGGAATGCGTGAAATTTTTATCGCTGATAGGCTTTGCCGCGCAAATAAGCAGCCGGCGCATGGCCACCTGGCTGAAATATTCGTTTGCGGTTTCCTTGTACCGACGGCCCGACATAGTCTACAGTAAGCTTAACATTTTTTTAAAAGTCGTCTAATTTTAGAACCTGTTCACCACCGCCTAATACATTATCAATTAATTACACTTATGCGAAGACGTATGTACAAACAAAATTACAAGAAAAACTGGAATGTGTAGTAAGAAGAAGACATTTACATAATTATTTCCATTGGTTGGTGTTGAAAGAGGAACTGACGAAATACACTATGTATTTTTACGCAAACTCATACCTGTAGATACCTACCTATCTCCGTAGATAATAGTGTAGGTATGTGCTAAATTTTGTCGAATATCTAAGTAATTCGGGTATCTAAAACGCCTTACCCCTGGCATATCCCTACTCATTTTGTTTCTTCTTTTTTATTACCTACCAATCACTAATAAAAAACTAGCAAGCCAAGAACTTGTATTTCATTTCAAATCTGAAACAAATCAATGAGTATTTAGAAAAGTACGAGATAAGTACATAAATGTAAGTACATAAAAATGCGAAAAATTATTTATACCTAGTTTTGAACAGTACATTCCTTCATTTACAAGTATTATAACACCGTTTTGGTAAACATTTCATTAATTTAAAGTTTTATAATATACCTTTTAATTTTATATTTAAATTAATAGTCAATGTTGCAAGGTATGATCTAAAATACGTGCATAAATAACCTTTTTTCGTGTACCTACCTACCTAGTTTGTCTTTCATTGCACCTAGAAACTAACAATAAACGATTAAAGCTACGAAGATGCAGCTTGCCTAAGATTTGATATAGACGAACAATATTCAAAGCTAGGCTATAAAACTGACTTCAGATATATTATTTAATTGTTTATTAACCATTTACATTTAATACAGCTTAGGCGGGTAGGTACACAGTAGTAAAAAGATCAGTTTCATTAAAAATGGGGAGTGGCAATGAGCCCAAGACCTATTGTTTTCGCTCCATCTCGTTAGAAATATTTCCCATGAATGAACAACGACAGTCATCGACCGAGGTCACGCTAATTTTTTACCTTACGTGATGTAACTGCCTTGCGTTTATTCATACAAATCACATCCACACCTGTGTGAGACCTGTGTAGAGATTGGAGTTCTTGTGTATTTTGTTAAATTGTGATACATATTGTGGCGGAACTTATTATAATTATAAAAGTCTTAAAAGTTGAGCATGCGCAGTGATAAGTTCTTTAAAACGTCATCGTGAACTTCGTGACATTTCGTGAAATGCGAACCGCTCACGATCTCAGTTTATTTACGCCGTGTACACGGAAACAGTCAATTCGTAGCTATAGATAGCGCATAAGACCTATTTTTGTAGTTAACCTCACTTCGTGATAACTACAGGTGATTCACTGTAAATACCAAGTTCAATGAAGAGCTTTGAGTTGTGTCACTGTCTTTTTGTTATAAAATAAGTTTGTAAGTGTATCGCCATCATTTACCTTATAAAATGGCCCGTAAAGTGAGTGTGCGTAAGATCGATATTCGTAACAAATAATGATATTATTCAAGGTATTTTATCAATGTTACAAAGATGGATAATTGTTTTGCCCCTTGCGGCTGTGACGGCAACGAGGGCATAACTAAATCTGATTTAGATCGTTTTACGGATACAATAGAGAATGTTCTCAATGATGAAAAAGGGAGAAGGCTTTTCAGAAATTTTATGTATACCTCGAAGTTTAAAGCTGGACGTCGCGCACTGGATTTCTGGGAACACAACGAGAGATTGCTTGGATATAAAGAAAATGAGGAAAATGTATCATATAGAAGTTACCTGAGAGACGTCGACAGTTTAATAAAGGAGGCAGATAAGATTGACGACATTGATTTAGCCACAATGGAGCGGCTTACTATTACTCGAGACTCGGAAAACAAAGATGCAATAATTGAAGCTTTGAAATTATTAAAGGTACAAGTTATGAAAGCCCTTAAAGGAGAATATAACGCGTTTAGAAGACATTATGGTAGTGCTAAGTAACTTGCACTAAGCATACAGTGCCTTAAACTATTAGAAGGTTATAGTTTTAAAATTTCGCGCCAAGTTTAATTTACTATATGCTGCTGTACTGCATTGTAGTGTTGCGAACTGTTATGGAATATAATGATTTTAATACTCGAACAATACTTTAAGCAGGCAATATTCTTTTCAGGCCTGTACTTTAAGTCGTCTTAATCGTGAATTTAGTTCTAAAACCAAATTTAATTAAAAAAATTGTTGAACGTCTCTTGAAACAAGATTCACTGATCGTTAATCAAATGAATGAATCTCTGTTTGTAGCATAATTTAGAACGAAGTTTACGTCAAAATCTTCTCTCAGGAATAGATTTTGACAGATGTGATCTCTGTTCACCTTTTTTACGTGTGGAATACTCCACGGGCCGTCACCCCACCGGGGTTTGCGGCGGGGCGGTGTTGAAATCGGACCGACTAAAACCATACGGTGTACTTTGTATCTGAACAGGGAGAGATCCGGGAACTGCTGTTATTAAAACATCCGTACCAAACTCTGTTCACCTGAAACAAGCTCAGTCTAGTCTCAATTGGTAATTTCTAAGACCCTTTAAGGCGAAATGAACATATTTTATGATGATGTTTCTGAATAACAACGAAAGATCTACTTTAGCTTACTTTATTTACGAAATAATTACTTATTAAATAAATTTCAATTCTCTTTATTTAACAAAATTTGTATTTAATTCACATTCAACTATTTCTTTCAATTAATATTTCCCACCAAGGTTTCTGACAAAAAATTTACAATATTATTATATCAGCGACGCTTGAGATTTGAATTAAACTTAAAACTAGTTTCAGCTGATCAGAGTTCAGCGGATACTTGAGACACCTTTAAAGATACGGGCCAAAAGTAAGAAAGTATTCATATTTACCTAAATTCATAAATAGGTTCTTTTCTCGGCAATAATGACAATAATGTATGGCCAAAATTCTTTTTTTTAAAAATTGCATTACTTGTAGAAACTATAAATGCACCACTCTTGTTTGTAAATTCGATGTTTATGGAACAAAACAAAAAAAAATCCAATACTTTGTAAGCACCGAAAATACGGAATAGGTATTTTTTGATAAAAGCCGAAGAATAAATGTGAAGTCTAAACTTAATGTCATCAAAGAAATATCTACCTAGTACCAGCTCACATTCTAATTTAACTGTGTATGTTGTGAATATTATACTTTAGATGTGTTGCTTCTATGTGCTGAAGCTTGAAGAAAAAAAACTAATTTTATGACTTAAAACCTGTTATATACAAGCTAAGAACTTTAATAGGTACCCGTTTTCTTGTCCGTCCATTTTGCTGAGCGTTACTCTCGGTTGAAGGCTAGTGCTGATTTTTATTTATATCAATTATTTTTGGTCCCGACTCATTGCACGCAATGCTTCAATGAGCAAGTTAGGTACCTCACAATATGTAATAGATACGTTTTATGATATTATAATCTATAAAATTATTGTTAAGTAGGTATGTAGGTATATCGTACACGTTTGTGTGAATATGATTGTAAACAGAGCTGTTACATTGAATTAAGAAATTCAGTGTATTAATAGGAGGATGTCTGGTTTTAAGTTTGACCTCACAATGTATGTATCTAAAGCTACAAGTTGTTCTATTTGTATTTGTGGAAAGGAAAATAAATTATATATTTATTGGCTATCTATTGTGGTTTTATTCTTACATGACTAATTAATAAATTTTAATAAACAGAGTTAATTATATTTTGCTATACGTACCTAAAACTAACTGCGTACCAGCAAATAGAGGATAAAAATAATAGGGTAAATGACTGTATCTAAAATAAATACCGATGTCTACTTTATTAAAACGAATTTTACAAAACATCTCGAAAATATAATTATTACAGTTTTTCATTTCTATTACAAATTTTAATCAAATAAACATTGAAATATATTGGCCACATGAGTGGCCTAAAACCGTGACGTCACTAGTTTGTACTGAGTACATTTTTCATACAAATTTACCGTTTTGACAGATGTTAAAACGTAACTAATTTATCTGAAGAGTCAACTACCCTAATGTAGGCGAGCCTGTTAATTTAGTGTTTAGTGATATATAGTCCCACAGTTGAACCCAAAGGTCGTGGATCCATCAAACATTTGTTTAAAGTATAGGTGCAATTTAACTGATTTTATGATATAAATGATATTCAGCAATATATAGGTATGTTTAACAGCCGTCTGGTAAACATATTATTAGCTTTTCCAAGGTCAGCATGGACAAAATACTTGATTATTTTTAAATGTGTGCATTAACTTCAGAAAGTACAAACGCAATACGTTCACACGTGCGACCTGTAAAAATGTAACGTGCTTCTGCACTCATACATGTGTAATTTGTTATTGTTTCAAATTATTATTCTGTCCATCTATGTCCAGCAGCATCAGTGTCCAGTAGATGTCTTTCGGCTGAAATAACAATGATTGTTTCAAAACTATGATGCGTTATTGGTTTCAATTATTTTATAGTTATACTGGTTAACTGGTATTTCACGTTGACAAATATTTCATGTGTAGTGGATGCATATTATCGTCGAGAAAAATCGACCACTTAAAGGTGGTAAAGATGCGTACTGTTCCGAAGTTCAAGCAAATAAACAAACAAACATTTTTAGTGTACCTACTGCCGATTAATAGTGGTTAATAAATGGTGTTTGCTTATGTTTAAATGAGTTATTAATTGCATAACAATTCAATACGGGAAATGAAATGAATATGTGTAGCAAAAACTATGTATTCCATTTTGCGAAAATTACGCTCAACGGCGAGAATGAAATTTGGCACAGTTAAAGTTTGTTTGGAGGAGTTCAGAAAGAAACGAAACAAATAAAAAATAAATTTTGGTCGTATTACCATATACATAGATATATTTCGATCAACATTTGGAATTACCATCTTTGTACAGATATTGTTAATTCTCACTAAAATTATTGTTGGTCTCCAAAAATATCGCCATACATTATAACTTTCCTTTCCCCCACACACACACATTTATGAATGAATTGAGTTTTATTTTGAAAAAACAATCATAGTGTCAGCGTCCCTCACTGGTAAGTTGAATAGAGGTCTGTGTGTAGAGGAGAGGTCACGACCCGGGCAGGCACAGCATCCTTGTCATGCCACTTACACGTGCTTATTCCCTTGTCGTATCTCTGGGAATATTTAACAACGGACGCCACGGTATGCAAGCGGCCTGTTATTTTGCTTCATTCATTCTTTAATGACGAACCGGCCGGGGTTTGCACGCAAATCATTGATTTTTTTGGATTTTCTCTACTATGCGTGTATTTCACATGTAAACTTTCTCTTTAATCACTCTACCTATTGCTGAACTGCATTAAAATCCGTTAAGTAGTTTAGAAGATCTAAGGGAACAGACATTTTACTAGGTAAAGAAGAAACCTAGAAGCGACGTACTTCTTACATCTAGTTTTGGTTTTAGTTTTATAACCTTATATAACAAGTTAAATGTATATTAAATGATGATAAATAATCAGGGTTATTTTTAAAGTACTCATTTTTATAAAAGTTGGAATTTACATAACAAAAAATAAAATGTCAACTTTATTATTCTTCATTTAATGAAACATACACTATATACATACTACATGGTAAATTAAATTATTCATTCAAATTGAGAAGGTTAAAAACATTACAGGTATGAAATTACATATTTCATGTTTAGCTCAAACAGCTGATATTTTTAATAAGCAAATATGGCTCCTACGTTTGAATACTTACATCAATATATATTTAAAATATTAGAAATAATTTCATTGCCGATTAGTTGATAGTTAGGAATAAAACTATACATTGATTTTTTTGTCGATACTATCTAAGTACATATAGTTACACACTAAAAAATGGTCTCTTTCTTTAACTTTACAATTTCATTTCATTTCATAATATTATACATTTATTTTTAAATCATTGGTTTTCGAGAATACCGATGTAATTAAAATCATCATCATCATCAGCCTATCGCAGTCCACTGCTGGACATAGGCCTCTCCAATTTCACGCCACTCACGCCAGTTTCATCATGGGAAAATTGACTTGAAATCTTTATACATGCATATTTTAGACTCACATACAAAGACGCCTGTCACTACGAACTGATACGTAACAATAAAAACAAAACATTCAGAATTTCACACACACACTGATTCCGTGTCGCGATGGAGTCCCTATCGACCAACAGATCAAATGACGCTAATAGAGCTGTATAGACCACACCCCTCCGAAGAGATTCCAACCACATCCCGAGGCAAACCCTAGACTGGAATCCCAAGGAAAACACTAGCGTGGCCATCCAAAACAAACCTGGCGGCCGACTATCATCGATGAAGCGAAGGATGAGGGGAACGCGATGCACCGTGGACGCCCTCTGCCCTATCTAGGGGACATAGAACCTTAAGTGGATATACTTTGACTTGACTTACTAAGGGAATGCCTGCGCATTACTATTTCCTACTGTATTACTCTATGGTTAGCAAAAAAATATATATATTTGTTACTGGTATGGGATCTAAACATCTCTGATAAATCATAATTTGCAGATACTATCGACAAAAAAATCATTTAGAATAAAATGAGATACATCCTCACACACTGACCTTAAAAAAATATTCTTAAATTTCATTTTTACAGAACATATTGAGTACTTACAACTAGATTATAACTTATAATAAAATTTTATATTTTCGAAATAAATTCCATTGATATCTTATCATTATCACATTGGAGTCCATGTCTCGATGTTAAAACCATGTTAAAATTAATAGCAATCATGCACTATATATAACTATCTACTATGATAACTCTTAAACCATTGCGTGTAAACATAGCATTACATTTCTGTGATCCGTGTATACTGAGTGGGTCAAGAGCCAAGTATGTATATTGTTGCTCATTAGGCATATGGTTTTTATGTAATAAGCCCATGATATATTTCTTCTTCTCAATTAGGCAATCAGTAAACATTAGTTATATAAGACCTGTTAATAAGATGTTGAAATGACAATGGTGAAGTCGATGCCTGTGCCCAATTAATTCTGAATTAAACTATATATATTAATGGTCTGGTTTAAAAAAATCAAGTGCAGGATTACCATTAACAAAAATCTTGTATACTTCTATCACTATCTTACCACTCTAGTTATACCACATAAACAGCATTTGGCTCAAGTTTTCTTCCATGAGTAATACATTTCCAGAGGTTTGTTGACCTGGAATGAAAAGCATAATCATATTAGCGTTCTATTTGCAGAAAGCTTTAAACGGTAGGTTTTAAAGGTGATTATCATTCATAATGCCCGCTATATTCTTATTCGTAGAAATTTATCTGTGCAGATTAATTGGTGCAGGTAATCGAATGTTGAGCAACATGTTCGAGATTATATTTTCAAGGTAGTAGAGTCACGCTGATTTCAGTATCAATGGGTTGGCTCGACCGAGACTGTACTACCCTAAGAACAACCTGAAATGCGAGCATTTGTTGTATGTTGATAGGTTGCAAGACTAGAGGCCCCATGATGTAGAAGCTTCTCCATAAGCAGCCATAGTGTGGGTCACTATGCTGCATTGTCTACAAACATTTTGGCAGGACTTAACATAAAAAAAATGTTTGGTTGCAAATTTTATATATTTTCCCACACTCTTAGAACTATTAGGATTAATTGTCAATTGAAACAAAGTGGTTGAGTGCTTTTCAATATATATCTGCAAAAGTTAGTAAAAAAATCACTATCAGTATCATACAATTTTATCATGGTTCATTAACCGTACATTGGCCTGAGATTTAAGTATGGTTGGTACTGCAAAGAGAAGGAAAACTTAAAACAAACACTGTTTTAAGTTGCTTCATTTAAAGTTTTTTTATGGAAGCATATTCTAATGTATAATTAGACTTTTCTATATATATATATTTTTATTTATTTTTATATAAACAACAATATTTTACACATGACAATAAATTATTACTCTCCAAGCTGTTAAGCTTGTTGGCAGGGGCGCTCTTATTTGCATATATAAGAATCTCTAATTAATTTACTACATTATAATAAGTGTTGAAATGATATTGGTCCATTAGAATATTGGAGTGATAATGGTGTACAGTTTGCTTCCTTAGTAGCTTCTTAAAACACAAACAGTCCGTCACCACATAGGCATATTTATCATATTTACCTTCCAGAATTTATCATTGATTTGGCGTAGCGTCTGTGAGCCAGCAAGTGGCACAAACTGCCCAGGCGCCGGGGCGACGTAAATGCAAAAGTTGAGGAGGCGGTAAGCTTCCGGCAGCTCAGCGTCGAGGTCTAGTGTTAATCTCATTGCCAAGTACTTGCTCAGGTGGTCAACTGGTAGTAATTGAATATTGTCTATTAAAATTTAGTACAGAAAATAAACTTATCTCGAATGTAACATAGAGTTATTCTATAACTTTTTACAACTTCAGTCAAAAGTATAGTTTGATCTTAATGACAGAAGGCTACAAAACCGAAGAAGTAACTTTGAACAAGCAATTTAATTTTCTAAAGACTATATTCATGCTTCGCGTAAGTGTACCTATTATGTTCTAAAATGTCACTTATGGCTATAATGATGTGGATCATCTCACACCAAATTTATATAAATACATAATATTTAATGCACAAGAAAAATATTTCGCATTAATTAACTGATCAGTATAAATAACAAAAAAGGAAAGTGGTTGAGGAACAGGCCATAATAGTAATATCCTCACAGGTTTTACACACGGCTTTCTCGTAAATTACACCTAGACAAGAAATGGGCCACAATTTTTTTTTTTATGGAATAGCGGTTAAACGAGCCGACGTATCGCCTGCTGGTAAGTGATTACTGCTGCCTATGGTCACCTGCAACACTAAAGACCTCACAAGTGAATGAACTCGCTGTTTTACACTGGTTTTTTATGAGGTCGCAGTAACACTCCGGTCGAGCCGACCTATTCGTGCCGAAGCATCGCTCTCCCACGATCAAGATCACTTGAATTAGTATCTCTATAATGTAATTTTACATAGGAAGAGAAGTCAAAACACTACTGAATAAATGCAGTAGGTAAATGATTGTTTCTGGTGATGATATAATATTTACCAGACGCATTAGCAGTCGTTTTCAAGTATCTGACGGAGCTATCTCGCAGTGCCCTCATCAGGTGGTTGTCTCCAGTCATCTCCGTTGGATGAGGTTTAAATATTAGCTCTATCTCATTTGGGTTTAATGATTCACCTTCACCTTCTGTGTCCATTGAGTTTTCTCCCTCTGTTCTGAAATGAGAACATTTTTTTTAGTGACATCGTACTTGCGTTTTTAGTTATGTTACTTTCAATTGTATGAAACTTATTGCAGCACTGACATTGAAGTTTTTGAGCCAATCTACTCTGATTGAGGGACAAACTAAGACAATTGAAGATCAACACTGACTGACCATTGAAAAACATTGTTCCATCATAAATAGCCTGGTGAAGGTAGTTGAATAATTATCTACAAAACTTGATACAATTGCGGCATCAAAAGATGTGAGCGAGATAGAAGAGACGAACACAATATCAGCTGAGTAATGTGGGAGCGCGACAATAGTAACGAAAATCCCGGCGACTGAATGGCAGCAGCGGAACAAACCAAATTTAAGGGCACATCCACACTGTATAATAACACTAGTGTAAATAAAATATCATCTCAATTGCATTTACTGAAGAAGTCAGTTGGAAGTGATGATGTTTGGAAAACCAGAAAAAGAATAAGATAGCTTCCAAGACTTTTCTAAAAGGTAGAAGTCCGCAAATTTCAACATTTCAAGCCGTGGATCAATATAAGTATATGCATGTATGAATGGTCTTTGAATCAAGCATGTCAAGACCATTTGCATCTCTGATGATATTAAGTTGGAAAAGATTACTCCTAAAATAAAAAGGGATTATGCATTGTTTATGGTAGGAGTAACCGAATAAGAATAAAATAAATAATGTGGATAACAGGTCCCTTAACATGAAATTCAACGAACAGGTGTGGTTTCAAAACACCCATAGAAATAACAAGAGAAATGAGGAAAGCCACTAAACCCGTTCATGTAAAAATGTCCGATGATTGTAAACAAAGACAGAATCATTTTTTAATACCTTAGCCTCAAGCTATGACGAATTTACAATTATGTACTCAGCGCTAAATACTTCTATAAAAAGATGGAAAACTTATTTCTTTCAGATATGAGATACTTCGATGTGATAGAGCAGATGGCAGAAAGCAAGGTGTTTTCATAGCGGTGTCTTGTCGCTTTAAGATTAATTTAGTGAAAATTGATAGTGTGGACATGGCCTTATTTGAAATAGCTTGTGCAATGGTCACTTGTATAAAATAATTTCTTAGTCTTGTGTTGCATAGAGTATATTCCACCCAGTTCTAATTACAATGATTATTTGAAATTATTTCAAATATAAGAAAATGTATGTTTTAAGCTCATTCTAATTGTAATTCTGTAATCATAGTAGGTGTGGCCCCCGGCCCTCCATAGTGTTGTAAACCATACAATGTAAATACACAGTTTTATAGTAACATAGATTTATGTCCTATACCATATAAAATAATAACAAGGTATTGCAAGATAATTAAATTATTTTAGATATATATTGAAAAAAATACTGAAAAATAACTGTTAAATTGCATATCAGATGAAAAAAAACAAAAAGCTATGGTCAATTTACCTGCCATCACTAGACTCACTTTCTTCACTTCTTTCGGATGTCAGAATTGATTTTGCCCTTTTGGTAGTGCTAGTGTTTTTTGACACTGAACTCAAATTGGAGGGCACAGGAGAAGGCGTACTTCTCACAGACGCTGGGTTAGATGTTGATTGCACAGACGGTGTTGGATTTCCAGTAGAAGATGTTCCATCCTTAGGAGTAGGAGTGGAACTACTGCCATTTTGGGTCGGCGCTTCTGCGTTACCGTTTGCATTAGGTGTATTAGTATTCTCTTCTTGGTTTTTTCGTGATCTCTGAGGTCTGTTTTGAGATTGTAACTTAATTCCTTCAGTAATTGAATTTACTAATGAAGCTTGCGAGTGTGACATGCTTAGTTTAGCTAAAACGCGCTCCTGGTGGGCCTCATACTCGTCCCTGCTAGGGTATATCTTAGATATCAACAAATCGAAGTTGGGATCCGGCCTTAGGGACCGTTTTGATACTAATTTCTTCCGGCATGTCGGGCATTCCTTGTTCCCTGAGCGCAATGCAGTTATGATACAATCATTGCAGAACCTGTGCAGGCATTCTTTTGTCGTCATAGTCTTTTTGAGCATATCTAAACATATAGGACACATCAATTCACTGTGCAAGCTGCGGGGGGACACTGCGATTTCAGTGGCGTCAGTTATCACCTCCTGTGAGGTCCGGTGAAGTTCATAAAGGGAAAGTTCCCATGTTTTGTTCTGGGACGGCTCTGTAGACGACATTGTGGTGATTTGTCAATGCTCTATCAATATTTAACAATTTTATTGTGCCGCGGAGATGACAACTTCGACGGTAACCACCATGTTAGTTTGAGAAGCAAAGCACTATGAGCACTAGTGTTGTAATGCAATACTGCGATTTCCAACTAAAATTGTCACATTGATATTATTTTTTAAAGAAATGAAAATTGTTTTTTTTTTCTAAATCGACAAATATTAAAATTGCAATTTTTTCAGAACTACTAAAATTTTGAATAACAAAAATGTGTCAGTAATAATAATAATAAAAATACGTGTATTTCCACCACAAAGAACTCATTGTACAATAATCATTGAAGTTAGTACAGATACAATATTTGTAGCTTGGGGTGGACTGGAGCCTAAACTAGGCCAAAACCTGTATTTCAGGACTCCAGGATTCACACCAGCTCGGTTTGCAGGGTCGATATATTGTGTTGCGTTAAAGTCAGTGCATTATTATTAAACATGTAATGGTTTTTAGGAACTTTTATATAATTTAGTTCATATTTTTGCTAAGAGATGGCGTTAAATATGCCTTAGGTATTTACAGTAGTAATCATAACATCCATACTTTAGAATTTTATATTATATTTTGATATAATTTAGTTCTATTCCGTACTAAATGACCCGGTGAATTTCGTGTCACCTACATATATTTGTATAAAATGCAGAAATTTGTATCCAAATTTCAGAATGCACCTACTGCACCTGCGCTAGTTCATATTTGACAACCAAGTGTCATTATTTTTCTAAACAAAACATCAAGTGCTTCACATCTAGGAACATTTTGTATTGGAAAATCGTCGTTTTTAATGTTTTTATTTACTTATTATTTTTGTTTCTCAGCGCTTAACCTTCCTTAAACTTCTACAAGTGATTCAAGATCAAATCGATCCAGCTATCCTCAAGTTTGACCAAGACAAACGAACGGCAATACAGTTTTGCCTATATAATTATAAAATAAATTTTTAAATATACAAATGACACGACTGTTACTTCATCTAACAGTAGTAGAAAATATTTGTACAATACTAGGAACTATTCCTTATTCCCAGGCGGGAATCGCATAAAATATGAAAAATTCTGTCATTCATCCTTTTGCGTCAAGTTTAGGCATTCCCATTTTGCCTTGCCCTAGAGTGATTGGAAAATTTCTTGGCAACTGCTTCCTATTGTTTTATACAAATACCTGGTTTTTGTTATGTTAATAAAAAATAGTTTTGTTTTAATGAAAGTCAATTACTGGCAAATATTTTAATGTACATAAAGAACTTTATTATCTAAACTTATAAAAAAGATCATTGCAATGATATTTGGGATACATTGCCTTTACACATTCACATATTTAATTATCATTTATAGCCAGGATAGTGCACCCCAGGTGTCGATCATCGGTATTGATTGTGACCATTAAATATGTTTATACATCCGTTAGACGCGGTCCAGATAAAATTGGTACTGGGCACTAATAACAACAGCATTCCATATGAGGCCGAACCTGAACCTTATAAAGCAGAAGGCGGTGGGCTAGAGTGCAACTCCGTCTCGATCTGCTGAGAACGCCAAGCTTCTTCGAGGCCAGTTTAGCCCTCCAAATAGCCATGAAACTGGAGTTCACTCGATATGTCGGCACCAAGTATTCCAATTAATTATCCAAAAAATGCGTCAGTATACATAAGATTTAGGTAACACTCAATTTGTCAGTTTACTTTGTATTATTAAGTATGGGCATAATGAAATCATTTGTCACAGTAGTTTTGGTATAACACTAACATAAGTACTTACTTGTGCCAGGTTGAGCTAAGTAGCTAAAACATTTCTTCTGGCTGTCTCCGCAGGCCCTGACCGAGGAGGTCGACATGGGGGCTGTGCACTTTTGCATTAAGCAGATTTGCGATGCGGCCATGCCCCGGATTCGAGGTTGTCGACCTCCACGGAAGGAGGTCTACTGGTGGTCCCAGGAGTTGGCGGACCTCCGTGCGGCCTGTACCCTTGTCCTGAGGTCCTACACCCGCAGCCGGCGTCGTCACCGCTGAGACGGCGGGGAGGACCAGCTTCACGAGGAGTACCGCGAGGCGCGGAAAACTGAAGCTGGCCATTCGCCGCGCCAAAGACAAAAGTCGAAAGGAGNCCTGTACCCTTGTCCTGAGGTCCTACACCCGCAGCCGGCGTCGTCACCGCTGAGACGGCGGGGAGGACCAGCTTCACGAGGAGTACCGCGAGGCGCGGAAAACTGAAGCTGGCCATTCGCCGCGCCAAAGACAAAAGTCGAAAGGAGATGCTGGAGGGTCTCGATCGTGACCCCTGGGGTCGCCCATATCGTGCGGTGCGTCAGAAACTCCGCACGGTGCCCCCCCCCTTCCCCCCCTTACCGAGACTCTCCAGCCCAGCTTACTGCAGGAAGTGGTCGAGGGTCTATTCCCGCAGTGTGGCGAACGATACTCGCGGTTTATTAATAATACCGTTATCAATCCTGTAATTGCATACATTCAAGCATTTAAGATGAAGGTATTTAGGAGATTAATAAATATACTATTTACAAGAACAAACAACAAAACTCTTTATCTTTGTAAAATAATTAATGAACGAACATAATTCCAAGTACTTTTAACCAATTCCAGGTAATAAAATAATTAGACTTTGAAGCCTTTAATCTCATTAATAATTTGAATGAGGATAAACATTGTAATAAAATTATTTTATATTATTTATTCTTTCGTGTGAATGAAGATAAGAATAAAATATAGAAAAACAAGTGAATGCATTTTTCAAAACAATAATTTCCTATTACATTTAGTAAATACGTAGATATGATTAGATAACTTTATTGTGCCTAATTAAGCCAGTAATTCGCTAAATTAATAATAAGAACCTTCTTAACTATCGTGAAGTATTTATCAATTGTCATTAAAATTAATGGTGTAGTAATATTAATTGAAATTCCGGTTGTAATGGTTCCTTTTATATGTGTGGTTGGACATTACATTATAATTAGTTTGTAATTTAGTAATGTTTCTAATAGCAATGGCTATTTAACATCTCATGTCAGACTTTCTCTACTAAATGATTACTTATTTGACTCGGTAGCACATTTTTAGCGTTCGGAAAACGGCAAAAACATTATAGGTTCGTCATCCATATCATCCATACTAATATTATATATTCGAGAACAGCTGTGTGTTTCTGTTTGTTACACTTTCACTGCTAAGACACTGTACCGATTTCAGTGAAATTTGGCATCGAAATATGCGCGCGCGATAGCTGACATTGGCGCGGGCAGAGTTGCACAGAAAAGTTAACGTACCATAAATGTAGAAAATTGTAACGTACTTACTCATTTTAACGGAGATCAAACGAAGAAGTATTATGTTCTTTTTTCAATATGGCTAGGTCAATATAGGTAGGTAGGTAGTATCTAGGTATGTAGGTAATATCTAGGTAATATCTTCTTCACATAGTATAAAGTGAAGTCGCTTCCGCTATCTGTTCGCTTAGATCTTTTAAACTACTAAACGAATTTTAATGCAGTTTTCAGAGATAGATGGAGTGATCCAAGAGAAACGTTTTTATGTGTAACACATGCATATTATAGAAAAGTAATAGACCGGGCTTGTACTTAATAATAACGTGATAGAAGTGAACATCGAAAAAAATACAATGCAAAAAGGTTTTACAACTTTTATTGTTTGAATTTATTTTTACACTTTTAGTTTTTTTTTTAGTTAGTAGTAGTAGTTAGTAGTAGTTAGTATATATATATATATATATATATATATATATATACTAAAAAGTATTTTATTCACGTCATAAGGTTTAACTTATTTCAATTTCCAGAGCTGATTAATATAGGAGAAGAGCCTCCAGATTGTATTGGGAACAGAATAGAACCGGTATTAGAATTCTGTCCATTCAATGGAATTAATGTAAACACTGAGTTAGAATTTTGGCTTTGAACCTGGTTGCCCAAAGTGGGATTAGTAAATACAACTTTAACTGGTTGACTACCTTGTCCATTCTGAATTCCAAAACTTTGGTTAGGTGGTTGACTTACAATTAGAGGTTGCTGTACTTGCTGGTTTGTTTGTGGTACGAAAATTGATTGCTGATTTGGCTGTTGTTGTTGAACGTAAACTAATTGACCAGCTTGCCCTGCTGTTATTTGATTTAGCGGAAAACCATTTTGTTGATTCATCGGAAGTATAGTCTGTTGGTTTAATGGTAGAACAGTTAGTTGGTTGGAATTTGGTGCAGATATGCGATCAACTATGAAAGGCTGTTGTACTTGATTGCTTGAACCCACTTGATTTACCTCTGGTAATGTTCGAAATGTTAATATGGGTTGATTAGTTGGCTGTTGGGTTTGTATATTCGTTGCTGGTTGAAATCCTAAGTTAGCAAGTGGTTGAGCGATTTGGAAATTTGTGTTTGGTTGATAGCCTTGATTCGATACTAGTAGAGGGTTTTGTATATTTTCATTAGATTTATATCCTTGATTGCCATTTGATGGAACGTTCTGTACCAGTATGTTTGAGTTTTGTGGATAACCTTGGTTAGATATCGGTGGAGAGTTCGGTAGGTTTGCATTAGGTTGGCCTTGACTAGTGGTTGGTTGAGAGTTTGGCACATTTGGATTAGGTGAAGATCCTTGATTTGTCAACGGTTGGGAACTTTGTATATTTGTATTCGGTTGATATCCCTGATTTCCGATTGGTTGATTATTTGAAGGATTTGTATTTAGTTGATTTCCGCTCGATTGAATATTTGTATTTGGAGGATATCCTGGATTTGATATCGGTTGAGGGGAATTCCTGTCATTAGTATTGGCTCTGTCTTGAAGGTTTCTGAAGGCATCAGCTGGTATAAACACACCGGGAACTAATGTCTGCGATTGTGGCAGACAATAGGTGGCGGCTATAATACTCCATACGGTTACCTAAAGTAATAAATAAATATAGGTCATCAGTATTATATAAAAACATTTTAGTAAAGCATATTACATCTTTGGTTCAATTTACTTTTTGCAAATAAAAAAAGATTGTCAAAAATACAACAAATTTAATAAAGAAACTAAATTAAAATATTTTAAGTAAACTTTAATAGTAGGTACACAATATGCTTACCAATTGTAAAGTGTTCATTTTGATGTCAAAAAACATTATGAGTGATAATTTGTGTATGGTTTCGTTTTATATCATAACTTTGTGTCTGACGAGTCTCGTTATTTAATGACTTTTATAATTGTCTTTTGCCACTACTTAGGAAATCCAATTGTGGTCAATCAAATATTACTTACACATTCTTTCGATATTCTGTAGTATCAAAGTCGTTATTTCTGGATTTTTCCATCTTACAATATTTAATTTAGTAAAAAGCATTTTAAAGTACGTTTTTACACAAATTTATCTCGTAAGTACCTAATAGTAGGTACTTATTAGCTCTGCTCGTCAATGGAAATCTTTACAATCTATCTATATAGCTATATAAAAAGGAAGGTGACTGACTAAGATACCCAGTGATTAACGAAGCCTGAAATGTTGCATATATTTTCTTTATATAAAGTAATTGAGCACTTAGAAAAAAATTTTGGAAATGCCATCATAAGGTGATTAAATAGGTTATGAAAATATCTACATCCGCGCGAGTTAAGCCGCAGGAAAGCAAAAGCCAGTACTATGTATATAGAATACGATTAGTACCATACTCTTTCGAGAAGAATATAAAAATCCAAAATATATATTTTTTAAAAAAAAATATATTTCTCATTAATATCCTATTTCGTTGTCGTAAACATGTTTATGTCAATTTTATTTTCTTTTGTTTATTATCGACAGACACAAAGAGTACCTAATATGTGATTGTAATAAAAATATTAAAATTGTTCTGCTACGATAGCCTGCCTTGCTTAAGTTGTTTCAATATTTACATACTGCAAAGAAGGACTTACTATCTAATTACTTAAGTGTAAGACCAACAAACTCAGATTTTCAGATACTTTTTAACGTGATTTTTTTATTACGTGTGCGTGGCTCTGAAAGAAGTTCTAATAGGTAGGTATTTCAGAATAGGTATTGTAAAGTTGTTGTAGAGGACAGGCTTTTTAGCCGACTACGAGAACGACGAATCGAAAAGAAAGGGTAATAGTATTGGCACTCTATATATGTTCAGACAAATAAAATATGTTCAGACATTTTAACACACAACGCCATCAAGTCCCAAACTAAGCAGAGCTAGTACTATGGGTACTAGATAACTGATATTAATATATGTTTGTTTGTTACACCATAGGGCTTTAAGCACTGTACCGATTTAAATGAATGGGGTGTCAATAGATTCGTAATACTTGTGACATGCATTTACGCAGAACACAAACCAGAAAAAGTTAACAGTTTTGTAAACTTTTTGATGTTGTAAGAGGCGGCTAAAGAAAAGGGATAAATAACAAAGTAGGTATAGTATAATAAAACAGTCAGGCCATAAATATTACTACAGTAAAAGAAGAATTACTTTTGAATCAGGAACACACCATGTTCAAATGTTTCAATTCAAAAATCTTTCATAATTCATATATAATTTCCCTCTATGAAAGCATTTGTAAAATTAAATGCAATATTAGTTTTAGTAGTAAGTTTAAGTTTTGTATCGACTTAAGAACAGGTAGTGGCATTACAATAATAAAAATATCAAAGACGTTTTCATTCGCGCGCTTTTATATGTGAAAAATCTAGATGACACCATTGCCGATCCGTAGCAGTTTGGTGTACTAAGTTTAAAAAATTCGTGATGATACTGTAATAGGAGTGTTTGCCTCTTGGGACAATTAATTTGTGAAAA
Source organism: Hyphantria cunea (assembly GCA_003709505.1). Classification (NCBI taxonomy): domain Eukaryota; kingdom Metazoa; phylum Arthropoda; class Insecta; order Lepidoptera; family Erebidae; genus Hyphantria; species Hyphantria cunea. The sequence goes on from PKRV01000109.1 coordinate 2,104,379, forward strand.
ATAGTGAATGTTTACGGATACCTTTAGTTAACAAATGTGCAATGTGGGAGGACGAACAATATTTTCAAATACATCACTGGTTCAACGATGGATTGCTTGCATTGAGCCTACTTCACTCTACAAACGATGCAAAGGTATGTTAGCTATTATATGATAGTGGAAATGGTCGTACATCAACTAAGTTTTACCCTATGAAGCGTAAACCTTTAAAGTTAGCTGATTAATGAATTCCCATGAAACAGAAAAAGGCAGTGATTGGGTAATATAAATTTATAAAAAGAATCTTACAGTTTTTTGAAGTCATTACGTAACCGATAATTCATAATATAGAGAGTAAGAATCGGGAAAAATTCTTGAGCGTAACGGAAAGGAAGGTTAAAATATTTTTAATATTATTGGCGTGAAAAGTTCTTTTATAATGCCAGTCTAATTTATCAATATTTTACGGTTTCCAAAGAGCTTGTGAGAGAAATAATTCAAGCATTATGTATTTACAGCACGATAGAGAAGATAGTCTACTAGTTTGTCAGTTTTAGTGTTTCTTTTAAATAAGAAAAATAACCTCAAAATATGTCATAAAATTCTAAGTATATACTGATATCTTAAACTTATAGTTTGATTACGTTATTCTTTAACCTAAATAGTAATGTCTGTCATTAATATGATAAGATTTGTCAGCACATAAGTAGAAGTGACAATTATATTTTTATTTTAAATTATCAAGTAAAAACATTAGGATATTGGACTCTACGTATGTTTTATGTATGGTGATATAGCAGGACATGGTTAGAATTGTGATCAATAATAGCCTAAGAACAAATACGAACTAAGTACGCGAAGCGAGTGTGCTGCGTCAGAAGTGGACAGGGTCAGAACCGACCTACTTGTATTGTAGTATGTTGTTGAACCATTTCCTCTCGACTATAAAAATTGGACACTATGATCAAAATATGACTACCCAGATTTATATATTTTTGTCAAATACCTATTAGAAATTATTATTAAAATATTTTTGTTCAACCCCTGAACATTAACATTCTTGGGAGAGGTCTATGCCCGGCAATGGACGTCTTTTCCCTGAAACAATGAGTCGACAACCGGAGCCTTATGATTATTTTGAGTGTATGAGATTTATCATTATCTTATGATTTCTTTTCATAGAATAGATTGTAGAATTATCGGAACAAACTTAATATAATAAATATATACTGATGATTTATTGTAGAAATCACGTGGTCTACACTATTGTTACTATACCCGTGGTTGCTTGGTGGTTGCCACAACTCGGTGCTATTATTTGCGAAGCAACTACACCTTTCCAGCAGGCCAGGAGGATTTTTTTATCATAATATAGGTGGCAAATGAGCAAACGTATCGCCTGATGGTAAGCGATTTCTGCCGTCCATGGACACTCGCAACACCAGAGGCGTGACAAGTGAGTTGCCGGTCTTTTAAGAAGGAGTACTCTCTTTTCTTGAAGCTTTGAAGGTCGTATTGCTCTAGGAATACCGGAGGCAACAGTTCATGCCTCAATTTAATGTAAATGCGGTAGAAGATGCACAGTGAAGCCACATCTCTACGCAGCGCCAAAGAGGCTAGTCGACTTGAAAGTTCTTAGGAATCGACGATTCAACTCGCTCTCCGTTTGATATGCTCTAAAAAGAGGATCTGATACTGGGGTGCCCTCACCCAAAAATGGGGACAGTATTCCACGTGAAGCCGGACCTGCACCTTATAAAGCAAAAGGCGGTGGGCTGGAGTAACATACTGTCTGTCCAAATGATCACGAAACTAGACTTCGCTCGATAAATATATAGACAGATAGGGGAGTGTCTTCAAAATGGGGATATATAACCCACGGTAGTTTTTTAGCAGTGAACGCATAAACTTGTGCCTTTGCAGGATTAAATTTGACTTAATTAAGTCTACTCCAATCTGAGATCTTTTTTAAAAAGGTCTCAACTTCAGGCACAAGTTTGTTTCGACTCTCAATGACGTTTTCCCGAGAAATATTGGCGCAGCCGTTGTAAAGGGCATCGCCGGTGCTGTCATCCGGATAACAATGAATGCCACTAATTTGCAGCATGCTGTTGATATGGAACAGGAAAAAAGTAGGCGATAGCACACAACCTTGCGGGACACCAGCATTCAAAGCTATGGAGTCAGAGCATTCACTGTCGACTGCGACCTTTATTCTTCTATCTGCTAGAAAGCTAGTCCCTCAGGCAGCCCATAAGAAGGGAGCTTCTAAAGAAACGCTTTGTGCCAGACCCGATCGAAGGCCTTCGCTATGTCCAAACTTACTGCCAAAGCTTCCCCCTTAGTCTCTATCGCCTGTGCCCAGCGATGTGTCAAGTATAATAGAAGATCACCAGCCAATCGACCCTTATGGAAGCCGTACTGCTAGTCACTAAGCAGTTGATGGTCTTCTAGATACCGTAGGAGTTGACAGTTGGCAATAGACTCCATTATTTTCGAGAAGAGGGAAGTTATGACTTATGGCTTAAGACTTACCGGGTGGACCAATATTCCATGATGTCTGGGCTATGCGATAAGAGTAGGAGAGCCGAAAAAGATGCGTTAAGACTGCGGTGGCCAAACCGTGGACACTGCATTCCACTTGCTGGCAGAATGGCTGGCGTGATCTGAGTCGAGGCGTGATTGCGTGGCGGCCATCCTAGTGGGGGTTCTCTCGCTTAGTAACAAGATTGCGGCCATGTTGCGGAGCGAGAACACGTGCGACTTGGGCGTCGGAGATCGTAAAACGCCGTCCTCCATAAGCGCAAACCTGAGGGTGACAGGTGAGACCACTAGTTGCCCGGCTTCTAGTACTCGAGGTATTTAATCGGTTCGTGTCCGACATAGCCAGCAGGTGGTGGCATCCAAGAGGATTAAAAAAAAGGCAGCAAGTCTCAACGGAGATCAGCCAAATACGCAGGAGGTTTTATGGTACACAAGCATGTTTGCAAACACAGGTGTACACTCTGTTCCCTCTCTCTCATAATCCAATTGAACGGTTAACCGACACGATATGGGAGAGATCAGGCGCAGGATCGACTGCTTTAAGTGCTATTTGAGGCCCGGGGGTTCAGACCCTAACTTCCAAACTTGGAACTGTTATTATGTTGTTTGTGTTTTATAATCTAAAAAACTAAATAACACTGTTGACCTCTTGATCGGCAGTCGCATACTTCATCCGCTAGACCAACGAAGCAATTGAAACTTGTTAAAAATTCTATTAAAAAGAAATAAAAAGGAGAACAATAGAAGAAATACGTAAATCATAAAAATAATACTTGTCCTATAAACCCTTCCTTATAACCCTTTTCCTTCTTTCGTTTTCAAACCTAATTGCAAAATAAATTCCAGCAATCTACGACTTCTATACCTTCCTAACATTTTAAGCAGTGACTTATCATTTTGTTAACTTTCAGGGATTATGATCATAAATAAATTATAAGACATTCGAAATGCTGTTGATAACGATAATAATATAATACTAGCTTAAGGCATTTGTTGTTTATAAAAATATTTTCCTACTATTTACAACTTAAGTAAAAGTTATAAATACGATTTATAAATTAAAAGCCTGTCAATCCGCACTTTTATTATTATTATGTAATGATCATTAATACAAACACATCCGCTTCGAGGTCTCAGCCTTTTTTTTTTACCAATCTTCAATTCAAGAAAGAGAATTGTGAATCTGATCTCCTCGATCTATATTACTTCAAAATTCTGAAACTCATTCTTATAAAATTGATAGACACTAAATTAATATTTTAAATTGGTTCAGAAATGACGGACTCCTGAGGGTACCAATAGGTATAAGCATTTGCGAATTCATCTGCTATTCAGATGACTTTGAAGAAAAGAGATTGGTGTATCCAACATAAAATTAAAAGTTATAAGTAATGAAAAACCAACAAAGCAATAATGGAGTTGTAGTTAAGGATACATAAAAACATCCTTGAATGTAGATAAGAATTAAAAATAAAAAATAGTTCCCTAAATACCTCTATGACTTATCGTCTTATCATGAAACTAGCATTGTCAGACCATCGCTATCAATCCACTCTGGCACGTCATAACAATGGAAATAAATATTTAAGGCCTTTACAAGCCACTGAAGCATCTCTTTATTTATCTGTGGATTAAATAAGAGCCAAAATTTAGCACAGTAAACAAGTATCTGGCAGAATTATTTAATAATGTATAGTTTTGTATACAGATATCTCATCGAAAACTTGTTTATCAAACTGTTGCATTAGCGAATACCTACAGTGAAACCGTTTGATATTTCATTTTCTCTCAATTGATCTAGAGTGGAAACCGCGTCTTGGCTAAAGTAATATGAGATGCTTCTCGCCAGATGGATGACTTTTTTGTATTTTATAATGTCAACTTTATGCACGATATACAAAATCTGTCCCTGTCGAGCTTGGTAACAGCCCATGGCGGAAAGCGGGAAAGACGCCACGTAACCCACCGTGACTCCTACTGGGGCCTTGTGACCGGGAGAGCTCAAATCGGACATACAGATGAACCGAGAGCGTCGAAACTTCTACCAGAATACGCCAGTTCCTTACTCGTATGGCAACAGTAGGGGTAGCGAACGAAAGGTTCACTACCGAGCCCCATCGCAGCCGCATTCATGTGTTGGTGGAGCCTCTGTTCAAGAGACCTCGAAGTCAAGCTCCGGTTGGGGAAAAAGTGTAATAATAGTAATAATAGGCTAGCAACACTGAAAGCATAAGGAATGTTTGCAAATTTTTTTAATAATTAATTTTTTCAACATTTTAATATTTCGAATATAAAAAAAACAACCAATACAAGTTGCGATATATTTAAAATGGACCAAAACAGTATTAAATTAAGAAAAGAAGTTTTTTTTAAAAAAAAACATCCGTGTTAGGCATGACGTTTAAAACGTCATGTCATAACAATGAATAATAAAACGAATTCCAAAAATGCTAACTAGAGCTAGGCTCAGAGCACAAGCATCATCCCCGCTACGCTACGCGCCGCCTTACCACCCCAGGAGGCAACATTAGAAGTTTCGGCTGTTATAGAGGCGACGAGCTCATCTTCCAGCGACGAGTTTTCTAATCGCCGTCGTCGCCAACACCTGTACGTCGACAGGGAAGAGGCCAGCCGCCGACCAGCTTGGGATCCCGGGTATCACTGGCCTCGAATAGGGCCCGCGCTACCGGTGGTGTTGTGCGCCGCATGAAACGGGTACATTCTATCAATGAGAATGTCATGCGGGCATATTTTCGGGCTACAGAGTTGGGAATAAACTCTACTGCGTACCGTGTTCGACTAGTCTCTCTGTTTCAGAAGCTTGAGCCGTTAACGTTTCCGCACAACGATTATCGGTTCAAGTACGAACTATATAGCGCTGTCACCTGCTGGATGATGCCGTAGTTGAGAGGATACGATCGGACATACGGAATAATTTGACTATCCCTTCTTCGTCACATGCAGATACAGTGAAAGTGGTGGTCAATGGTGATGATGTTGACGAACAAGTGTAGAGTGAAATTATATCCGTAAGTACCCAATATAATGATAGGATAAGGAGTGCTTTGGAGGATGCAATTTAGGAGTACCGGTATGTTAATTAAAATAACAGACCCTGTTACCCCATTTACCCATGCATAAAAGCAATTTAGCATTGGTGAGAGCCCTAAATTCGTTATTACTGGATTATCTTGGTAATAGCGAAAATCTTAGTGATACACATTTTATTGTACTGTGCGGCAATTGCAGTTTGTCGAATAGCTGGTGTTCGATTTATTGAATAAATCACTACTTGAACCAAAAATACTGTGCCAGTTTGGCAGTATACTCATTGGCAAATTAATTACCTTTAATTTAGGCTATTACGCGGCCAAGGGTCATGCGCTTTGTGAAACAGGCATTCTCGGGGACTACCTGTCCTCAAAAGTACATGTCGTGTGTCACGTTGCGCTTGATTTCTTGAAACAAAAACTCTATGCATGGGCAATTTGTGCCGTACAAAAAACGAGGAGACCCATTCAATCAGAATTGTATATTCCAAAGAAATGAGAAGTGGGTGTATCGAAAATGGGAGGCACCGATGTGAACGTGTTGGGCACTTACCAGATGAAAATACCGCAAATATATTTTGGCGTAACATTTGGTCAGTGTTTGACGTAACGCCTACTTGTGGTACACCGACTGTAGTATTACACCAAGAAGACACGGTGTTTTCAATAATAATACGATGCCGGTGACCACACTGGTAGTTGTGAAACCAGTCAATCGCGGTTGGAGAGTTAAGATAGCGAACTATATCCAGCAGAACGTCGAAATCAACAGTGTTGAAAGCGTTATTGAATTCAAAAAGTATTAGAACTGTCAGCTCGCCATTCTTCATAGCCAAACTCATGTCCTACGTGACGTGAACAAGGGTAGTAGTGATGCTGTGACCGGGTTGAAATCCAGACTGGAAAAATTTTGTAAATTGGAAAGCTGAGTATAGATGAGACGTTCGAGGACCTTCGAGAGAAAAGAGAGCACAGAGATATGGCGGTAATCGGAAAAGGACCTGGGATTTTTCTTTTTAGGAATGGGTATAATTTCAGCATCATTCCAAGCCTTTGGAATAGGATATAGAATAATTAAGGATATGACAGATAATAGGAAGAGTTTCGTCTAGGATTGGGAGGATCATATTACGGCTTAGATAATCCGAACCCACTGCGTTCGAAATTATGGATAACATACTCTTCTTAATATCATAAGCAGAAAATTTACTGAAGAAAAATAAAGAACAATCAGGAGTCGGTGCAGAATTAAGAAGTTTCTGTGTAGCGTCTTTTGTCATTTTCTCGAAATTTGACGAAGCAGAGAAATGTTGATTTAGTGAATTTACGTTTATATTCTTAGGAAACGTATTACGAGTAGATTTGCCTACTCCCAGTGACTTTAAAAATTTTCAGACTTTAGATGGATCCCGTTTTTAACTGAGGTGTGGATGTATCGGCGTTGCACACCTTACCGCAATGATTTCTGGCAGTTACATATTTGTCCCAGTTCCTATCACAAGGATTCTTTTTAAACTCAGACTTAGCTATAGCTTTTTTACTCATTTGATATCCTCAGTCGACCACGGTGAAGGACGATGTTTGACCCTCATTTCTTGGATAGGCGCATGGTCATCGTAGAGAGTTTTTAATTGAGCAGTGAAGAGTTCCACTATATCGTCCATAAAATCAGCACTGTAAAGAGAAGTCCAGTCGATTTTGTTTGTATCCCTAATCAAGGCATCCACATGCCTTTGAAAATTTGCTGGATGATCGTCAAATCTGCGGCCTCATAAATCTGTAATAAAAATTTTAGATTTATGAGGCCGCAGAAACTACTAAGAGGTTAAGACTTTCAGGTGGCTTTCTCTGAGGCCCGTAAAAGAACAAAGCTTCAGATTTGTGCAAAGCCACCTAAAGATTCAGCCGCCGGATTCCCTCGACGATTTGGGCAATCCTGGCCGTGGTCCTCAGGGTCACCTCACGGTGCGTCCCACCACACGCCGTCTCAAGCATGTCATCCTCGTAGCACGTGACAGCGATACCCTCTCAAAAAGAACCACGAGCACCCAGTTGTAACCAATATTCCACGGGAGTGGCCATAGGACCAACCCCTGCGGGACACCGCACGACATTTCACGTCAACCGAGACCATTCCTACTTGGGTAGGCGACGGCTTTCTCCGACAGATATGCCCTAACTAAGCGGCGGAGGTAGAGAGGTACTCCGTGATATAGCACAACACAGGTGATACACTAGTGCCTCCCTGATACAGCTCCTGGGCAAAATGTTGACTAGCGCGTTAGCGATGTCCAGAGACACCGTCAATACCACTTCACGCCGGAATTGCATCCACGGTGGAGCACCCCTAGCGGAAACTGCTGGTTGTCCGCTAGATCCGGCCCTACCCTAAAGAAATGCTTGACGAGACGCTACGCAATTAGTCTTTCAAAGAGTTTGCGCACCTCGTCAAGCAACACTATGGGCCAGTAGGCGAATGGTGAGTCCGCCAGGAGATATTCTACCCCTAAGAAAGTAGAATAGGGCTTAAAGATTTGTGCGGCAGTCCATAATTTTTTAAGTTAGAATCATGCAACTTTATTTTTGGTCTACTGACTTTTTTTTATGTGTTAGCTGCCAAAATTACTCTGCCCAGGCTGATGGAAAGATGAGCAAAATCTAAGAGTGCTGGTCACCATCCTTGATGCAAATAAGGACAATGCAGCATGATGACACTTTGGCTGCCATCTCACCAAGCATCCACCACTCATCAGCATCTCACCAAGATGCTTTTTCCCGCCCCGCTTAAAGACCTGGGATCATAGAGGGAAGGAAACACGCGCGCTAGTAATGATTTCTAGGAAAGAAGAACCGAAAAAAAAAATTGAGTTGAAAAATAAATAAAATTAATTTTAAAAATGAGTAGATACGTATTTAGGCGTTTTTGATTGTTTTACCCCTAAGGGGATGAAATAGAGGTTGAAAGTATGTATGGAAGTCCGCCAGTTTTTAAGTTAGAAACACGAAACTTTACCTTTGGGCTACGGACCTAAAATGAGTAGGTATGTATTTAAGTGTTTCTGAATATTCTACCCCTAAGGGGTGAGATGGGGGATGAAAGATTGTATTGTACATGAAACTTTATTTTTGGGCTGCTGATTAAAAATAAAATGATACATATTAAGCGGTTTTGGATATTCTACCCCCAAGGGGATGAAATATGGTTGATTGAGTTTAGATTAGACTGGAAGTCCTTTAATTTTAAATTTATGGGAATTCTACTCCCAAAGGGGTTAAAGTAAGGCTCAAAAGTTTGTATAAAAGTTCTTATTGAGGGGCTATTGATTAAAATTAAATAAGTACGTTTAAAAATATGAATAAAATATTTGTAAGGACTTAGATAGTTTTTAATTAAATATATATAATCAACGTTCACGCGAGCAAGGTCGCTAGCAACAGCTAATCGATTATAAAAAGTGTTTTTTTGGTGTGGTAAAGAATACAAGGGAGCTCACGGTACAAATATCGTCAACATTACAAATTTTATCTAATATTATATTGCAATTTAAACCGGTAAAAGAAGAATCATTTTAATGATAATATAAATAACGTAAAACATGACACGCTACTCAACGTACAGTGGTAATTTATGAACGGCTGACAAACACTTATATTTATTCTAGTTATAGATAAATTTAAAAACAAATAATTAATATTTTGTCATTAAATATTATGCTTTTATTTGTTGCTAATTTTATTAGATACTTACAAAAACAATTTTGCTAATGATACGATAAAGTAATATGATTATGTATATGTAATGCAAGATATTGATAATATTGACCAAAGATTACTTTGATAAAGTTATTAATAGTACTATGAAATTTGATTAAGTGGGACCTGCATAAGTGGGAAACCTCCATAACTGGAACTCACAATGTCCCACTGCTGGGCTCGGGTCTCCTCTCAGGAGAGGGTTAAGGCCATACGTCCCCACGCTGGCCAAGTGCGGGTTGGTGACTGGCAAGAATACGTTGTGGCTACGTAAATCTTGCCGTTGGATGTTTTTAAGCCGCCCGAAGGCCTCCAACTAAGCTTCACGACTGTTATCGTATGATAACAACCGGGACCGACTGCTTAACGTGACCTCCGAATCACGGAGACGCTCATGGTAACATGCCACCAGCGGTCACTCATCCAGGTACTGACCGCGCCATCGTTGCTTACCCTCGGTGATTGTTTCTAATTACCGAGTGCAACTGGGCTATGAGATTCGTTTTTTCAATTTTAACATCTATCACTGAGACTGTGAGTGCAAATGTTGTTCTGCATCAAAATATAATAAAATATTGATGTGGGTCACCCTTATCTTTTAGGGGTATGAAAAATAGATGTTGGCCGATTCTCATGAATATTCGATAGGCACATAAATTTAATATAATCTGTCCAGTCGTTTCGGAGGAGCTTGAATGACATCTTGAGTTAGACATCAATTGGTGACCAAATCATATCATCATTTGATAAAATTTATAAGATCGAAAAACGTCTGGTGTCGGATACTTCCAAAAGAAAAACTAAAATGACAGATTATGGTGATTTATATATTATGTTCATACTTTTGGACTGTTGTTAAAAAAATGAGCTTGAATATTTTTGTTTATTACATTTATTGTTATTTTTAAATTCCCAATAAAGATTTTAAATTTAGGTTTATATTGTTTGCATAATACGTTATTTTATTTAATAATCGCACCTATTTCACTGAAAGAACCCGTATTCTGATCTCTATTAATGGAACACATAAGTGAGACAAATTTGCAGCTCCCTTGATGTATCACTTAACCAGGTTCACTGTGTGTTCACTGTGTGTCAGTCATAATCTGATTACTTTATGGTATAGGGGACAAGTGAATAAAATAAAGTGAATAGACTTATCGAATGATGGTAAGCGATTACCGCCGTTCGTGGACACCCGCAATATCAGAGGCGTTGCAATTTTTGTCTATGCGTCTGTCTATTTATTTCAGCTAATCTCTGGAATGGGTGGTCCGATTTTGGCGGTGCTTTCACTGGCATAAAGCTGATAATAAAAGGAATAACTAAAGCAACTTTTTTAGGCTATCTTTATCGTGACTTTACTCGCGGTTACTGTACAAGTGAATTTAATTTAAAAAACAAGCACATATAACACCTTAGGGCCCAGCTAGTACTGGAGTAAAAATACAAGTGAATTTAATTTCAAGATTCTTTTTAACAAACTTCACTAAGTGTGAGCATAAATTACACATGCAACATATTTCTTTCATGCTCCCTAGTGCGGTGAGTGGACTTATCAGTCTAACTGACAGCATATCACAATTTGTTAAATCACTTGAATTAAAAAAATTAAAGGATTTATAGAATTAAGATAGGTATTAGGCGTATACAACCAATAAAATATTAAATTGGAATATTATAAACTGAACTCTTTCTCTAAGCTCAAGTCAACACAAAAATTGCATTTTTTAGACCTGGCTCGTGGCTGTTTGTTGAACTTCAATTTAATAATGTCATTTTGAATTTTGATCCGATTTTTAAAAAAAGAAGAAAATTTTTATATTTTGTTATCTGAGAACAGTTTAATGAATCGATTCGACACACACACATATATATATATATATATATATATATATATATATATATAAATATATATATATATATATATATATATATATATATATATATATATATATATATATATATAT
>PKRV01000109.1:2115855-2444716 GCA_003709505.1 Hyphantria cunea
TATATGTGTGTACCCATGTAAGGAATACTTGTACATACCAATACACATACATACCAAAATACATAACAAAAAAAACGCATAAAAAATAATAATAATAATAAATAAATAAAAATATTCACAGCATACCCTGTTTAATGATCATCTTAATTATTTATTTATTTATTTATTAACTTAATGCACATGAAGTACAAATGCGGACTTAATGCCATTAGGCATTATCTACCAGTCAACCTACAGGTGTTGCAGAAATATGATGCGGTAGGTGCAAGGACAAAATTTTAAACTCGGACTAATAGCAATTAAGGTGCATAATGTTCATAAACCATTTTTAAAAATGCATTTATTGTTTGCGCTTGCCTAATGTTCACCGGCAGTGCATTCCACAAGCGTACAGCTTCAACAGTGAAAGATTGGTCGTAAAATTTTGTGGAATGCTGAGGCATCTCCAGTCTCAAATCCTCAGATGACCTTAGCCATTGTGTCATTAAGGAACTTTAATCGTTATTTGAAGTAGAAGGAGGCCCTGGGTTTAAACAAAATATTGTAGAATAAAATAAGAACATGAGTATTCCGGCGAGAGCGAATTGGATGCCACTTGAGCAATTGACTGAATTCAGATTATAATATTCTTTTATTAGGTATAATATTTATTTAGCCCCATTCGAAATTGGACAAACAACTTTATTCCTAAGAGCGGGTGATAAAGATATGTTCTTAAAAGTAAAGATAAGCTACTTGTTTAATGTAAGTTTTAAAGTTTGTATGTCCTCTCACACCATCTATTTTGTGATAATATAGTTGCAACTAAAACTTGACTATGAAATAATTTTAAAATATAAATGAACTTTACAGCTGCAACTAAAATAAATTTCAACTGAAGTAAAATACGCAGTCACACTATTAGAAATAAATCTTTAACCATTTATTCATAGCTTCATTTGACATAACTTTAATTGTTTATTTGAAAATGGAAACAATTTAATTGTGTTTTTTTTGTCTTAATCAGGAGACCCAATAGTAGTTAGACTAACATACCATTATTCTTGCTTGGTCAATGTCCGGAAGTCCTATTTCCCGTCACCCTATCAAAACTGCTACTACTGCAACTACTACAAGACACTACACCCTAATATCACCTTGGCACCGTTTCAGGTGCACTGTGCCTACTCCTTCCAAGCTTTTCAGGTACAGCCATTCAAACCAATCCCCGTTTTCCAATGATGTTGGCCAAACCTTTTGACAAAAATTTTGGCTTCCCCTTACAGATAAAATAAATATCAGATATAATATCAGATACTCATAAATTATACACACTGTTCTGTGTAATCTTATTCATTTGGTGATAACTTAGGATTTGTTTTGATATAAATTCACTCGTGTTTGAAAAATCATCACTTGGGGTTCGAAGAGGAAGATAGTACCATGCGTCTCATCATTCTGTTGGCTGTTTGTATCGCGGCTGTGGCCGGTAAGTCTATAAAATTATAATTAAAACTACAATTAATAAAGTATAATATTCGTAAACATCTGGATTTGTCTTTATTTCTTTAAAAAATATCGGGAACTGTTATTACTCAATCAGTGTATCAATCTAACCGTGGGAGAGCCACGCTTCGGCATGAATGGGCCGGCTCGACCGGAGTGATACCACGGCCTCACAGAAAACCGGTGTGAAACAGCGCTTACGCTGTGTTTCATCGAGTGAGTGAGGATACCGGAGGCCCATACCCCAATCCAACGCCCCCTATCCCCCTCACCATCCCCCTTCCCCCCAGGCCGCCATAGTGTGGGTCACCATGCTGCATTGTTCTTTTTCGCATTGTGGATGGTGACCACCACTCTTGGATTCTGCTCATGCTTTCCATCAGGCAGGGCAGAGTCATTTTGGCAGCTTAAATATAAAAAAAATAAATAAATAATAATAGTTCCGATATTAAGCGTTGACACACTCAGGATTTGTTAGGTTTCCACATATTGCAATAATATTAGTAGTAATATGCTACAAGTGTTTATGCAATGAATTTTGAACATCATTAATGATTTGATTTTTTACAACTTACAGCAACCCCAGACATACCGATCCCAACAAATAGGATCGTAGGTGGTTCGGTTACAACTATTAACCAATGGCCTTACATGGCTAATATTATGGTTGGAAGCGGAAATTCCTTCAGCCAATTCTGCGGTGGTTCCATCCTTAACAATAGATCCATTTTGAGCGCTGCTCATTGTGTTAGGACGCCAAATCAGTAAGACCAAATATCTTTTTTTAAATTTACTTATTAACGGAAATTAAGTATCGCGTCGTCAGGTGGACTGTATGACTAACCAGTGCAACATGGGCTCCAATTGTGCTATTTTATAAATGTATCACTAGACTGTCGATAGAATGGCGATAGAGTTGTAATACGAATAATTATTTGTTGTAACAAAAGATGCATACAATTCTCAAGCAAGCCATAACCTCACCGGGAATTTCACTTCCCAAACAATAAAGATATAATAAATTTTCATAAAAACTAGTGGAACATACATAAAAAACGTTGAATCATACTTACTAATAGATTTTATTAATTTAACGTTTACGTGTGCTTGTATTTATGTATGAGGGTCTAGATTTGTACTTTTCGTGTTCCACTATCTTAGCTCAATGATCTTCCGATGACTAGTCACTGAACTGTCACTGCACTGATACAAGTATCGTCATTGTAGGATATATAAGAGTCTGGTGAACAGTTTTCTTCTAAATATACCTGGATTATACAATTATTTTACTCATACAAATTTAATCACTGTATGAACCAAAATTTCAATGTATTATGTTTTGAATTAATAAGGAAATGTAATGTTTATTACCCAAATATGGCAATGTACGCATTATCACCACGGATAAACATATATCATCCTATTTCTACTCTAAAATCATAAATTTCTGTTATATTAATAATGATTATAATTATGTAAGAAATATGTTCGAATGTTAAAATACCTAATCACTTTTTTAGCAATTTCAATGCAAATCAGCTGCGTTTACGTCTGGGTTCGACCTGGGCCAGTAGCGGTGGATCTGTTTTCAATGTTGCCCAGAACATTCTTCACCCAAGTTACAACATGTGGAGCATGGACAGTGATGTTATGATTTTCCGCAGTAGTTCCAATATCGTTTATTCCAATGTGATTAGACAAGGAACCATCGCTGGCGCTAACTTCAACGTAGCCGACAACCAAGCAGTTTGGGTAGCCGGCTGGGGTAGACAATGGGTAAGAACATCAAAATTGTACAACATTTTTGTTACGACATTCTAAAAAAAAATTGTTGAAATTAAGTTTAAGTTGAAATGCCCAGAAGATACATAAAATAATTAAAATAGAGACCAAAGGATCCTTAGGAAAGACAATCTATTAAAACGTACTTTCAAATTTAGTTTACAACTTATATTCAAGACTATTATGAAAGATGTTTTATTTTTTTTAGTCCAACGGACCTTCCTCGGAACAGCTGCGCCATGTCCAAGTTTACACCATCAACCAGAACGTTTGTAACCAACGCTATGGAGGTGGAATCACCGCTAACATGCTGTGCACTGGTGTGCTCAACGTTGGTGGTCGCGATGCGTGTCAAGGTGACTCCGGCGGTCCTGTGTTCCACAACCGCGTTATCATTGGTATCACCTCTTTTGGTGAAGGCTGTGCTCTTGCACACTTCCCTGGAGTTAATGCTCGCGTATCTCGTTTCTCTAACTGGATTGTGTCAAACCGATAAACCTAAGTAAACGTTTCCTCAACAATATTTTCTTCTTATGAATGTTAAAATGAATAATAAATTATTTGTTATAGAAGAATCGTTTCATTATTATATATCTCTCCATGACTATTGGTTAACATATATTATAAATTTAATTTAATATACACTTACCCTTTTCAAAACATTTTAGCCCTCGTAATATATGCATATTTTTAGGGTTCTGTTCCTCGAAATGAAAAAAACGGAAAGGTAGTTAAATATACGTCTAAACTTCTGAGTTAACGTAAAAAAGATACGGTGAATAACCATGTCTTTTTCAATACATATTTATACCTTGAGGAACCAAATAATATAGGGTACTTTCCCTTGATATAGAACTATGAAATTACGTTACATGGTTACAAGGAAAAAATACAATTTAAAAATCAGAAAACTATATATTTCCTATTAAATCATAAATAGCAATCTTTATTTCAAACCTAAAATCAATAATCGAGTTACAATTTAGTTTATAAAACACTACTATCTAATTATATATTAAAACAAGTACATAGTAGTTAATTTTTTTTAAACTAGCTTTTTCATTGTTAATAAAAAATAACTTTTAGCTCTTTCTATTGAAGTTCATATTGGGTGGGTGGTTCAGAATTATATACGCCACCATTTTGTAATGGCGGTCATTTTAGATAAGAATATGGATTAAATAATAATACCGATTATATTTAATTGCATTGTCATCAGAACTAAAGATATATTTCAAATTTCAGCTCAATCGGAAATCGGGAAGTGGTTCAAATTTAACTTGTAAGATTTAATTACAGACCGACTGACTTGGTTGAAATCTATAGATGGTGATTATTTTTTGTACGTTGAGACTACTCAGTATCTTGGAGAGCACGCTAAGAGAGCACGTTAGGCCGTCGGCCTCGGTTGTCAAACTAACTTCTGTGGCAATCGTTACGGGTAGTAGGAACTCTAACAAGTTCAGCAGTTTTTCTGAAGAACTTCGATAGTGTAGTACTTAGGTTGTGTAACTCTGACAGCAGTCGCAGTCAGTTAAAGTATCATAGTGAACATAAAGCTCCTCAGACCTCAACCTAGTTTACCAAATTAATCAGAAGAAAGAAGAAAATTCAATTTCGGAAAAAGCTCCGAAAAACTGGCACACCGACTTTTACGGTTCTTTTGTTCATCAAAACATACACAAACATATATATATAGCGCCTAAAGAAGTTTTCAAACCCAAAATATATATAATTGATGCGTATTTATTTTAGTAAAATAATTCAAAATATCCTAATACCTCTGAAATATAATCTTACTATTTCTTACAGTGATATTTTATCAAAAAGATACTATAGTAAAGCTAACTAAAATTCTAAAATTTAATACTCTCATTGCAGAACGGATTTTTTTGTATCAGATTATACAAAAATTGACAAAATCTTAATTATGAGGCAAAACTATCTGAGGACTGATACCAAAAGTGGTCATTCCATTGTACCGGATCCTTATCCAAGACTTCGTTTACTAGAAAACTAATTTGAAATCAATTTCGAAATCCATCATTGTTAACATAGTTTTATTCATAACATAGTTCAATTTATTATTTCGATTCCTAAACGCCTGAAAAGTTAGATGTGGAAATCCGAAATCAAAGACTCTTAATAATATATAATTTAGTATTAAAAGCAGGCGCCACTTGTTAGAGTTCAAAGTTGTTCAAAGACATATTCGCCTAAGTTTACCGAGTGAGTGAGGATACCGGAGGCCCATACCCCGATCCATCCCCCAAAGTTCGGCAATGCACTTGTGACGCCTCTGGAGTTACAGGTGTTCATGGGCGGCAGTAATCGCTTACCATCAGGCGCTCGTTCGCACCTATGCCATAAAAAGGACAGATTCATGGTCACTTAGAGGATAAAACCGTAAGGTGTTGAGGTTTCCCTAACATCACTTCGATCAATGTCAGAGATTCGGACCCTTCCCAGCGTCTATTGGTGGTAAACTTTTTATTTAGGCGTCTTCTCGCGACTGGCTATTGAAACGGATGAGGAAAACCCGTCCTATCCATGAGCGCTCGATTCATCGGGTTCGATTGGGTCTGGGTGGAAGACATCCTCCCGGGGCTTCTCCATCGCGTCCTTCTGAAAAATGATGTCTTCGCAGAAGGTTGCGACCGCTGTAATACAGCTGATTGCTACCGGCAGGCATGGCGAGATCTCCTCCAATGGCTGAAGTGAGGGCCCGACGCTGTGTCGCACAGGTGGAGCAAACCATGTCTTAAAATTTTTCCATCTGTATGTATCTACTGTTAGATAATAAATAGAATATCAGCCTTACATAATAGATTTGGCCTCCGGCTCCATTCTCGTGTGTGTAGTGTATTGCGCTATTTTATTCGAGCATAAGGCGCACAGAAATACTATGCCTTACTATCAGTAAAATTAATTTTGAAATCGTTTCCGTAGATCCAGACATGACCCTCACCAAACTCACTAACTTTAATTTTGATTAAACTAAAGCATTAAGTCACATCTTATGGATTATACGCATTATATTTTTATTTTTTGTTATTATATTACTTAGATTGATCGAGATAAGTAGTTTATTTCGGTATAAAGTCTGTTTATTAACATTGTAACTCTGCTTTACTTTGGAAAAATAAATGCAGTCCACCTTATATGTAATTAGATATCGACCTATCAAAGATTGTCTTTTGCTACTTTATGTTTCGGGTTTACGTGGTTAGATTATGAAATATTATTATTATCGTATAGTTAGGTGTTCTCAATTTTTGTACACAAGGTTAAGTTTAGCTTTGATAAACTGATTACTAGGATTATAATCAAATTCTACACATAAATAATGCACATGTGCTATCATTGCTATGCAGAAGATAGCACTGATGATTTATATACTTTTCATACTAGCCACGAATATTTCTATTTTTTATCGAGAGCCAAAACAAACGTGCGTCTGAAATCGAAACTTCCTTATCGAAGAGATATAAGTCATAGCGTTGACAGGCAAAAAGGTACCGTTTATTATCTCACCTCGCATGTTAGCTGCAGCAGTTATAGAATTGCTCTTATTGCTCCTGCCCCGACAACCAGAACCGGCACTACAAGTGCTTATTGAGAAAATGTTAGCTCGGCAAACTGCTTACAACTTTGTAAGGCACAGTTTCGTTTTTGTATGGAATATTATTCTCATCTATGAGCCAGGGCACCATTAAGCTGTTTTTTCCACCGATTATAGTTAAATTTGGTCGTCTGCTGTTGCGTAGAGATTGAGTGGTTGCACTCGCCTTTGTCTCTATTTATATTATTTATATGCAGGATTGGTTGAGGGGTGGCGGCGTGAACTCTATAAAGTGTTCGCACCCTTGTCTAAATAGAATAGGAGTGTCAGGGTTCATACACAGGAGGGGACCATCTAAAAACCGTGGGTGGCCCGAGGTGCGGCAGGGTTCCAAGGATTTACTTTCGAGGGTCAGGTGCACCCTCTACTAGTACCCGAGATGGTGTGCAATTTTTAGTCGGTTCAAGTCCGACATAGCTAGCAGTCGGTGATATCCTAGGGGATTTCCGCACAAAAAAGGGGGAGGATTTGTTGAGACTCTCAGTCATAGATTAACATAAGGATAATGTGACATTCCAATGATGAAAAAGTTTTCTAATTTAGTTTAGTATTCGAGTCTATTATAAGTAATAAAATAGTAATATTAGTATAAAATAGTATAGAAGTATAGACACATTACAGGTAATCGATACATTTTCTCTACTTGTTATTGCTTTACTCAACCTTAATTAGGTTTGATTATAGTATAACAACTTATCTTTTAGACGTAATTTCTGTGTAATTGTTTGTCTTTTATTTGCCGTATAGTGAGTCATAGAGATCTTGTCTATTTTATAATTTATTTGAAACATATTCTTCTCTCTATTTTAAGACTAATCGATAATTATACCACCTATCTTTTTACTAACTTGGCCAGTTTATGATCATAAATTATTATGAGATAGTTGAAATATTATGAATAATGGTAAATAATATACTGGCTTAAGGTATTCGATTTTTAATAAAAAGAATTCCTCCTATGTATAACTTAAGCACAAACTTAAATATCTTCCAACTTGTACATAATAAAAACTTACAAGGATAATGGTAAAACTAAATTTTTGTTATTATAAAATAAGTAGTCGACCCGTGTCCGCGTGGTAGCGTGTTATCCGCCCACTTTTCTTCGACTTGATTTGTTATTACTATTATTTCAAAGTAAATTTTTTGTTCGATCATAGTAAAATATAGCATATGTTACTCCTGAATAGTGTCGCTTTCTGTTAGTGGAAGAATTTTCAGGATCGGATCAGTACTTCTGCAGATAACCCTCTACAATCAAACAAACAAAGTTAGAAACCTTATCTCTTTATAATATTGGTATAGATACTTATTGGAAACAATGCAGTTTAAGGGATCAATTAAAGGTGCTTGCTATTCGAGCTGTTATTTACATATCCAGACATAAGTATAAGAAATATGTTATTCGTTCTACTATTTTACCAACTTGTCTTTATTTAACTTTATTTTAACGCTCGACTGCCTAATACGTTTATGACCATTGCATTCTATCTATTTTATGACTGATGGTGCTGCACCAAGCTAAGCTAGCACCAAGGAGGAGGTAGTAAAAAGGCTGACATTTACAAAACGGGCAGTGGAGCTAGATCAGATACGCTTCATAAAGAGGTCATCTGACAAAGAACTAAATTTACCGACATAGCTTGCAATCGTGCGGACGTAGCAATAGGGTACCTATAGCCACTGGAGTAGACATGTATTACATTGGTGATAAACTTGTAAACCCTCAAGCCTAATAGGCGTTAAGAGTGACCTATAGTTACCTATATGTTGGTTGCCTGGAAAAGATTGCTTTTGGCAATAAGGCCGCCCTTTGTACACTCTGTCTAACATTTTATGTACTCTCTTCTAACTGTAGTATTATAATGTGCAAATAAAGTGTTTTCTATCTATCTATCTATCTATGTACTAGTGTACTAAAATAGGCAGAACGATAACAGCTTTAATTTAGTCCAGATGGCTACTTTAGGTGATTTAGGTTCATTCCGATTATCACGTAAGATAAAAACACTTTATCATTCACGTAAAGGAAATGTCGCAGTTGATTGATTAAACTCATTATATTATTAATCTAGCGATATTCTTTTTGTATTTACAGATACTAGTTAAGTAGATATAAAAAACCCGAATAGATTAAAGCCAAATATATCATTTAAAATAAATTGTAACAATTCGATCTATCTGAAATTACTCTAATGTTTGTTTATTTATTAAAATTAGGTGGAACTATTTATCATCACACATTCAGTCTCCCAAAAATACTGTACCCGTCACCACTCTTTATTACCAGGAAAAAATAAGTGGTAGGCCATAGCTACGAAGTAAAAAAAATGTCTACTTTATATCATATTTAGATAAATATAGCTGGTGCCCTCTAGGTTTTTACTTCTTATCATCATCATCATCATTAGCCTATCGCAGTCCACTGCTGGACATAGGCCTTTCCAATTGCATGCCACTTAGTCCCATCCATGGCTTTTCGCATCCAGCTCCTGCCAGCCGTCTTGCGCAAATCATCACTCGATCTGGCCTGTGGACGTCCTACACTCCGTTTGTTTCTTATCAAGTACCTAAAATATAAAGTTCTAGCGTTAGACAGTCCAATAGATAAATAGAGAAAATATATTTTATATGAATTGACTTCTAGCCCTTAAATTTAATAATAATAAAACTTTTATTTCCGAAAATTTTCGTTTTTATAAAATAATACACAAAGTTAAAAAAAACTGTATTAAAATTATTTAAAAAGGACGTTAAACTTTTCTAAGACTAAAGCTTTATTTTTCAATACATCCTATATTTCGGTGTGCGGTGTGCATCATTCCATCTTCTTGCTTTACAACCTCGGCTCCGTGTGCCATCCCTTGGGTACCATTCTGTCACTAGTTAACTCCACTTTTACTTCTTGTAGCGGAGCATATCACCTACTCACCGCCATTTAAGTTGGTAAATACGTTGACACGTATGTCTGTTAATTTGGTTTTGCGCCTGATGTCTTTACTTGTAACTTTATCTATTAATTTCAGACGTTACATTCTTCTCTGACATCTTGCTAATTATTCCTTATAGTGTTTCGTCAGAGCCCAGGTTTCACAGCCATTAGTAATATAGGGTAGGATACAGGTATCAAATGTCTTCTTCTTTATCGTCATGCTCAGTTCCTTGTTTTTCATGATTTCCTTCAATGCCCAATACGTTTTCTACCCGGTCGCGATCCTTTTGTTTACTTCTTTGGACATTTGGTCATTTGACGATATTATCTGACCAAGGTACACATACTCCTCTACATATTCGATTTTCTGTCCGATTATGGTTGTCTATAGGTACTGAGTTAGTCATCACTTCAGTTTTGCTTATCTTGATTTTTAGCCCTACTTCCCTACTTTTGTCTACTGGGATTTATATCATAGATTCAGATCCAGTACCGGTGGGTTCTCTTTCAATATGACTAGGTCTAGGACCGTAAATCTGAGGTGATTCAGTCATGCTCCGTTTATATTAAGCCTCAGATGTACCCATTATATTTTTCTGAAGATTTGTTCAAGAACTGCTGTAGAACGCTTTGGTGACAATGGGTCACTTGCCTGACACCCTTTTTGATTGGCATATATCTCATGTAGATTTCAGCCTGATTCTAGTCTTACTTTCTCTGTAAATGTTTCTGATGGTATTAATGTAAACATTATGAATCCCCTCTTCTTTTAGACTTTACCATACAAATTCATGCTTAAGACAATCTAAAGTCTTGAAATAATCTATAAGGGCTAGGTATATGGTTTTGTTGTACTCGATGTTTGTATGGGGCTTAGATATTTAATTTTTCATGAGCTCGTTTATGATTTCATCTGGACCAAGGGCTTTTTCTATCTTTTAACTTCTTATAAGTTTTTCTACTTCCGATACTAAAATTAGTACTGGTTGAATATTGGGGGAGAAAAATATATCCCCATTTAGTACAAATACACGATACTTTTAATATGCAAAAATACGTTTAAGTTTCTATGTGATAAGAATTTTTTGTGTCTCTATCTCTCTTTGAATGTTTGTACGATAATACTTACAAGCCAGTATAGTCTTGCTAATGGACTGATTAATTAATAATCTTGATTAATTACGAAACACTTGTATTATTTACAAAACAATAAAAAACCCATGATAACATTAAGGTGAATACTTATTATCAGAAGTCAGAATGCTTGTGACAATTGTATTTGATTATGTACTCGTATGCCACTCAAAATAAAGCAATATGTATAGATCGAAAATAGACTATTCATTTAATGTTTTTATATTTAATTTAATTTTTCACTGAACAGGTATGAATATACTTTGATGACATTCTCCAGTTTATGGATTTAAGACCAGATTGACAGGATGGACGCTACTTCATTCTATTAATGCTTCATAACAATCTTTGACTTTGTTCGGCATGACCTGCTACGATCAAATAAACCGAACTGAAAAAGCTTGTAAGGTTGATTAAAGGATCCAAAACCTTTACCTATAAACTTAGTAGAGCCCGCCTGACAAAGATCTGAATTGCGAATGGCAATGCTCTCTAGATTGTGCTGACTATAATTGATGATTTCTATGGTCGATTATACGTGTCGCAGCCCTAATAAACTTCATTTGGAATAGAACTTGCCAACAGCTGAATTGACTTTTTTTTTTTCATGTATGGCCCTGCCAAAATGACCATACTTGGGACTCAATCAACTTAAAATATAATAGTCCGTCTTAAATACAGGTTTTCGTCAACTCCAGATGTTAATGTAGTAGTATCGTAAACAGCGGGAGAACTCTTGAAGTGTAGACTAGGAAAGTGGTGTGTCCGTTCTTTAAAAAAAACATAATATGCTCATAAAGACCTCCTGCCTATGTTAATCTTGAGTCAAACAAGTCAAGTTCTAATCTATTTTAAGAAACCTCTTGATTCACTTTGCGTAAGAAGAGCATGAAGACGGTGTGACACATATTATTTTTATATATTTTATATACTTGTAGATATACAAAGTGAGGCAGGATATACAGAATACGAAATATAACTAGCCCAACTTGATTTGGCTATTCTAGATTTTTACGAATCTAAAATGGATTAGCAATACCTACATTGTGGTATTACTTTAACGTCAATGCAATAACTGCTTTTTATGTGAGTTACTTTATATTTTGTTACGATAAAGTTTAATATTTTAATAATGTCATATTAATGAGCTAACCCTTATGTTACATGTTGGATTTATGAGATAAGAATAATTTATCACTCGCTTAGCGCATGAATTGATTAAGCCGATTATAATGTTTAGGGTAACACAAAAGAAAAACATAATTATACTAGATTGCTAGAATTAGTTTTTTTCTATTATATCCTCTTCTGGTCTCTCGTCTTAAAGTCGTAGTGAAGCGCTTATTATGCAAAAGGCATTACCGCAAGGCTTGTTACATGACACTTTATAATAATTTAATAGATAATTTTTTAATTGACATCTTTTCTTTTCAGTCAATTCAAATGTTATGATTCAATCAATTTTGGATTCCTCCTATTATAAGCTCAGTTTGGTAGTGTAGTTTTAGTGGGTTCGAGTCCGACACTGTTCTTTTTCAAATAGCAGCGGGATAACAAGGGCCAACGAATCTATATGCTAAGAAAGTCTTCGATAGCGCGTGTATTATTTTCCTTTCAATGAAATTGTGAATTATTAATCATTAGGCCACTTGAAAAAAAACCTTTGTTTACAAAAATAATATTGTTTATAGATTGGATAAGGCATGGTCGATATGATATTGATTGCAATTTTCGTGTTGGTGTAGTGTGTGAAAAATATTGTGATGTCACTAATAAGAAATTCTTAATAGCAGTCCGGACTATGGAATATGGTAGTGATTTACGCCGATGCCTCGGAGATCACTTCCGCCTTGCTGAAGACGGAACTTGATGGAGCCGAGGCTGGAGTACGAGACCTCCCTCTGTTTGAGCTCGCAACTGCAAAAGGTAGCATCTCTTGGGATGTATCACTTTCGCCATCCCTGGAGAGACCTCGTCTGCCACAGCTCACCGCCTCTTCGGTCACGGCCCTCAGGCGCATCACGGCATCGACCGTCGAACGGAATGTACCGACTACTAGTGCAACCAACAACTTAGGGTGCGGAGGACAGGGATGCCAGACGCTCCACAGAAAAAGTGACATTTAGGTAAAACCGGTTGAATTTTTAGCCGATCCTAATGTATCTTGATAATAATAAAGGCTAGAAAGATTTTTTTATATATAGAAAATACACGCCTTGTGCTCATCCCATTACAAGCAATCACGGTTAACAAGAGGAAAATTTGATCCTTTTGAAATTAAGAAAACACAATAAAAAAGGAAATTAAATTTTCATGCATTCAGTCAAGGAGCTATTGAACAAAAAGTTATTGTAAATTTAGGACCAAATGTTACTTTTAACTTATATGTATTTAAATATCCTAATCAAGCAGATAAGTTGAGCACTGGCTTACAAGGTATTGAGCGGCTTGGGTTATTGATATTTATTATGTGTGACGCGTTGTTATATAATTATTATATCTTGTGAAGTTGACATATAATTTATAAGGAATATAATTTTAACGAATGTAATCAGATGTTGAGATATAATTAATCCTTACAATAAAAAAATTACGCAAAATATATATATTCTTTATTTTGCACCTGAAAGGTCAACATTTGAAGAGATATATCTTCTGCAATTTACTGAGTTTCTGTGAAGTAACGTTGAAGTCTATGACAGTTATGTAATATAGAATGGTCTGAGGTTTTACCCCTTTTTAATCTAGTTAATTTCCGGAAAAGGTCTCTGAAATTAAAATTTTATTTTCCATTGAAAATTATTGTTTGATTGTTATCTTGAAACTTAGAAAATCGTTCTATCGATGGTAAGGGGCAGATAAGTTATTTATCAAATAACACATTAATAATAGACTTTGTTGGAATATAAAATCATAATCTATATTGAAAGGATTGAGAGGGTTCAATCAACAACCCATAACGTCCCACTGCTGGGCTCGGGTCTCCTCTCAGGAGAGGGTTAAGGCCATACGTCCCCACGCTGGCCAAGTGCGGGTTGGGGACTGGCAAGACAACGTTGTGGCTACGTAATCTTACCGTCGGATGTTTTCAAGCCGCCCAAAGGCCTCCAACTAAGCATCACGACTGTTATCCTATGATAACAACCGGGACCGACTGCTTAACGTGACCTCCGAATCACGGAGACGCTCATGATAACATGCCACAATCGGTCACCCATCCAGGTACTGACCGCGCCGTCGTTGCTTACCCTCGGTGATTGTTTCTAAACACCGAGTGCAACTGGGCTATGAGCGCCTAGGGTAGGGAGAGGGTTCTAAGAAATTTATTAAATTTATAAATAATCAGAACGAAGTCAGTTTGTTATGACTGCAATTTTATGCAAAAACACCACTTTTTGGAACTTCGAAAGCGTCGGGATATTACTATATTGTTTCTTGCTCGAATAATAACTTCTTCCATCGATTGTCCTGAATAGCTGAACAATATAAAAATCTACATTCCAGTGCATTCATTACGCCATGCTTTATTTTTCTCAACACCAGTGGTTGGTTACTACTTGGTATCGTCAAAACAATTTTCTTTATCGTTCTTGATGAATTTATAACGACTTAGTACGCAAGCATGACTTTGATATTTTTGTAATGAGTATATCATCTATGAGGAGCAGACTACACTCAATGTCGTTTTAAAATCTAGGATTTTTAATTGAAAGTTTATTGTTTTTTTTTTATTATTATTTTTTTATTATTTTTTAAAATGACAACTCCTGCGTTAGGAATATACATTCCTGTGTCACGGGGATCTTTATAAACATACATGATACGGACACAAAGTACACCCAGACTTAGAACAACAATTTATGGATCACACAAAGTATTGTCCCATGTAGGATTTGAACCCACAACACTTAGCACAGTAGAAAGCGGTGTGGCGACCACTGAAACCACTAGGCCAACCGTGTAGTCCTAAATGCAGGTAATTTTCAATTATTCTGAAATATTTAATTAAATTTTTTCTTATCTTCTAACAGGTTTTATTTTCTAAATATTTAGTTTCTATCCTGTGGAGACCTGTTAATGGTTTTTTGTTGCTATTTTTATAACCTATGTTAAGCGTATTGCTGTAAGTTTCCCTAAGATTAATAAATAAAATAAAAATAACTATTATTCGTTTAGGTATAAATTTGAAATGGTCTTCAGTCCACAACTATGCGCTTTTCTAGAAATTTCACGCACAATAAAACTGTGGATTGAAATATCGATTGTGATATACCCGGACCAATACGACGTTCAAACCTTCAAGAAAAGAACGTAAGTTCTTAAAGACCGGCAATGCACCTGTGACACCTCTAGTGTTGATGGAGATGGATAATGGGCGGTACTTAAAATAAAAAAAAAATCGACCACACTATATCTCACAGACTATTAGTGCTAAAAATCTGTAATTGCCCGCTATCTAAGTTGCAAAATGAAATGTTAAACTAGTTTTTTATTTGGGTGCCTCTAGTACTTTTTAGCAGGCGCAGATTACATTGACAGCGTGAGCGATACAGAGCGCGGACTAGTAGCCAAGACAGCGACCGTTTTTCATAACCATCAGTAGTATTCTTGGGGTTTGTTACTGAAAAAAGTATATTGGCACGTTCCAAGAATTGTAAAACATAGAGAATTTTCGCAGCCTCAGCGCTGCGTTCCGTGGGTGATCTCCTCTCCTGCTTTACATATCTCTGCAGGTTACAGCGTTAAATATCAATTTAAGATTTAATTTACCTGCCCCTTCATAAAACCCTTTTTTTTGCTGCCAAAATGACTCTGCCCTACCATGACGATGAGATGCTTTTTCATGCCCCGCTTAAAAGACTCGGAATCAAAGTGAGAAGGAAACACGCGCGCTGGTAGTGAGTTATAGGTTTTAACCGCTTTGCACAGGAAGGAAGAATCGAAGCTGTGAGTACGAGAACGTGTGTCTTCCACTTTAAAGCGGTGACTTCCAAGGCTGGCACGTGTTGTTCTATAGAGGAAGGGAGAGGGGAGACAAATTGAAATAGCTCTTCAGAACACTCTCCATAGTAAAGGCGATAGAAGACTGCTAAGGAGGCAATATCTCTACACTACGAAAGAGAGACAGATACTGTGCGGCACCATCGCAGAGATGAGAACAGTACTCCACGCATGAGAGAACCTGGGTCTTGTAAAGAAGACACAGATGTCCGAGCGAGAAGAATGATCTCATTTTGTTTAAAACACCTAGCTTCCGCGAAGCCGCTTTAGTGACTCTCAATGTATTTGCGTGGATTGAGATCTCGGCAGATTTCCATGCCTGGGATAGCGAGCATACCTTGTAATGGCATTTGAGTGCTCTGAAAAGTGGAAAGGGGTAGGAATGGTGAATTTTTGTTAGAGAACGCGCACACCTGTATTTTCTTTGCGTTAAACTCGACCAGATCCTCACAGTTTTTCGATTCGCCTCTCTCCAAGCCTCCGGAACAGATCCCGAGTAACACCCGGGGGCAACTCTGGTGCACAGTTCTTAAGAACCACCGCTGGGATACCGTCGGTCCACTGGATTTCCGGACGTCGAGTGACCGAAGTTCCGCACGGACATCACTCGTCCAACTGCGTATATTCTGCATTTTAGTGTCGCAGGACGGGATGGTAGGTGGGGGCAACGGTCATCGATTCGGGAGTTAGCAAAGAGATCAACAAGCAGCTCTGCTTTTTCCTGCGGCTGATGAGCAAGTGATCCGTCAGGATATTTCAGCGGTATTAGCGAGGGCTGACAGAAGTTGGATTGAACAGTTTTAGCCAATCGCCAGAACTTTCCGCTACCCGTAGGGTATGCGAGTTCTTGACCAAGCCGCGTAACAATATAATATATATTTAAAATAGGGGTGTCTGTTACTAACATTAAATTAAGAGCTTTAAACTAAATGCATATGTATGTATACATGTCACGTATATCAAAATATTTTTTTTCAATTTTTTTCTGTCTTTTTATCCGTCTGTCAGTTTGTTCCGGCTAATCTCTGTTGCGGTTGAACCGATTTCGATGAGATCTATACTGGCAGATAGCTGATGATGTAAGGAGTAACATAGGTCACAACTTTTTAGACTAACTTCGCACGCGGCGTTGCCCGAGGTTACAACAATAACCACAGGTAACACTGCGGGTTTCAGCTAGTAGCTAATAAGAGTAAAGGTCACAGCTAAAAAACTATAATGAAATAAATCTGCGGATGTGATTACTTATGATTTCATACAACTTAAGGTAAAACTTAGTATCTACATAAACATTTGTTTACGAGCTATCTCAATTCACATTAGACGCTGATAATGAAAAATAATTGTTATTGCAAACATTACTGATAAAAAAGTTGAGGAAATCCTTTAAAATAAATTAAAAACCCAATGTATGTTTATTTTTTTTTGGATACCTTAACATAATCACAAAAACAGTCGACGCGAAGGTAATCAAAATAACCTCATGGCTTTTAAGGTCATCATAACCGATAATAAATAGGATAAATCATCGCCATCCTTAAAATATTGAAATCATTGTACTCATCATACAACTATGTGACCTGTATGGCCGAAAAGATAACGTTGCAATGTATAAGTTCTAACGAGTACGCGCCATCGATATTATGACCTAGTGAGGTGGCACACAGCCAGTGTTATCACCTCGGATTTTTGTCTAATAATCGATTCTTTCAATAAACACCCAAGTTTGAAATAAACCTTAAGTATTACATTTAGTTGCTCATCAACAACCCATAATGTTCCACTGCGGGGCTTGGGTCTCCTCTCAGGAGAGGGTTAAGGCCATACGTCCCCACGCTGGCTAAGTGCAGGTTGGGAACTGGCAAGACTACGTTGTGGCTACGTAATCTTGCCGTTGGAAGTTTTTAAGGCCGCCAAAGGCCTCCAACTAAGCTTCATTACTTTTATCCTATGATAACTACCGTATAGTTGCTCATTTATTAGCAAATTTTGGATTTTAATCAAACCGTAGTAAAGTATGATTTAAAAAAATTGAAATCGATATTAATAATTATAAATATATTTTTTTCTAGTAATTTATTTAGGTATTAGTTTTTTTTTAATTTTAAGGTATGTAAACTGTTTTCCTTAAAAAATATACATAATTGTATCACTTAAAAATTTAAATAAATTTTAATGGTAAGTGTAACAAGTAAGTAAAAATAAAAAAATAAAACAGACGTCTAATATTAAACACTAAAAAATACCTAATTTGCTTACCTAAGTTTTTTATACTTTGCTTGGTTCAAACGGTATCGATGGATAATTATCTACTTGTAATCGTTTAAAATATTAGGATTTAACATATTTTGGTTACTGCAATACTTGCAACATTTTGGCCAGAAAAGACAGGGCTGGAAATAAATATATTATGTCAGACAAACGGCAACAGTATAAAAACACAAAAGGAAATCACTCACCAGCATGAGAAAAACTTGTACTACTAATAGGCATTCTTATTTATTCAATAAACATATGAGTGCAATCAGCTTGTACCTGCGGCTTACCTAACACGTCGGTTATAAACAGTATGTGTGATTCTTCAAACAAATAATATAACCTTTTGTTAAGTTGAAACGGTGCCCCATGTCTTGCGGCGTCCACTCCTGTTTGTCTTTTGAGGTCGTCTATGGGCTAGGCATAATTTATTTTTCCCCCGTCGATGGCCTATTCGGTCGGAGACACGGGGGCGAAGAGGTCGACGTTCCGCCCGTCAGGGAATCGGAGGTAGGGCGGCTGTTCTGCGGATTCGTTCGAAGAACACTGCCCCCGGGCCGGACGGGGTACCAGCCCAAGTGATGGCCCGAGCCCTTGACCACATGTCGGACCGCCTCAGGGAGGTGTTGGACGCTAGCTTGGCGTCCGAAAGCTTCTCTGAGTGCTGGAAAAGCGGGAAGCTGGTCCTACTGAAGAAACTGGGATGGCCTGCCGATTTGGTCGCGGCCTACAGGCCCATCGTGTTGCTGGACGAGGGGGCAAGTTGTTCAAGAGGGTGCTCTCTGCCCGCATCGCCCGGTACCTCAGCGAGGTGGGCCTCGATCTGTCGCACCCCCAATCCAAGTTCCGAGAGGGGTGTTCGACGGTCGATGCCGTGATGCGCCTGAGGGCCGTGACCGAAGAGGCGGTTAGCTGTGGCGGCGTGGTGTTGGCGGTGTCCCTGGACATCGCCAACGCCTTTAATAGTCTGCCATCCAGCTGCATCAGGGAACCACTCCAGTACCACAGGGTGCCAGAGTACCTGAGGCGGCTGGTGGCAGACTATTTGGTGGAGCGTACCGTCGTGTACGAGGATCGAGATGGCGCCTTGAGACGGCGACCCATGTCGTGCGGCATTCCACAGGGGTCTGTGCTAGGACCACTCCTGTGGAACGTGGGGTACGACTGGGTCCTTCGAGAGCGTCTCCCCTCCGGGCTGTTACGCCGATGACACGTTGGTCACAGCCCGTACGTACCTCGTACCAACTCGATCCTCGTACCCAGATTAAATATCTGGGCCTGATCCTCGACGGTCGGTGGCTCTTCGAGGAGCACTTCCGACAGCTTGCTCCCAAGCTGGTCGACACTGCCTCCGCCCTAGAGCGACTTTTGCCCGATCTGGGCGGAGCCAGTGTCGCAACGCGAAGCCTCTTCACAGGGGTTGTCCGGTCGATGGCGTTGTACGGTGCACCGGTGTGGGTGTCAGCTCTGACCGCCCAGAATAAAGCGCGCCTCTGGCGGCCTCAGAGGGTATTGGCGTTTAGAGCCATTCGCCCTCCACCCGAAGAGGAACGCGAGTGGCAATTATGTCAACAACTGACTTAGACATATTGTCTGATTCCTACCCCTAAAGATTAAAAAATATCTACAATTGATTTGATTAAAATAAATGATTTTGATTTAATGTTTACTTTACTTTAGATAACTTTATAACAAAATCTATAATTAATTTGATTAAGACTAAGGATATAACGAAAAACGATTAAGTTTAGGCAGATGATTTCGTGTGTTTTGTTTACAAGTGCACTTTGTAAACCAGTGTCAGAGTATCGAAATAATAAAATGTGAATTTAAAGACAAGGTACAACATTCAGGTATGGACTGTTATTGTCCGGAACAAAACAATCGAATATATTTATCGAATAGACATATTATTATTATATCATTAAGATCGAGACGTTAGAGTTACGGCGTTTGTGTTTTCTGTTCTGATCAACACTTCTCGTGGTCTTCACCGGCCCTTTATTTCCTACACAGATAATAAATTCAATGTGGCAATGCTATCAGCTACAGTCAGAACTTTTGTAAACGCTTTCAGATGGCGAGATGCGGCATGAATTTCAAGTAAGTAGATTTCAATTATTGATTTATTTACATTATTGTGTAAAACATGCTCATATACTTAATTATGTGTTTTGTAAAGTTATATTGTACAACCCACACAGCATTGGAAAATTTCAGCAGTTTTTTCTTTTTAGTGAAATCGTTTGCTTCGAAAAATATGTGTCCTTAAATCCTAAACAAGGTGACAGTAAACAGGAACATAAGTCACGGGGACTTGTGTTCCGGTGTTGTTGTGATACAAAAACCTTGCTTTATCAATACAAAAAGATAGTCGTTGATGTTACAGATTACAAAGTTTCAATATTAAATCAACAACTAAGATTACTAAGGGATTATAGATACGATTTGAAAGAATATGGGTACGTATGTAAGTGATTATGTATGTTAGAACTAGGGTATGTCTATGATTGTGTGAATGTGAAAGTGTCTGTTGTAGCGCATTAGCATTTGGATGATGGTGTGACTTACCTACGATAATGGCTTATAGTGGTCATTATTATTAATTAATGTTACTATGAAATCTCGAATTTAGTAAATAATTTTTAAATAAAATATGACATAAATGTTTAAATAAACTTTACGTAAAAAGTTTAAATAAACTTTTACCTTGATGCTAAAAGTTTTTTGAATTATTGTTAACTTATTTTTTTTGTGTAGTAGGGGGCAAACGAACACATGTACCGTCTGCTGGTAAGCGATTATCGCCGCCCATGCATTGGCAATGCCTACATAAAAACTGATGGGTTTTTTAGCTAATACGGTTAGCCCACTGCTACTTCAGCTTACTATTTCAGTGGGCATGTCAATGATTTTCCTTCTCTGACGGATAAACTTATTTAAACCAATAAACCAATCAGAGTTGCGCATGCCTAAGCGGAGATCAATGTCTGTCAAAATATCTGTGATCAGCATTGGATTGCTATAGGCCGATGATGGTAACTGTATACACTAATATATAATGGAAGTGATCTATACTATGCGGTATAATTTATAGAAAAAAATCAATACTTGAAACAAATATTCATGATAATTATTTGTCTAATTGTAATGCAGTCTCTCCCCAACTTTGTAACTAGTTAGCGAAATAGTTAATTAGTTGGCGACGACAACATTCCATTCAGTACAGTCACAGTAGGGAAAACAAATAGACATAATCATTTAAGGGAATACACTATATTACTTCCTTTTTTTAATACATTCCCACATTAAGAACATACTCCTGGATTGCAGAAGATCTTAAAAACATGCAAACAACGCCCAGACTCAGACCGATCATTCAAAGTGTTTTCACAAAAGGGGATTTGAACCCCGTAAGGTTCCCACACAGTAGGGAACCATTAACGAAAAGCAGGTGGCCCGAGGTACGTCGGGGTTACAGGGTTTCCCTTCCTTAGGTGCACCTGGTTCCTCGGCTAATAGTACCCCAGACGGCGTGCGGTTTCAGTCGGTTCGAGTCCGACATGCAACATGAGGATGCAACAAAAAATTAGCTCAGTAGAAAAGGGCGTGGCGACCACTTAAACAACTACGCCATACGTGCTGTAAGGAAATTATTAGTTAAAAAAATATTATTAGCTATCATGACGCATTACAAAAACAAAACGATATCAGCGTCACTAACAGTAGATAAGGTAACTGTTTAGTGATATATTCCCAATGCTCTTTACTTCTTTAGAACATATTTGGCTAGAACATAATCGTAGGTTACATTAGTAACCTACTATTTTATGAAATGGTTTACCACATTTTAAAATTACCTACGAAATACACAATACGAAACACCTTTTGATAATGACAATTAATCTTATTAAGTGGAAATTACAATCAATATGCCTACTTTAGATAAGTTTATGGAATACCCACAACTAATATAATTAGGGTGAGCATAGAAATAACACTAAGTTTAAATATATTTTAATTTATAACTATTATGTGTGCAACTAATAGTTGGGAATTGACACAGATTAAATTATGACTGCACTTGGTTAATCCAGAGATGAACGTGGCCTTCACTGTTATAGCCAACCACATAAAATAATTATTCCAAATGCTACTTGAACCTGAACAAAATCTACTTGCTTCAGCAATTTATACATTACTTTCTTTCGACCGCGGCTCCGTTCGTGAATATTACGGTTAGTTGGATAAAGAATAGCCTATGTCTTTCCTCAAGAATAAAAGTATAAGCATGCTAGATTATTAGACAGGCTGAGAGACAAAGTTATGTTCGGATTCAGAATCTTCATCATCAACATCTCAGCCTAAAAACGTCCACAGCTGGACATAAGCTTCCTCCAAGCCTCCCCACAACAATCAGCCCTGTGCTGATCGCATCCAGTGACTTCCTACGATCTGGTGAAAGGCCAACTTGTAGGGGAGCCTAGCTGTATTCCGTTGTAACTCAGCTATTTTAACATTTTAATTTCAGTGCACATAGTTTCCAAAATATTTCTTCTTTTTTAACGGCGAACATAAGATTAAGGTATCAGTGTTCAGGTTGGGTTTCCCCGTGTGCCATAACGTCGGTAACTATCTTAATACATGATTTGGAAATCCTTCTATTTCTATATCAATCAGATATACTACACTAAATAACAATATATATAGTCTAATCTTTGTGATTTGGAGATAACATGTAGTTATGTTTGGGTATATAAATTTGTTCGTGTTCTAAGGATTACTAACTTGGGGACCGGAGAGGAAGGTAGCAACATGCGTCTTACAATTCTGTTAGCTGTTTGTATCGCGGCTGTGGCCGGTAAGTTCTTAAAGTTACTTTTCAAAGCTAAATACATCTCGGTTAGATTTTGAACTTACGTTGTTCAGAAAATGTTGGACCAGACAATCCAAATTTTCCAAAGTTCAAAGAGAGTTTCCACATTACATCGTAGTAAATAACGGCTAGTCTAATAAGTTTATAAACCCATAACCCATGATCACAAAGGGTAAACCTATTCCAATTGATCATGCTTGTCCTAATGACCTAGTTTTATAGTCGTTGACGATTATTTACCTTCCTAACTTGTACTCGAATGCTCAAATGCTCAAATGCAAATGCAGAATATTCTTACATTGAAAGTCACGATAGCTCTTAAATCACTGCCTCGGTGACGCATGCTGCTGTGTTTGAGATCTCAAGTTCGATGCTCGGGTCGGATCAAATGTTTGTATGATTTTCAAACATTTGTTTCACTTGGATGTTTTCTACGTATAAAATGTATTTATATCCGTTGTCTAGTACCCAACTTAGCTTGGGAGTGGGCTTTATTTTTTATTAATCACACAAAGATAATGTTGAACAATTAAGAATGATGAAATAAAGAGTCAAACCCTATGAAAACGTTTATCTTTATTGTTATTGAATTAAAGTTCCTCGGACACAACCTCCCGTGGCATATCGGACTCGAACCGACTAAAACCGCACGCCGTCTGGGGTACTATTAGCCGGGGAACCAGGTGCACCCAAGGAAGGAAAACCCTGGAACCCCGGCGTACCTCGGGCTACCTGCTGATCGTAAATGGCCCCCTACTGTATGGGAACCTTGCGGGGTTCAAACTCCACATGTGAAAACACTTTAAATGATGGGTCTGAGTCTGGGCGTTGTTTGCATGTTTGTAAGATTTCCTGCGATCCAGGAGTATGTTCTTAATGTGGGAATGTATTATAAAAGTAAAAAAGTAAGGAATATAATGAACATTATGAGAAATAAGAGCGTCAGCTTTTTAGCGTTAGTTAGCTTCTATAACAATTAGAGAAAAGTATATTTGTTCATAGATGTGTACAATTTTTCGAAAGTTTTTAATCTACCAATTATCAAATATTCACATCTTGAGAATCTGAATCGGAAGTATTTACTGATAATAAATAGAGAATTTATTAATAAAATGACGACTACTGATTGGTCGTAATTTCATTATTAATAATTTGATATTTTATTTTTTTTAAACTTTCAGCTAATCCACAAACCGTTATGCCCCCTGCGAGGATCGTAGGCGGCACGGTTACAACTATCAATCAATGGCCATACATGGCTAATATTATGGTTGGAAGCGGAAACTCCTTCAGTCAATTCTGTGGTGGTACCATCATTAACAATAGATCTGTTTTAAGCGCTGCACATTGTGTTTTAACTCCCAACCAGTAAGAAACTTTATTCATTTAGGTATGTCGTTTTATTTCTATTCTAATACTAAATATCTAATTAAATTATTATGTTTTAGCTCTTTCCCAGCTAGTTGGTTACGTTTACGTCTTGGTTCAACTTGGGCCAGTAGCGGCGGAGTTGTACATAACGTTGCTCAGAACATCCTTCACCCAAATTACAACATGCATACATCGAACAGCGATGTTATGATTTTCCGCAGCAGTACTAACTTTGTTTATACTAATGTGTTACAACAAGGAACTATCGCCAGCTCTAACTACAACCTACCTGATAACCAAGCAGTTTGGGTAACCGGATGGGGCCATACATCTGTAAGATTCATTAATATTTCAAATTTTTATTTCGATTCTAAATATTTCTTCTGAAATATTTAATTCAAATAAAGAGAGTATAGAGGTATTTTGTTTCAAAGAATACTTATACTCGTATATATATTTTAATTTGAAATCAATATTATTTCAACATAATTCATGTCTACTACAAAATATTAAACATCAGAAATCGAGGTGTGAAAGTTAATGTACATATACATTTTTTTCTTCATATTTTTTAGTTCAACGGTGTTAGTTCTGAACAACTGCGCCAGGTGCAAGTTTACACCATCAACCAGAATATTTGCGCACAACGCTATGGTGGTAACACAATCACCGCTAATATGTTGTGTACCGGTGTGCTCAACGTCGGTGGTCGCGACGCGTGCCAGGGTGACTCTGGTGGTCCGGTATTCCACAACCGCATTGTTGTTGGTATCACATCTTTTGGTGCTGGCTGTGCTGATCCCTTCTTCCCCGGAGTTAACGCTCGCGTATCCGTCTTTTCACAATGGATTGTAGCAAACTCTTAGATCCAAACGAAACCTAATTTATAATTGTACAAATAAAAAATTTAATGTTGTTAAAAAGTTAATTCATTTTTAATTTTAGTTTTCCCAGTTAATAGGGCTTAAAGTTTGAAATTGTCTTTTTATAGCAATTGACATAAAATGGGTGCCTCATGATTTGACTTATCTGTAGAAAGAAACGCGTGTTATAACTTGTGTTGCCTTGTTCTTCTTCTTTTGATGATATGGCAACCAACCGGATCAGCTATTTCTGCCAATGTCAAGTATTAAATGTCTTCAAGTCTTCGTCGTGATGGAATCAATGATAAAATATATAAAAAATGTAGATGACATGAAATGGGGACCGTCTTTCGCAAAAACGAAAAGCGATCTCGTGTTGCCTTGTTGAATCGGTACGGAAATGAAAGAAATGAAAGATTATTGTGTCGAATTGTGACATGTGACTAAAAGCTGAGCATAGAATTTCACAGCTGGTGTACGTGAATGACCATCTAAGTGTAGAGTTTTAGAGACTACTCAGCAGTCTTAAGGCCCTAGCGAAGGAAAAATACTATCAGTACGTGTGGGTAAAACATGAAAAATACATGTGCTTAAGAATTAATCTTCTAAAGTTATAATCATGAGAAAGAACTCTGATTGCATTAGCATTTTTTTTTATAGAAACCGTTTATAGTTACTCGGGATTAGGAGTCTGTTGATCTCTTTTTTGAATAATTTTCTTGGATTTGTATAATCACTCATTAGAAACGAGATGATCCGATAAAGAACCAGGGTCATGGACGTAGCCCATAGGATTAGCATGCTGAAGTGACAGTGGGCTGCCCACATTTGCCGAAGAACCGATAATCGTTGGGGTAAACGAGTTCTTGAGTGGAGACCACGTCTCGGCAAACGTAGTGTAGGATGTCCACAAGCCAGGTGGAGCGATGATTTGCGCAAGACGGCTGGCAGGAGCTGGATGCGAGAAGCCATAGATCGAGCTAAGTGGCGTGAAATTGGAGAGGCCTATGTCCAGCAGTGGATTGCGATAGGCTGATGATGATGATAATGACTCATTTTATATCCTTAATTCAAAATAAAGTTTTTGAAGTAGTAGATAAGTTAGCTGTAATTTGATATATACAATTCCACAAAATTTTCAAGATGGCGGTTATACAGTAACTATTGCCCATTTCGGCTTAATTTTTCTTGATTAGGGAGCTTCTTTTGGTTCTATTCAGTTTTTTATGGTCGATAAAGTAGCAGTTACATCAACATTGAAAGTGAAGTTTTTTAAGTGTAAGTAGATAAAAGTTTTATAAGTAGCATACTTATGCTCAAATGAATGTTTGAAGCAAATTCTAAGTGTAATAAACAGTAAGGATAGCAATCGAATGAATACATATTCTGAACATCAACCACTATTTTACACAACGTAAAATATTCACCATTAATTTAAAAAATAATAAATAAATTGAATACTTCATGAACTCTTCGTCGAAGCAGTACTATTTTCGAATGCGCTCCCCCTTGAAATCAAGAAGTCCACTTACCGTTTTGCATTTAAAAAGAAGATGACCTGAGCTCTTTCTAAATGATATGCTACAATTATCAAAAGGATAACACGCCAACCAAATTTGTCAAATTCATAGTGTGTGAATATAATGTAAATTGATATGTATGTATGTATTTGACATGTAAGTATATATAAGTACAGTATATTTTATATATATATTTATGTGTGTATGTATATTGCTTATTTATGTATCTTAGATTCGAAGTTGTATAATTCTATGTGCGCCTACCTCACAAGATTTTTACACCACCCTAAAGTTGACTGGTAGAGAATGCCCTGGGCATTAAGTTCGCCTATGTACAAAGTGCATAAAGTTATAAATAAAAAAATAAATACAGTTCTGCTAACAAGTGAGTCTTCTTGATTAAAATTATCTTATATTAGGGATTTGCATGAAAAAAATATATTTATAAGCATTGTCGTTGATCAAAATTTGTAAAGAATGTACCAACTAAATTACTTTAACACAATTTTTTTCATACAAAACCGTTTGGTCAGCTTTGATCTTTATAACTTGTACAAAATATGTATATATGTACAATATATAAATAGAGAAATGTTTTTTTTAATATTTAAAGTTTTAAGTTGTACATCGTTTTTCAGAAAAAAACTCAAAGCTATAATAACTTACGTTTTTAAATAAAAGTTAAACATAGTTATTTTTTCTGTTGAAAACTGAATCTTTTGTTAGCACATTTATTTGTACACATTTAAACATAAAGACAGTTTACTATCTGTTGAATAAAAATTAAATAAACATGAAAAGAAAATCATGAATGTACGTAAGAAATATAATATTTTTAAGTTATGAGGATTTATAAATTAATAACTATTTTATAATTATATTTCAATTATTTCATCATCACTAAGGTAATGTAATTAACGATGGACGGTGGCGCGCTGAGCCGATAATGCAGATAGCCGAGCAACGAGTTAGCCGTGAAGTTTGCTGACCGACGCACGATGATTCACAATCAATTGAAATTCGCCTAGACCTAAAGTTTCAGCTATTTTTGGCAGAAATCGAAAATAAGACCAAAACTACCTCTTTTGACCGAAACCAAAACTTAGGTCGGTCACAACTATAACAGATATAAATTTACATTAAATTCGAACCTTTCTAAATAATTTCATGTTTTAGAAAACTGAACTCACGGCTTTTTCTCTATCACTAAACTCAAACTCTCACATTCACGAAAAATGAACTAAGGAAGCGATACAAAGTATAACCCCGGAAGATAGGAAGACAAAATACAACCATGTTGATGGCAAGTCACATGAATGTGATAAATAATTTAATTAGGAGGAAAAGACAATTACAGCAATACCGATGACAATATTTGGAGTGATAATGAAGACGACATTGACAGTGTAACAATGACTGGTATTGAAGCTTTAAAAACTATAGGTGCATTTTTATCAGTTGTCTAGTTCCCGATAGCACAAGCTCTGCTTAGCTTTGGAACTAGATGGCGTTGAGTGTTAGATGTCCGAAATATTTGTTTATTTATTCATAAATTTCGGTTGAAATATTTTATCGTTTTTTATGTTGCATATAATTTTAAATAAACAAAACATTCTGCATATATTTCGGGCAATCTGAGACACAACACCATTTATTTTTTAAACTAAGTAGTCTTTAAGCATGACATGTTTAGATAACGTAGGAATGCGTTTTGTTAATGCAGATGTAACAACTTTTTGCGTGGAATTAAAATTGTTTTAATTAAGTTTTTAAAAATATAATAAATACATGACAATAAGGATGATTCACTTAAACAACGTTAAAAATCTTATAAGCATCAATTACATATTGCCAGCGTTCACGTATAATATAAAAAATCTAACTACCAATTATTTTTATAGTGTTGTCAAGCATAAGAATAGTTTTATTCATTCCTTCAAAGTTCATCACAACACAAATATTATTAGTCCCTAATAATACCAAAAACCTTTACCCTTACGCTTAGGTGGACCTAGTTTAAAAAACTTACATTATGATATGATACAAACATGAACTTATTAATAAGCGAAAAGCTTGAAGTGTCTGTAGATGGTGACAAATTGTTCCTTTCGTGAAGTTGTGTTGGATTTGTATGAAACTATCAGCATATTGTAAGTTCAAGGAAAATAATGTTGTTTCATAGTACAAGCTCTGCTTAGTTTGGGACTAGGTGGCGTTGTGTGTTAAAATGTCCGAAAAGATTTATTTACTTATATTTATTTATTTACTTCTGGAGCTAAATCATATTTATTTATTTTATTTATTTATTCGCAATCATATCATCATTACATTTTCAATACAAGGTGTCGCTGTCTGAGCTACTGGAAGTGGTCATTAGTAAACATTTATCAGATTAACAATTAATTCTACAAATCAATGGAAAAATATCAATTTAGATATAGGCAGCGGAATCAATTTTAAGGTTATCTTGAGTCTACCACGTGTTGTCATTTCAATTCATATCCATGTTATCATAATATATACACATTTTTTTGTAGTAAACATTGGAAGCAAACGTAAAAAAAAGTACGAACAAAAATGCTTTTATGCTCCTGTTGGCTCATTACTCAGTTATGGACTCAGTGTGTATTGGCGAACGTTTAAATGGTATGTGAAAAAGATAAAAGATTTTAAAACAAGGCTTAATAAAGTATCTGGCTTACAAAAAAGGCAAATTAATGTGTTACAAAGAATATAATAATAAGAAAAACTACATTCTATATATGACCCTGTAGATAAAAAAATTGAATATTTAATAGGCATAGAACGCTATTTTAACGACAAATCCAAAATTTGTAGAAAATAAGTACAATCCAATGTGTGTAATATAAAATAAACTGAGTAAACCCAGGGTAAATAATTATTATGGCGAAAGAATGTCTTCATATTTAGTTCCAGGTATTTTTAATGAAATCACCCTTTTTTTTTAACGTGGAAACCCCCTCGGGCCTTCACCCCACCGGGGTTTGCGGCGGGGCGGTGTGTCGGAATCGAACCGACTAAAACCACACGGTGTGTCACTCTGCGCCTGAGACGGAGGAATCCAGGAACCGCTTTTTTACGCCATCCGGACTCCTCCTAGCGCCTGCCCGCACCGAAGCGGGCACCGTCTCTAGATGTTAAATCTTCTGAATTTGGGCGACGTACGGCGTACGCGTAACGACGCCCCCTCGCGGCTGGCCTGTGAAGCAGATGGGGGGGAAAACCCGTCCCGCCCATCCGCGGCCACACTCAGGGTGGCATGAGGCGCTGGTAGGCGCGCCTCCGCCGCCCGGTTCGCCGGCGGCGGATCGGGTCCGAGTGGAGATCATCCTCCCGGGCCCTCCCGCCGCCTCCTTCTGCGGGATGACTTCCTCGCAGAAGGTGGCGACTGCGGTAAAACTGCTCTCGCCGCCGGCCATGGAGCGTACGACGGCCGGCAGCGAGAGATCTCCTCCGATGACTGCAGTGATGTCCCGACGCTGCGGCGTCCAAGCGGGGAACACCGCCAGCGTGTGCNGCGGATCGGGTCCGAGTGGAGATCATCCTCCCGGGCCCTCCCGCCGCCTCCTTCTGCGGGATGACTTCCTCGCAGAAGGTGGCGACTGCGGTAAAACTGCTCTCGCCGCCGGCCATGGAGCGTACGACGGCCGGCAGCGAGAGATCTCCTCCGATGACTGCAGTGATGTCCCGACGCTGCGGCGTCCAAGCGGGGAACACCGCCAGCGTGTGCTGGGACGAGTCCTCACTGCAGTCGCAGTGGTGGCAGGTGGGACTCAATTCCCTCCGCGCGACCGAGTGCAGATACTTCCCGAAGCAACCGTGCCCGGAAAGCAGCTGCGTCAGTCGGAAGGAAAGGGTCCCGTGTAATGAAATCACCCTACTACAACAATTACCTAAGTTGACTTCGTGTGAACTGAAGAAACTACTAAAGGCTCTTTTGTTGGAGAGGATTAGGGTTAGTGATCTGTGAAGAAGAACATATTTTTATAATGTAGAAAGAGATATAGATATGTAGATAAGATCGCGTGTCGCCAACAAGCTCAATAGCTTGGCGAATATTTATTGTCATATGTCAAATGTTGTTATTCTTCTTCTTTTGATTAGATGGCAACCAGCTGGATCAGCTATTTCTGCCGATGTTAGGTATTTAAAGTCTTCAATTCCAAGTTTTCGAATCTTCAAGTATTCGTCGTGGTAAAATTAATGATAAAAAATATAAAACCTATATTTATCTGTTTGCGCAATATTTAACTTTAATGCGCACTTGTTTGTTAAAACTGCTCCAAATACTAAACTGCTGGCACGAAAAATCTGAAAAAATCCTGATAGTAGTTCATGTTTATTTTTAATATTAAGTACTAGCTGACCCGGCGAACTTCGTACCGCCTTAGCGTAGCAATGATGCACTACTTTATTTTGTATAGCTGACCTACCTTAGGTATGAGTACCTATTCAGTTTGAACTGGAATCTATAATGTTTAATTCATTTTTATTTGAAGGATCCATATAAAAATGAATCCATAATTCCCTGGTCTCGCTATACTTAGCAAACAAAAATCTTCTTAGTCTTTAAAACAAAATTAACTTTATCAAAAACTTTATAAAGTTACCTAACCTAACTTTGTTGGCGCGGTTATGGGTGTGATGTCACAGATTAGTGATGGTTAACTCGAGTACCTAACCGAGTTGGACGTAACTCGAATCTACTCGAGTTGAATTCTCTCTAACTCGAGTTCGAAAAAAAATTCAAGCATATAATTTAACTAAGGAAAAAATATTCCTCGTGATACTAATTATCTTATTTTTTTGAAAATATTGTGATTATTGATTATAAAAATAGTTTAATTGATAGTAAATATTATTTTTCTCCGTAAGAATCTTGTCCTAATAATAACAAATACAACAAAAAAAGAATTAGTGAAATCGGTCCAGCCATTCACGCGTGATGCCGTGACCAAGAAAAACGGGTTTCATTTTTATATATATAGATGC
This sequence comes from Hyphantria cunea, assembly GCA_003709505.1. Taxonomy (NCBI): domain Eukaryota; kingdom Metazoa; phylum Arthropoda; class Insecta; order Lepidoptera; family Erebidae; genus Hyphantria; species Hyphantria cunea. Next base: position 2,147,711 of record PKRV01000109.1, read on the forward strand.
CAAACCCTCTAAAAAATGCAACTAGCAGAAATTTCTTACATTTTTTTTTACAATAAGTTTAATACTTGGTTTGATAAAAAGTTGCTTAATAACTGTGACCATCCAGTCAAAAGCAGATCTTCTGCTTTTCTGTATTAGTATCCTATAGCAGAGGTATTTACAAATTTTCAGGATGCCACTTAAAAATGTCTATCAGCTCTCGGACCAGAAACTGTATAAAGATTATACGGGGATGTATGGTCTTATTTACGGATTGTATGAAGATTAAATTACTTTGTTTAGTCAGGCTAGTACTAAATGCTAAGCCAACATTCCGTAGGTACTTACAAAAAAAACTGTTAATAACAGCCTGGAGTGCAGTAGTTGGCGGTGTTTCATACACATGCCTCCGAAAGCATCTTAGGTGCCCTCAAATATACTGTACAAGTAGTTCGCCTTCGAATTCAGTTTGTCCTCAGGGTTGCGGATGTTCAATGCCAGATACTCCGTAGGAAATCTAATATTCTGGTAAAACCGGTTGAACTAGTAGCCGACCCTAAAAATCTTGGAATAAGTATTTTTTATATCAGGTTCCTAATAACAATTATTCCAGTAAGTAATTATTAAAAAACAAATCCATGTAGTTTAAATACTAAACAATTTAAATCATTACTTTTTTTGAAGAGTTAAAAATAATAATTTTTTTTTTACTTTTGTGGCGAGTTCCACATACCGCGCAACATCTAGTAGTGTATTTTATGTTGTTGCGCTGTATGTGGTCGCCACACTGTTATCTACATATATTTTACATCAAAAAAATAGTTCTTGGTTAAAGTTTAGAGAGTTTTAATGAATATCAATTATCAGTTTTATTGCACTCTTCTTTGTTTATAATTTTCCAGTATCGAAAGTTCTTCGCACTTATGCTTTGATTCCCTTTCCGTGAACTAATTATCATTAAACAATATCAATACAGGAGAGGCGCGTGGCTAGTAAGTTCTGTCTGTCAAAAATGAAAACCTTGTCCAATTTGATTGATTTACATACATATATAGTTACGCCTACTATTCAGAGGGGTAAGCAGAGACAGTTGATCTCCATTTACTACGGTTCTGATACACCATTATGCATGCATCCTCGTTGGTTCTTTTCATATAGCCCGTTTATAGAACATTACCAATTTGGTCGACCCATGTTCGCTATGGAATACCTTTTCCGATACTTCCACACATTTTCGCTAAACACTATCATCCATCCTCTCTAAGTGGCCAAACATCAACTTTGGTATCAGTTTCAGTTATGGATAGATTTTTGTTCATGTACGACTTAGGTAAGCACAACACTTGTGTGTACCTATGTCGTACTTAAACGTAGGTACTAAGTCATACCTCGTGTTCAGTGTTGGTTTAGTATAGTGGTGCAATTCTCTTACATAAAAAACCTTGTGCACAGCGCTGCCATAGGCGGCGAATTTGATAAATTTAGCACTAGTGCAAGCTTCGGCAGCGCTGTATGCAAAGCCGTCTTCTTAGTTCATTAGCACTGCAAGTTCGTTGGGATATTACTGTCTATCTTACTTCAATATTACTCAAAACGTATCACAATCAACATTCCTAACTGAGATAATTTGATTCCACGATTAAGATATTTATTAAGGGTAAGCTCAAAAATAATTCGTAGCTTACTTTAAAGAATATATTATATATAATTATAAATATTAATTGTATTTGTACAGTTTATAATTTTCAAAGAATACATACCAAAGCGTTGCTCAGCAACAACTTAACGCACTTGTTTTCTAAAGATAAACTCATGATGAAATAATTATGTTTCTTATAACAATCAATATTAAATGAAAGGTTACTTATTTTAATGGAAAATCTACCTACCTACCTACTTCAATTATTATTAAGTATTTAAGTTTCTACACATCTTATTCGTTTATTTAATTGCTTTTAATCCTACAGATGTCAAATGACGATATTACGCTAACACTGTAAAGGGTTTTTAGCTTATTGTTTCAGCTCATTTATTCTTAACAGTATTTCACGTCTTTCACAGGCGATCATTCATAGGAAAAACTCATTATCTTGATGATCAATCACACAGAATAGGTGAGAGGCATATTATTATGCAGAAGAGCTTGGCACGATAAAAATAACAAGCTAAAATTAAAAATTTGAAAAACCCCCTACGCAAGCACTTAATTGAGTAATCATACGCCAAAAATTCCTTACATCGTTTTGGATAAGAGCTGATATACTGCTGGACCGATATTAACCAAGCACAACTAAGAACCACTGCAAGGAAACTGACTTTCAAATGAAAAAAAATAGCATGGAAATCGGTTCGGACATCGATACACACACACAGACAGACAGATAGACATCGATATACAATTTATAATACCCATCTCTTTGCATCTGGGGTTAAAAATACCTATTACACTACTTTTCAAGTCTGCTACTGCTTGGGCGATAGGAAACCGTTTGATCGTGGGTGAACCACGCTTCGGCATGAACGGGCTAAAACCACGAACCGGAACCGGGGTGATACCACGGCCTCACAGAAAAACAGCGTGAAACAGCGCTTGCGCTGCGTTTCACCGAGTGAGTAAGGATACCGGAGGTCCATACCCCAAAGCCTATCCCCATTCTCCTCCCAAAGGCCGACAACGCACTTGTGACGCCTCTTGGTGTTACAGGTGTCCATGGGCAGCGGTAATCGCTTACCATCAGGTGAAACGTCTGCTCGTTTGCCGCCTATTCCATAAAAGAAATCATTGGTGGAAACTACATTAGTTATTTGCCACATTAAGTCAGGCAGGCAGTAGACATACAAAAAACCTGATGGTGCGTCCGCTAGACATTTATGTCTCTAGGTGGGATAGCTTCCCCTTCCGACTCATTTAAAAACTCATCAGTTTCTTATATCTACCCTGAAAATTGTTTTTTTTTTCAATATTAAATCAATTATTAATTATACACCTGTGTATTAAGCAAGAAGTATCATAAAATCTTATCGATTTGGTGATAATTTATTGTCTATTCCGGTATAAATGCGCACGCTATAGTATCATCCTTACTCTGCTATCACAAAGCAAGGTATCGACATGCGTGTCATCACTCTGTTGGCCGTTTGCATCGCGGCTGTTGCCGGTAAGTTGATTTATCTATAATATAAAATCAAATTGCGACCATCAAGGTGGTAATGCCACGCTAATTTCAGCACGAACGGGCCGGCTCGAAAGGAGCGGTACTACCGTCTCACAGAGATCAACCAAAATGACAGCGTCCGTGCTGTCGTGTTTCGTTGGGTGTGTGTGCAGTGTGGGTTACCATGCTATATTATCTGCATCTACCATGAGTATGATGACGATTACTCTTGGTTTCTGCTCATGCTTTCCATCAGAAAGATTAGAGTCACTTTGAAAGGCTCCCATTTAAATTTGCGAAAAAAAAAATTATATGTGTTCCTGAAATGTAGTAACTACACCAAACTGTGCGCACTGGTAAATACTGTATATTTTCGTCTTTAATATTCAACCATAAGACAAATATTGTAATCATTATCATCAGCCCGTTGTAATCCACTGCTGAATATAGGTGTCTCCCAAGGTACACCACCGCCCACTATCTGGCCAGAGGTCGACCCACAGTACGTTGGAAAAGACACTGTCTCCACTCCAGAAGACACAAACGCCAGCGGTGTTGTAATAGGCGTATAATAAAGAATATGCTATTCTATTGTATTCTAACGACCTCTGATTTGTGTGATGTCTTTTGTACATTATTTTGAATTGGCTTTTATTTTCAGCCACCCCGGAAACCTTTGAACCATCTCAGAGGATTGTAGGCGGCACAGTTACGACTATTAACCAATGGCCTTACCAAGCCAACGTTTTGGCTGGAAGTGGCAACAACTTCCGCCAATGGTGTGGCGGTACTATCATTAACAACAGATCCGTTTTGAGCGCTGCTCATTGCGTTCGCACAAGGGGCACGTAAGACAAAAAATATTTAAAAACATTGTATAGATTAATTTGAACCCTTTAAAATATTAAGTTCTAAAAACACTTTTCTTTTTAGCAATCTGTCAATTAATCAAGTGCGTTTGCGTCTCGGTTCAACCTGGGCCAGTAGCGGGGGAACTGTCCACAACATTGCCCAGAACATTCTTCACCCAAGTTACAACATGGATACCTTCAACAACGACGTCATGATTTTCCGCAGTCGTACCACATTTGTATACTCCAACGTACTCCGACGTGGAAATATCGCTAGCGCTAACTACAATCTCCGTGATAATGAAAGAGTTTGGGTAACCGGTTGGGGTAGACAATGGGTAAGAACATCAATATTATAACACATTTTTAATTCTTTATTCTAATAATCTATGTCCAGCAGTGGCCTGAGACATAAAGATTTATTTTGAAATAGCAAGAAGAAAGAGCTAAACGAACGCCACTTAGAAAAGAGTTTTAATTAAAATTTACTTTTGCGATGTAGCTGAATTATGTCAATACTATTACATAACACACGGTTTGTTTTACATTTTAGTACGGGGGACCATCCTCGGAACAACTGCGCCAGGTGCAAGTTTACACCATCAACCAGAATGTTTGCGCACAACGCTATGGAGGTAACACAATCACCGCTAACATGTTGTGCACCGGTGTGCTCAACGTCGGTGGCCGAGACGCTTGTCAAGGTGACTCCGGGGGTCCTGTGTTCCACAATCGCATTGTTGTTGGTATTACCTCTTTTGGTCGTCAGTGCGCCCTCGCAACCCACCCTGGTGTCAACGCTCGCGTCTCTCGCTTCACTCAATGGATTCAATCTAATGCTTAAAATCCATCAAAATATCCAAAACAATATCTACTATGAAAATTTACTGATGTATAAATGATAAATAAAAAGTTTACATAAACCTGAAAATTGCATTTGTTTTTTCAGTGAATCAGTGTTAGAAGAGCTATTATAACTTCGAAACTGAGACATAAATTTGCTACTTTATAGTATAACATGTATAGAGTGTTTGCAATTTCTTTTACACTGCTTACGTAAGCTTGACCAATAGCATTATTTCGAGTTAGTTTGGTTTCTTGTATAGAAAATCTCAGTAATAATAATAAGTTTTTGAAATATTTCTATAAGTTCAGAAGAAGTTAATTCAAAATTTTATCCTTGTCTTGCAAAAGAATATATTTTTTATAAAACATTGTTGTGAATGATGTGAAAATTAAAGAGTGTTAATAAAACCTTTCATCATACTTCGCAAATGAAATCTTAAACAGTTTAAATGACGGACTTTTTAAAGCATACTACAGAAGTTGCATACTTTGAACTAGATGTTAATTGAAAACTACATTGTAATTTGAATATAATTCTATTATATTTAATGATATGTAATATTTATTACATCTTACTTTAGCCAGACAAAATTGTATTCCGTTATCTGCTTGGATGTGGACAGTCTAAGACCGGGATTCGAGACCCTCGTTCAGCAGTGTACGGTGATATGTTAATGTGTACTTGCATTTTATAATTTATGCATTAAATTGTAGAATCAAGTCTGATCTACGTACTGCCAAATAAAATACCTCACTATTTTGTTAGCAAAAAATATTTATCTTGGATTGCTTATCCAGAATCATTAGATAGAACACTAACGGTGCAAATTAAGTTACAGTGCTGAGTAGGTTCCAACCGATTTTCATATACAATAGCATATAGTAAGGGATAAAAAGTATATATCATACTGTACAATGAAGACATCATGGCGAAGATGATTCGATCATCATTTAAATTACTTTTGGAAATTATACAGGTAACTACGGATTCAGTAATGACGATTATAATAATCGTCACGTTACTTAATTTTGTACAGTTTTATGAATAATTGACGATGATGTACTAAATGTAGGACTCACATTTTACGTAAAGCCTGTATTTACAACGTTTGAAAAATTTATACTTGTTTTATCTAATATATGTGGTGACTAAATATAGTGGTTATATAGGTATTAAAACAAATCTACTCGCATTTTAGCAAATTTCAAGTTTAGAGAGGGTATTTGCACGAATTTATTTGCAAATTTTGGAATGGTGTATTGGATCTGTTAGAAACAGTCAGACTTACAATAGTCAAGCTGAACTCATATAATTAGATTTGAAATAAATGTTTGCAAAAACAGGAAATATCATTAACGCCACAAATAACGTCCGGCTTACTTGAAATTATGATTGAAAAATGCTTATCAGATTAAATTCTTTCAGTTATTCTTTTCATTTAATAAATTGTCAATAGTGAACTGTTTCGTTTAGTGAAATGATTTTAAATTAAATGGTATTTAATACAGTTAATAGTATTTAGTTATTTCGGTTTTGATGTAATTAATGTTAAAGATATACTGTTTCTTACATGTGAAATTTGTAGATCATTATTTTCACTTCTGCGCCTGGGATATAGTTTGCTGGCCTTTCAAGCTTAGGAGAAACCTGAACATCTCGGAACACTTTTTGTATTCTACTCAATATGAAATGGGTGGAGAAAGTAGCTGCGGTGCAAGAGCTGTATATGTATATCAAGTGTAGGACTCTAAAATATCAGTGCGTAAAGTATACTGTTCCCTCAATATTCAGAAGGCAAGTGTGCCCAACAGTACTCCTATAGAGCTAAAAATGTAAAGAGTTATCTACTTAGTCTTGCCATAAATAATGTTACAAAGAAAATCTCTTTTTCTTATTGTACGTAACATTTATTACAATTACAGTGAGTTACTTTAATACATTAATGTAAAACCGTTAAAAATATTTAAAGCTTATTTGAAGTGGCAGTCCATTGGCAGCAATACATTCCTTTAAACGTTGTAGCCAGTTATCAATAGCAGCACTTATTCTTTCTATGGGAAAATTCTTCACTGCCAATCGTATAGATTGTTTTAGGGACTTCAAATTATCATGGCGTAAGCCTTACTTTCTAAAACTGACCGTGAATTATAATACAGTTGATTAAGATCAGGACTAGATGACGGTCAGTCTTCGGCTCTAAAGAAGTCCGGAATATTCGCTTTTAGCCTAGATTGGGTGGATTGAGCTATATGTAGGTTTCATTGTACCTGTCAATAGCCCTATTTTATACAAACATTTAACTAATACCAAGCGTATGGAGGATTTTAAAAATTGTATTTGGCTCCATGCCTACATTATGTAATGCAATGACAGCGATTCAGTTCTCTTTATCACCCCACTCCATTTTAATATCATAAAGTAATTTACAATATGTTAGCGCGAAAATAAGAAAACGCAATGAACAATCGTATAAAAATGACAGATTCTAAATTCAAAAGTAAAGTTTTTGCTGCGACTTCTACATACAGCACAAAACAGAACCACACTACAGTGGGATCTACCTAAGATACGTTAAATTACTTAATAACGAAGGAAACGGCGAAATTACCAATCCTGAATCGCGCAATAGAAGTTCTCGCACTGATTAGCATATATACTACTTCCCAACATCCACCGTTGGGCAGTGGCCCACCAGGCATGATTTTACTGTATGTAATGTAACATTACTGGACGTAGGCCTTCCACAAGAATCACCACAATAACTAGACTTGTTCTGCTCACATCCAACTGCATACTACACAATACCGTGGGAGAGCCACGCTTCGGCATGAATGGGCCGGCTCGACCGGAGTGATACCACGGCCTCACAGAAAACCGGTGTGAAACAGCGCTTACGCTGTGTTTCATCGTGTGGGTGAGGATACCGGAGGCCCATACCCCAATCCAACGCCCCCTATCCCCCTCACCATCCCCTTTCCCGCCAGGCGGCCATAGTGTGGGTCATCATACTGCATTGTTCTTTTTCGCATTGAGGATGGTGACCATCACTCTTGGATTCTGCTTATAAAAAAAAAAAAAACAATTACTATTTATGCAAACTATGCTTTATGCGCTAATTAGTCATTGGCGGACTTAATGCCTAAGGTATTCTCTACTAGTCAAATAGTTGAAGAAACAACTAATGAAGGGTCATTCAATAATTCTGAAATTGATTTAGTGACAATATTCCTTGGTTTCATTTCATGGAGTAGCGAAATGCGAAAAATAAAAAAATTACGAAAAATTACTAAAAAGAGCAGTATTGGTAGAAGGACAAAGTAGAAAGAGATTATTATAGGAAGGAAAATTTCCGTAATGACTAAAACACAAAAGAAACCTACTGTTAAATTAGTATAGGGGATAGGAATTCAATGGTAGTATTTTAGATTTTTCGGCATTGAGTCCCAAGGAACTCTTCTTTCAGAATATGTGCAAAAATATCAATAATTTGAAGCAAACCTCTTGGAACTCATTGTTTTATTGTTTTCATTTTACATAAATACTATTATTCACCTGAAGCCAGGTACGCTCATCGCTTGAGTTGGAAGTCGGTTCAGATTCTTGTTTATCGTGCTTTAATAATTATCTGTCTCATTCAAAGCGTATCACAATCAACATTCCTAACTGAGATAATTTGATCCCACGATTAAGATAAGTACCTACCTATTAAGGGTAGGCTTAAATAAGAATATGATAATTATTTTAAAGTATGCTAAAATTTTAAATATAGGTCCCAACAGACAGAAACCGTTATTTTGAATTGTTTATACAACTTATAGTTGTAATCATTTGCAACTATCAGTTTTTAGTTATTTTATTTAAATGGGGATTTAATGAGTTCATACTCATTAAATCCCCATTTAAATGCCACAGAACGCAATCTGGTCCGAATTGGCCCTATGGGTTTACAATACAATAAATTTATTTACATGAATATGGCACAAAGTTCTTCAAACATGCATTAGAACTCACAGCTAATTCTGCTAGAAGTGGTGCACAAATCTTCAAATAAAAAAGAACCATATTGTCCATTAAATAATCATTGACATTGCAATAACATTTCTCAGAAAGTAGTTTTTTTAGTTTCTTCTAAAATAGCTCCTATTTAATTGTATATATCCGTCAGGAAGTTCATTATAATGTGGAAAATAAATGAGGATGCCACAAATAAGGCGACCTCAAATTTATAGAGAGATGATACTAGACCAGTGATATAAATACATCTATACTTTTTTTGTAAATACATGCATATTATACATACAAAACACCCAAATTTCGAAAAAAATTTTTGCAGTTCATACAAACATTTGGTCCGACCCAGGAATCGAACCCAAGACCTCAAGTATAGCAGTCGCATACGCTACCACTCCGCCACCGAGCTAGTCATAACATAACCTCATGCGCTCTGAACTTGCAAATGTGCGTACTTTTTCCGTGAAATATGTTACTAGATTAGAAAGGGTCGAAAATATTGAATGAGACCAAAAATTTTATCAATTCACCAGCCTATGTTGTCCCAGAATTAAGTTTGGAGTCAAAGCATGTTTATTTATCGGCTACGGAAAATATGCTGTATATTTCGACTTTGTACCAACAATAAGTGCTACTTTACTGATTTAACAACCTAGTACAACTTAGCATAATGGTTCAGTAACCATTATGTTAAGGTGTACGACAAACGGTACATCTTGGGGTTTTACGGGATGTTTTACGTCGTGAGGTGCAAAACGAAAGCGTGTGTGAGAGTGTGTTTCGTATGTTTAAAATCTATAACTCACACTTTACAGATCTAGATAGTTTTCGTCTCACACAATTTTAATTGAAAAGATTGGCTCATAATATTTTACCATGTATTTGTGTAATATTAAACAACTTTTTCTAAATTCATTATCTCACGTTATTCTCTTATTCATAGTGCAATTATGGCCATCATTATTAGGAATTCGGCGCCCTCAAATATAGTTCAACCTTCGAATTCAGCTCGATGCCAGTCGCTTTGTATAAAAACTAATAGTTAATTAAATCAGTTGAACCTAGCCATCCCCAGGTAATCTTGAGAATTATAAATGCTAGGACGAAGTTTGGTTCATAAGCGCAATTTGAGTTAGTGATAGTCAATATCTATAAGAAATAGTATTCATTCAGACAGAAAAATCAGTTGCACTGCATAAATAGGGGATAAATAGTTTATAAATTCTCATGGTACAAGTCACACACATATTATAATTTTTCTTTTTGGGAACTACTCTTACAATGTTTAAGGATACAAGACGGCATTTGAACTTAAAGTTAAAAATCACTCGTACGGAAACACAACATGGCGGTTTATCAAACGCTGCTGTGAGATCGTATTCGCTTTCAACTTCATATTTACTTTATTAGATTCAATGTCGTGTTCTTATCGGTTCATCTGGCTTTCCTTTGTAATCTGAGGTACAAGCTGTGTAACTACCTGGGTGGATTGAAAGGTACTCGGGCAAATCAAAACTATCCAAATTATTTACTTCAGTTCAGTCTAGTCAATTGTGCGAATTTCGAAACTTAGTCGAAGAAAATTAGTAATTAGGAGTAAATTGAGCAGCGTGTTATGATTAGGACTAGGATTAGACTATCCATGATGATATGGTCAGATATTTGAAAAATTAAAAGATTCTGGTCTATTATATTTAACCGTCAAAAGATGGGTAGCAGAATTCAGTGGCCTTCAACGTCGACTACTGACGAAAATAGGGAATAAGTACTTGATTTATTTATGCAAGATCGCAGATTAAAAATATGGGAGATAATCGAGGTATAGGCATCTTATATGAATGAACACAAAACATGATAGTCAACGAATTGGGTTTCCACAAGGTGCAAGTGAGACACCCATGGCTGCTTTCGGTCTAACAAAAAATAACGCGATTGCCAATTTCACGAGACTGTTTGGAGTAACTTGAAGCCGATACAGACATTTTAACATGATACGAAACACACCCAATACTGTATTTTAAAGGTTAGAGTACTATTTTTTTAATTTGAGATTAGGCTAAGTAAAATTATTCCAAAACATTACATTTAATTAAGAGCTTTATGTTTAATTAACATTTATAAGCCGTATTAGATTAAACGTAATTATGTATTTTTTTGATGTCAATTTGGACACATAATCATTTGCCCAAATATTAATCTATATATTAATACGTGAAGAAAAAACTTTGGACCCCTTTTTACAAAAATTGCGCGGACGGAGGAGTATAAAATTTGGCACACTTATAGTTTATATGCAGGAGAAGTGCAGAACTTTAATATTTTTCAATAATAATGCTTACAAAGTACATTCAATCAACAAATAAAACATTACGCACCCTACCATGCATTTGACACTACATACACAAATTTATTTATGGCAAAGTCAAACAAAAAAGATGATTATTTTTTGTCTATACTGTCATATTGAATGTCAAAAATAGCCATTATGAAATCTTACATTAAAGAGGCCTTTGGCAAAAGAAATTCTAAATAGTTATAACTAAAAATGTTAAAAGAATTATGGTCAAATTTCGACCTCTAGGCGACCTCTAGTTTTATTAAATAGTTCCCATGGTTTAAAAATGTTCATTATCAAAAAGAATATGGCAAGTGTGTCATGTAAAAAAAAATCATAACGCCCAGATTCTACCAGATATAACCTGCGTTTCTTCTATAAAAAAATAAAATATTAGATACTCATATTTTAATATGCAGGTACTCACTTGCATATTAAAAGACACTTATCATTAAATCTTATCAAGTTAGTGATAATGTATTGTCTATTCCAGTATAAATTCGCACGCTACTGTATCATCCTTACTCTGTTATCATAGAGCAAGACATCGATATGCGTCTCATCACACTGCTGGCCGTTTGCATCGCGGCTGTTGCCGGTAAGTCGTTTTAATGAACCTGTTTTTGAGTAGGTATTTTAAAAATCCTTTGTTTCATGACCCTATTGAGTTTTATTTTTGTTTTCATTTATCCAAGAAAATAACTTCACCATTTGATGACCCTAAAAGTAACAGACATCCAACGAACGATTTGTTTAGCTAGGGATATCTCGGGTAATAATAAAGGTAACATACATTTTAAAGATGCCACTTGTCCGTTGGTTCGAGATTTTTATGTGGCAGATTACAGAAAAAAAGTTAGCTGTCATAAGGACTGCCGATAGAAGTGAAACCTTATAACTTAGAATGTTATTTGTAAAGTTAAACTGTAAAATTAGAAATTTCATGTTTTAATAAAAATTATCAACATCAGACATTAGCATGTCGGTGACGCGAACCCATAAGATTTTCCCGTACAATAAGTGCTCAACGCGGCTTAAGAAGTTTTCACTCCAGAAAATTCTAGTACACAAGTTAGCCATCTTAAAATTACTTATATTACAAATTGTTAAAAATAATTTTTTTTCCGTAAACTATTTATGATGATTAAATGTGGTTTCTATAAAAATTTCTGAATTTATTTGGAATTTTCGGTGGCGAATATCCATCCCAAAAATCGTTCGAAAAAAAGAAAAAGTTATTTGAAGATTTTATAAAAATCTATATGTGGGTTTTTTCTTTCTATTTATAAACTTTTTTGTTTATTTTGTGATTAGGATTATTTATTTATTTATTTATTGTAAAATAAAAACGGTTTACACCAATAACATTAATTAACATTGAAACAATTAATATTACAAAAATGACATAAAAATTAAATGGAAATAATAATAAAATTAACACAAAACATAAACCAAAATTAATATGGCACTGTGGACTCCCTCGCGTACTCTCTCGCACAAAACACCAAGCAAATTACCACAATGTCACACCATCCATCCACAAACAAATCGCACTTAGGGTTTTTAATCAGGAGGGTATTGAGCGCTTTGAGGGTACGACACACAGGGGATTCTGCTCTAGCAACTGTGTGACATACCGGTAGCGCAAACAATTTGCGGCGACGGCTTTGACGATGTGCACAGTAGTTGAGCACATTGAAAAATCAAATAAACCATGTGCGTTGGGGAGATGTACTGTCCGATGGAGACAGATTAGAATGTGGGGCAAGGAAGGGTGGATTGACTTCCCTAAGCTATTTAATTTATATATGAACGAGCTGATCGGGAGGCTCAGTAATAAAAATGTGGGTTGCTGGGTAGAAAATGTCTGTGTAAACAACTTAAGCTATGCTGATGATATGGATATTGAACGGGAACGAAGGTCTCTAGCGGTAAGGGGCAACATGCTGGTACACAGGTTTGCTAAGTGTAGTCAAGAGGTCGAGAGTAAAATCACTCTCTTTAAAGCATTTATTGTTAGTCTCTGAATACGAGCAATCTGTGGACTAGATATACCAAGCAATCGCTGGAGACACTCAAAGTACAAAACAACAATTGCTTCAGGATGTTGTTGGGACTGCCACGTTTCTGTAGCGCATTAGGCATGTTTGCTACAGCGCGAACAAATGACTTTTACACAATTATCCGCATATAAATCAACTCGCTGCTTACAGAAATGCGGTCTAGTTCCAATCGTATTCTAGGGATGCTAAGCGATAGACTTAAGGCACCTTGGTTACGTTTTGCAATGACAGTCCTGGTGAGGCCAAGTGTGTAAAACAAGTGTGTAATCTTTTTTTTCTTTTCTATGTTACTAATATTAGACATAAGTAAATTGTTACTAACACATTGGCCGAGTTGCCATCTAATAAACAATTATTATAGTTATTTTGATTTTGGTTTTTCAGCCACCCCGGAAACCTTTGAACCATCTCAGAGGATTGTAGGCGGCACAGTTACGACTATTAACCAATGGCCTTACCAAGCCAACGTTTTGGCTGGAAGTGGCAACAACTTCCGCCAATGGTGTGGCGGTACTATCATTAACAACAGATCCGTTTTGAGCGCTGCTCATTGCGTTCGCACAAGGGGCACGTAAGACAAAAAATATTTAAAAATATTGTATAGATTAATTTGAACCCTTTAAAATATTAAGTTCTTAAAACACTTTTCTTTTTAGCAATCTGTCAATTAATCAAGTGCGTTTGCGTCTCGGTTCAACCTGGGCCAGTAGCGGGGGAACTGTCCACAACATTGCCCAGAACATTCTTCACCCAAGTTACAACATGGACACCATGAACAACGACGTCATGATTTTCCGCAGTCGTACCACATTTGTATACTCCAACGTACTCCGACGTGGAAATATCGCTAGCGCTAACTACAATCTCCGTGATAATGAAAGAGTTTGGGTAACCGGTTGGGGTAGACAATGGGTAAGAACATCAATATTATAACACATTTTTAATTCTTTATTCTAATAATCTATGTCCAGCAGTGGCCTGAGACATAAAGATTTATTTTGAAATAGCAAGAAGAAAGAGCTAAACGAACGCCACTTAGAAAAGAGTTTTAATTAAAATTTACTTTTGCGATGTAGCTGAATTATGTCAATACTATTACATAACACACGGTTTGTTTTACATTTTAGTACGGGGGACCATCCTCGGAACAACTGCGCCAGGTGCAAGTTTACACCATCAACCAGAATGTTTGCGCACAACGCTATGGAGGTAACACAATCACCGCTAACATGTTGTGCACCGGTGTGCTCAACGTCGGTGGCCGAGACGCTTGTCAAGGTGACTCCGGGGGTCCTGTGTTCCACAATCGCATTGTTGTTGGTATTACCTCTTTTGGTCGTCAGTGCGCCCTCGCAACCCACCCTGGTGTCAACGCTCGCGTCTCTCGCTTCACTCAATGGATTCAATCTAATGCTTAAACTCCATCAAAACATGCGCAACAATATCTACTATCACAATTTACAAATATATAAGTGATAAAATAAAAGTTTATATAAACCTAAGAACCGTATTTATTTATTCAGTGAATCCGCTTTAACATCTTATTGTTTTTCTATAGTATAGTGTAAGAGAAAAGGGGAAAGTAATAAATAAAAGACACACAAATATGCTTCAAAACTGGTTTTTTCAGATATATTTATTTATTATACATTTATAACATTTTTATAACATTTACCGCCAACTATGCAAAATGGTACAATAGGGTGGGACTAGCATTGGGCTGCAATTTACAAGATGGTTGTCAATTAAGTTTGTTCGGGTTCTGTTTTATACTTTGCTGTTTCAATAGTTATCTGTCAAATTCACATTATATCACTATCTAGATTTCCGTTTTAGATAATTTATTTTAATTCCAAGATTAAGATACTAATAAAGAGTAAATTTTATAACAATTAGCTCAGAGACCATTATAATTTAAATATACAAACATAATTAAATAGTTACAAATAATAAAGACACTCATATAATTCCGTTTTTAATCACTATTTAAACACGGCTATCAAAACAATTGAAAGGAAATGATGATGGAAAGTTAATACTTAGATAATATTAAAATATGATGTTTTAATCCATGAGCCATGTGACTATAAACAGTAATCAGAAAATGTGTAGTAATCGAAAAATTTTAACAGCTTATTAACCGATCTGGTGTTTTGCTAATTTATCTTTACGTGGCGCGAAAATGTGCAATTGATTTGATGTAGGTACGAGACTTAAATTTGTTTCAGATTATTCAAATCCTTTGTTGATCACAATGCCATCTATCTGTGAACTACTTTTTATTTGAATTAAAAATATACTCCTAGTGGATTTAAAGGTATAATAATAAATTAACGTTACTTTAGGGGTATTATTTTAACAATTAGAGCGTTTAAACCTGTTTAAGCTATATTTGAATAGTTGGTAACGCCTGGATTGTTTGTACATCTGAAAGTTGGAATTGAATACGGACTCTGTCTGTACAACCACGATATAGAGCGAGAGTGCATGGAACTCCGCCGTCTCTTTCTGCAAGTAGTAAGAAGGTAGTGGAGCGGGACCGGGAGAGGTCTGGTAACGGGTTAGTTACCGCAGGCGACTCAGAGCCGGAGATCACAAAGTCGTCGGAGGTCGTCCTCCCGGGCCTTCTCCGCCACCTCCTTCTGCGAGATGACGTCTTCGCAAAAGATTGCGACCGCGGTAAAACTGCTGTCGCTACCGGCCATAGAGTTTATGACGGCCGGCAGAGCTTGTATTATTCGTACTAGACAACTGATATAAATGCATTTTTTTTGTAAATACATACACATTATACATAGAATGCGGATGAAATACATACATAAAATACACAGTGATGCAGTTTATACCCTAAAACTCAAATGGATATCCATAAAAAAATTGTTTATACATTAATTGTAAAAATACGAATATATTACATAATGCTAAAATTTGATTCCAAATATTTATTTTTAAAGACCTGCCCTTGTCCTTCTTTCGATCATTAGGAAAAGTAATTAGAGTATTTTATATGTTATAAAATACGAATAATTAATTTGAGACTTAAAAAAAGTATGTATTTCTATTTGTAGTCTCCTCTGATGTCGAGTACTTTACAGTTACGCAAGACACACTAAGCTATTCGTACTTGTTGTTCAATAATAAATACATTATCAATATGCCTATGAATTAAATGAGAATTATCATTAAATCTTATCGCTGAAATGATAATACATGGTTTGATTCAGTATAAATTCATTTACATTCCAATAATGCTTACTCTTCTATCAAAGAGCCAGCTCTAGACATGCGTCTCTTCACACTATTAGCCGTTTGCATCGCGGCTGTTGCCGGTAAGTCATTTACATATACCTACTTTTTTAATACGTTTATTAAATCTCTTGAATCATACAATACACATGATAGTTAATTATGAAAAACTGTTTTATGATGTTCGGGAGTATCTCCTATTGTCAAAAACAGTTATATTTCTATAAAATATAAAGTCTTAGTAGGATAAAATTGCGATTACAATTTTAAGTTTGAAATGCACGCCAAAACATTTAGTGGTGTCATGGCGTCTGTTTGTGACGTCTCGTCGCAGACGCGACTTCACCATTTGCCAACCAGTGTCAATTATAGCTCTTATAAGTATATATATACAGTACAGCTATCGCCGATTATATCCGAACAAAGTGACATTTATACACAAGTGACGTAACTCTTATAACTATAACATAATCTAAAGATAAAGCCATATCTTTAATTATTCCATATCCGTCAATACTTTTCCATCTGCATGGAAATTGGCTCAAGTTATTCCCTTTCCAAAGAAATGTAATCCTTCCTCCTTTTCAGATTACCGTCCAATTTCTAACCTCTCCTTTCTCTCCAAAGTCCTCGAGCGTCTCACTCACAGACAGCTAAGCTCATTTCTTTCCCGGAATTCGCTCCTTAACTCTCTTCAGTCAGGTTTCCACCCAGGCCATAGCACTACCACAGCCCTAGTCCATATTACGGATGATGTTAGGTCGGGGATGGAGAGGGGAAAGCTAACGGTCTTTGCTTTGCTAGATTTCAGCAACGCCTTCAATACTGTTGATTTAGGTGTGTTATTAGGTATTCTGTGCTCGCTTAACATATCTCTATCAGTAATTGACTGGTTTCGTAGCTATATATATGGTCGCCAGCAGCGTGCTTTTATTGAAAATGTTTACTCCTCCTGGTGCACTACATTCGCACCTCAGGGCGGCGTGTTATCACCCTTACTTTTCTCAGTTTTTATTAATGCAATCACAAATCAATTACTTTCGTCCTACTTTCTTATGCAGACGATCTACAAATTTATTCACAGGCTCCTCCAGATGATATAACAGAAGCAGTGAATATTATTAATAACGATTTAATGAGAATATGCGACTGGAGTAGGAAGTATGGACTAAGTGTGAATCCAGCTAAAACACAAGTAATCATAATAGGTAGTCCTGGTCTGCACTGTAGAATAAACTTCCAACAAATACCACACATTGTTTGCAGCGGCTCGATTGTTCCATACTGTGAAAAAGTCAAAAATTTGGGGATATATATGGATCGGTACCTATCTTGGGACCCCAGATGGGGGAAGTTAGCCGCAAACTATTTGCAGCAGCGGGGTCTCTGCGAAGGCTACAAAATTTCCTTTCCACAATCACTAAAATTGCGCTTGCACAATCACCTCTTTTTCCGATCCTTGACTATGGTAATGTCAGCTCTCTGGATCTCACCGGAGACCAACTAAATAAACTTAAACGGCTGCAAAACCTCTGCATTAGATTCATATTTAGATTACGCAAATGTGATCGTACCTCAGAATTTCGTTCTAAACTCAAGTGGCTACCAAGCCAATGTGAAGATTATATATACCAATGCGATTCCGGCAAAAGCGCATTGGTATATATAATCTTCACATTCTTTCTCTTTTAAACAGTAATCTATTTCATCCCCACACTCCATCTTATCTTAAATAATGCTTTCAGTTCTTACACAACACTCATTGTAGGGACCTGAGATCATCAGAGAATTAGAAACTAGCAATGCCAAAACATTCCACCCGGTTTACAGATAAATCCTTTACGGTGCAAGCAGTAAGACTCTGGAACGATTTACCTAAAACGATCCGTCACACTAAAACCTTGCCTGTATTTAAAAAGCTAGTGAAGGATTATTATCTTTCATTATAATACCTTGTTTATAGTATGTATATTAGGTCTGTGTATGTATTTATGTATGTGTATGTTTGTATATGTAGTATGAGTAGATGTGTATTTATATAGGAGTGTTAAATATTTAGAATTCGGTTTTTTTTTGTAATTATTCACATTTAAACATAAGATTTGTGCACCCTACTACTGCTACCCTAATTAATATCACCAAATTATCCGTATAAAGGTTGTCTGTAAGAGATCACCATGAGCGATAAGACCGTCAATTGTCACATTTGTATGTTGTAACTCTTTTTTTTTCTATCTGTTAAGAGTGTATAATAAAGATAAATAAATAAAAATAAATAAAAAGTAACTCGCTCTGATTAGTGTTCAACATAACATGGCGGATTGCTGTATTTTGTAGTTTTATTTTTGTTAATTAACTATTAATCTCGCTCTAAATATGAAAGTAAATACGATTTTTCTACTCTATGAACCCCATTTCATCGGATAAATACATAATTTTAGTGGTTTTTGGTTTGTGTCATCATGCCTAGTGTTAAATGTGTTTTCTTTTTCATTTTACAAACAAAACAATCTCAAAGGTAGTTTAGCTAGTTTACGGTCGGCGCTAAGCTAGCTGCCTAACTACTCGAAGTACAAGTGCAAAAACCCTTTTCCTTGACACGCCTTTCTACCAATTTTTAAAAATTAACAAATTAATCACACACAAAAATACTATGTTGTACAATTAAGTTCATTCTACAAACACACCAAAAGCTTTTTAATGTTTTTAATATTAAACAATAGTGTAACATTACTTTGTAAGTGGTTTTCAAATGTGTAGTACCAAGAATTTTACTTTACTTTCCCCTACTGGTGGTCTTTTGTATACTATTAGAATATCATGTTTCAGCCACCCCAGAAACCTTTGAACCATCACAGAGGATCGTAGGTGGCACAGTTACAACTATTAATCAATGGCCTTACCAGGCCAACATTTTGTTTGGAAGTGGCAACAACTGGCGTCAATGGTGTGGCGGTACCATCATTAACAACAGATCCGTTTTGAGCGCTGCCCATTGTGTTCGCTCAATAAACATGTAAGACAGATATTTTGCCTTTAAGTGAGATTCATTTTGAATATTTTAAAAGAGTATTTAAAATCATAACTATATAATTTTTCTAGGAATCTATCCCCTAACCAGATCCGTTTGCGCCTCGGTTCAACTTGGGCCAACAGCGGAGGAGTTGTTCTTAACGTTGCCCAGAACATTCTTCACCCAAATTACAGCATTTGGACCACGGACAGTGATGTTATGATTATTCGCAGTAGTAGCACTATTGTTTACTCCAATGTAATAGCACGTGGAAGTATCGCCAGCGCTAACTACAACCTTCCTGACAACCAAGCCGTTTGGGTAACCGGATGGGGTGCTCAATGGGTAAGTTCACCAATATTTTTATTTATTATTAACTAAATCCAATCTAGGTTTTTACTCTTAAAGAATATTGAAAACGTTTCTAATTTATACCTCCAATATATAAATACATATAAGTAACAGTTTATAAAATACTAACTACGGACCGTTTATCTTTTGCGTTCGGAAATCCCTTCGGATACTATTTCCTAATCAGACTCGAACCGACTAAAAACGCACGCCGTCTCGGGTAGTAGAAGCCGGGGACCCAGTGTATATAGAACCCTCCTGAGAGGGAACCCAGATATTTCCATTAATGTCCCCAAAAGAGGGAGAGGGGCTGGAGGTGTGGAAGAGGATGTCGTTGCGCAGCGTTCGCACTGCCATCTGACGCATGGCCTCTTCTGTCACCCTCAGGCTTACGCTTATGGAGGACGAAGATCAATTTGCAATCTCCCTCGCCTTAATTTGTACCTGAACCTTTCCCGGCCTGGCAGGCCTCTCTTGATCTTGCTTCGCCGTCTTCTCAGCAAGCATAACTTGCTCGCAGAATGAAATTATGTTACCGAGCAAGAGAACTCATACCTTGACGGCCGCCACAAGATTACGTCCGGCTCCACCAGTATGTGGACCGCCGTATCCACGGTCTGGCCATCGCAGTGGTGGTTCCCAGGCATTCTTCTTCTTGCGAATCAGACACAGGAGATCTCTGAAGCACCCTTTACCACTGATCTACTGCTTCAGCCGATATGAGAGGGTCACGTAATGCCTCTTGAGCCAATCCTTCTAAATTTTATCACGACAACCTCAATATGGGTATCAACTGCAAAGGCTTGACTAGTAAAACACAGACCAGAAGTATTATGTAATGAAGTTAATTACTAACACCTGAAAAATTTTGTAAAAAAATAATAATTTAAATGTTTTTATTGAAATTAATGTACTATTAGCTAAAAAATAATTCGGTAGGTCCCAGGTCCCAATCATCACACCCCTTTCTCTCATCCAGCTATGGCATTGATCAGACACAAAAATAAAATCTTTGGGTGCAACGTAAACTGACTTGAATGGATTTTTTATGACATATTTAGATAGATAAAGATAATAGCTGTAACATTGTCAAAAAACAGATGTCTTTAAAAAGAGGACGAGAAGGCTAATGTTTTATTAAAACGTACCTTTCGCAGCACTATCAAATTATTCGAAACTGTATTAAAATATATTTTGTTTTGTTTTTAGTTCCAAGGACCTGCATCGGAACAACTGCGCCAGGTGCAAGTTTACACCATTAACCAGAATATTTGCGCACAACGCTATGGTGGTAATACAATCACCGCTAACATGTTGTGTACCGGTGTGCTCGATGTCGGTGGGCGAGACGCTTGTCAAGGTGACTCCGGCGGTCCTGTGTTCCACAACCGCATTGTTGTTGGTATTACCTCTTTTGGTCGTCAGTGCGCCCTCGCAACCCACCCTGGTGTCAACGCTCGCGTGTCTCGCTTCTCTCAATGGATTGTGGCAAACTCTTAAATTTAATTGAAACCTATTAAATAATTGTATAAATGAATATTAAAATTCTTAAGCCCCACTAAAACTTCTCACACAATGCCTTACGCGAAAAAGTACAAATGTAAAATCTGAATAAGAAATAAAATTGTTTTTATAAAACCGAACACTGCAATTTATTTATGTAGAAACACGATATGATAATTTTTCATTGTTGTTTCATAGTACATAACTTTCATAGCTACCTGTCTGGTTACCGGCAATGTCATCATCATCATCAGCCTATCGCAATCCACTGCTGGACATAGGCCTCTCCAATTTTACGCCACTTAGTTCGATCTATGGCTTCTTGCATCCAGTTCCTGCCAGCCGTCTTGCGCAAATCATCGCTGCACCTGGCCTGTGGACGTCCTACACTACGTTTGCCGAGACGCGGTCTCCACTCAAGAACTCATTTACTCCAACAGTTATCGGTTCTTTGGCAAATGTGGCCAGCCTACTGCGACTTCAGCTTGCTAATCCTGTGGGCTATGTCAACAACCCGGGTTCTTTGTCGGATCACCTCGTATCTGATGCGATCCTTTAAAGACACGCTGAGCATAGCCCTCTCCATAGCACGCTGAGCGACTTATGGACCAGTCGAACCATAAGTGTGCACGTTTTGACTCCGTATGTCATTACGGGTAGAACGCACGCATTGAAGACTTTCGTCTTAGGCACTGTGGGATCGACGATGAGAATATTAGACGAAGTTTCCCAAACCCTGCCCTACCTAGGTGATTCTTATATTCATCTCGTCTTCAAAGTTGTTTCTGACTAACTGCAAAGTCTGCCCGAGGTATACAAATTTTGGAACAACTTCGAGAACGGCACCGTGTACCGCAACCGGTTCCGGTAGTACATGTTCATTGAACATGACCTTGGTCTTGTTCAAGTTCATCCGTATGCCGATGCGCCCAGAAGAGTCAAACAGATCATTCAGTATCTGTTGTATGTCCTGCAGCGTTTCTGCTATGATGACGATGTAATCTGCAAATCGCAAGTAAAAGATGGACTCGCCATTGATGTTGATACCGCGCCCTTTCCAGTGCAGCGTCTTAAACAAGATCTCTATTGCATTAGTGAATAATTTTGGGGATATAACGTCCCCTTGTCTCACTCCTCGATGCAATGATATGGGTCTTGTATACTGATCCTGTACTTGGACTGACACAGTGGCAGCTTTGTAGAGACATCTCAATATTTGGATGTATCGCCAATCTACTTGGCAACGCTGCAGGGACTTCAGTCCGACTTTTCATAGTCCGGATGTGGTCTATGGTAACATATCCGCTCCGAAACACAGCCTGCTCTGGTGGTTGGTATTCAGCGAGTCTTCGCGTAAGACGGTTCGTGATGACTCTTGAAAACAGCTTATATATGTGACTCAGGAGGGAAATAGGCGGGTAGTTCTTTATCATTGTTATATTACCCTTTTTGAAGTACAGTGTTTAGTACCACATGGTGGTACACCAGCAGTTCTTTATGCAGTTACAAATATATACTCAAGCGCTGATAGACTCTTTACCGGAGGCGTATAACACTATTAATGCTGACTTGCGTCGCATTAGTGAATGGAGTCACAATCATGGACTCAAGGTTAATCCTGTTAAGATGCAGGAATGTGTTATTGGCAGTCTGTGAATGGTCTCGAGAAATAACTGGAAACAACTACCTCAAATTCAATTTGGTGGCACCACCCTTGTGATTAGTACTAATGTCAAAAATTTAGGGATCTTCATAGACAATATCTTATCTTGGGGTTTACAAATACAAGAGGTCAGTCGAAAGATATTTTCTTCTGCCGGTTTCTACTTAGATTACGCAATTTTCTTCCGATTGCAAGTAGGTCTGCACTTGCACAAGCACTAATTCTGCCAATTCTCGGCTATACCGATGTCATCTATGTGAATATCACTGAAGATCATCCTGTTAGCTTGAGCGACTACAAAACCTCTGTATACGCTTCGTATTTGGCCTACGTAAATATGATCACGTCTCTGAATTCCGTCAATTGCTCAAGTGGCTTCCAATTCGCTCTCGCCGGAATACTCATATTCTTATCTTTCTCTACAATATTTTGTTCAATCCCAGACAGAGCCCTTTCTACCTCAAAAACGGATTCAAGTTCCTCAATGACACACTTAAAAATGCCTAAGATCATCTGGGAGGATTTGAGACAGGAGATGCCTCACCATTCTACAAAATTTTACGACCAGTTTTCCATTGTTGAAGCTGTACGCTTGTGGAATGCACTGCCGATGAACATCAGATCAGGCAAGCGCAAACAATAAATCTATTCTAGTATGTATGTGTATTAGTATGTACAAGTATTCGTTACATGGGTATGTGTGTATATGTGTATGTTCATGTATGTTTATTCGTATGTGTATGTACGTGAATGTGTGTATATATGTGTTACATATACGTAGTGTGTTCAAAAAGTACCGCGAATTTTGTGTATTTTCAAAAATTATTATTTATTCGTGAATATCTATTACGAAGAATTTTTGAAGGGGACCCTTCAAAGTATCCCCCTGGGATATTATACACTTTTTTTTATTTAACGTGTGGAAACCCCCTCGGGCTTTCACCCCATTGGGGTTTGCGGCCGGGCGGTGTGTCGGAATCGAACCGACTAAAACCACACGGTGTGCCACTCTGCGCCTTAGACGGGAGGGATCCGGGAACCGCTTTCTTAGGCCATCCGGACCCCTCCCAGCGCTTGCCCGCACCGAAGCGGGCACCGTCTCTAGCTGTTATATCCTCTCAATTTAGGCGACGTACGGCACACGCGTAACATCGCCCCCTCGCGACTGGTCTGTGAAGCGGATGGGGTGAAAACCCGTCCCGCCCATCCGCGACCACACTCAGGGTGGCATGAGGCGCTGGTAGGCGCACCGTACCTCCGCCACCCAGTTCGCCGGCGGCGGATCGGGTCCGAGTGGAGATCATCCTCCCGGGCCTTCTCCGCCGCCTCCTTCTGCGGGATGACTTCCTCGCAGAAGGTCGCGACCGCGGTAAAACTGCTCTCGCCGCCGGCCATGGAGCGTACGACGGCCGGCAGGGAGAGATCTCCTCCGATGACTGCAGTGAGGGCCCGACGCTGCGGCACCCAAGCGGGGCACACCGCCAGCGTGTGCTGGGCCGAGTCCTCACTGCNCGCAGAAGGTCGCGACCGCGGTAAAACTGCTCTCGCCGCCGGCCATGGAGCGTACGACGGCCGGCAGGGAGAGATCTCCTCCGATGACTGCAGTGAGGGCCCGACGCTGCGGCACCCAAGCGGGGCACACCGCCAGCGTGTGCTGGGCCGAGTCCTCACTGCAGTCACAGTAGTGACAGGCGGTACTCAATTCCCTCCGCGCGACCGAGTGCAGGTACTTCCCGAAGCAACCGTGCCCGGATAGCACCTGCGTCAGTCAGAAGGAAAGGGTCCCGTTCTGCCGCCCTGCCCACTCGAGGATGACCGGCTGGAGGGCCTCCACGGTGGCGAAGCCAGCACGTGGAGTCTCCAGCCGCGAAGACCAACGAGCCATCGTGGCTCGACGGGCGGCTTCACGCCACTCGCGTACCTCTTCGGGCGGAGGGCTAACGCCATTCTGCGCCCGGGATTCAGCCACCCGTCGATAAGCTTCGGCGAGCACTTCCGCCTCCAAATTCCACCGAGGCGACGTGCGCCTTGAACGGAACACCCGTTCAAGGCGCACGTCGCCTCGGTCGACACCGTGCGGTATCCACGTATGGCTCTGACCGCCAATACCCTCTGAGGCCGTCAGAGGCGCGCCTTATTCTGGGCGGTCAGAGCCGACACCCAGGGATATTATACACTTGTACCACCGTTTTTTTCAATCTTCGAAGCACTTCAAAAAATCATTTTTTTGTATCTTCTTCAGCTCCTCCTTCGATGCCGTCTTTATCTCGTCAATCGTGGCGTAGCGTCGTCCTTTCATGGACCTCTTCAGTTTTGGAAACAAGACAAAGTCACAGGAATAAGAAAAAGTAGCGGACAGATTCCAACGTTCATGCGATGCTGCTTTTGATCGAAATTGAGCAATTTTGATACGAATTTTGCGGCGACCCGTCTCATGCCCAAATTATCGATCGAAATTGAATGGCACGAGTCAATCGATATGCCTAGGCAATTTCCCTAACGGTGATTCGACGATTGGCCAATGCCACTTTCTTCAGTTCATCAGTTTTTTCGTCTGTTGTTGAAGTGCTCGGGCGTTTGGCACGCTCTTCGTCGTTCACATCTTTTCGGCCTTCAGAAAACATTTTGTACCACCGAAAAACGTTGCTTTTGTCCAAAGTAGCTTCTCCGTATGCCACAGTCAACATTTGGAATGCATCCGCGCACTCAATTTAGTTTTTCACACGAAATTTGATACAAATTCTTTGTTCCATTTTTTTGAATAGGTAAAACCCAAAGACGATCCAAAGCATGCGCAAGCAAAGCAGATGTCAACAATTAACTGAACATTCAAAATGGCCGAACTTGTCAGCATAAGTGAGAGACATATGTGCCAAGACACACGCGTAACCCGCGAAAATTCAAAATTCGTGATTCTTTTTGAACACACCTCGTATGTATATAAATGTTAGGTACATATACGTACGTGCGGGCAGTGACCTCACGCCTGTCACATTCAATAAACAGTTAGTGCTGAGCTGCCTGTCGTTTCATTTGCGCATGCGTAATAATATGTATGTGTATGTATGTGGTTATATATATATATACATGTTATTATGTTGTGTGTATATGTGTGGATATATTAATAAATAAATAAATATTCCGGTCATCTAACACACAACGCCATCTAGTCCCAAACTAAGCGGAGCTTGTATTGTGGGTACTAGACAACTGATATGAATACATAAATACTTCTTTTTTTATAATTATATACATATTGTTCACGCGCCTTCAAGATTTACTTACTTTCAGTTGTAACGTGTATCGTAGGCGTTTTTTCATTTCTGTTCAAGTCGATTAACGATGAATCATCACTTTACATTATATAGTTACCATAAACGCAACTTTGTTTCTTTTGTTTTTAAAATATAATCCTACTGGACCCATATACGCCACTACATGGTCCGTACCGAACCGGATTGATAAGACGAACCTGGATCAGTGTGATCAAGCCTGGATTAGACTGATAAAAGGGATAATTTACCGTAAATGTGAAGACCATTTGGATGTTGCACGTTGTGCATTGGAATGTGGATATTATTCGTGGTGTTAAGTCTAAATAGTTAATAAATTGTAACCCAGCACTCAGTACAGGTATAGTTTATTACTTACGAAACAAGTTTAAGGTTGGTACTTATTGTTTGTTATATATGTAACTTAATTGCATAATTCAATAGTTGATTACTCGTAACTATAGTAAGCTTATTTTCTGAACTATTTATTTAAAATAAATAGTTTGTATTAAATTGTTATCATATCATTATTGAATTGTGTGGGTAACCTGCTAGATAGATAGTAATACAGTATAATAGTAACATTGAGGCATTGATTATTGTTATTCTTGCAAGATTGATAAAAATATTATGATTATTATTTCACATACCTACATGTAAAATAAACAATCACTCGCAGTTTAATTGTTTTAATTGTTACACTTTATATTGTTTGATTAATCTATTGGAGGTAAGTGGGTAGGTACACTATTAAAAATCTGTTAAATTAATCCGTGTACGTCACTCATTATATTGATAGCATTAGTTAGCGTGCATAATTATTTATAAGGACGTGATTTCAAGTCAATCATTTAGGTATATGTGTTGTTGTAATTAAAGTTAGTTTCGTATAAATTCCAGATCACTTCACCAGCTGCCAAAAATGGCTACTAACGATCAACTTAAAGAGTTAACTAAAAGAAGGGTCAGTTTTAAGGGTCAATTGACTAATTTTATCAATTACTTCACTGAATTGAAACAGCCAAGGTCGTCTGCGACCGCTAAGTTACAATTACGTCTAGGTAAGGTTGAAGCGTTGTAAAGATGAGACGTATTTACGCTACCAGGTTTTAAAACCAGGTTTTTACTTCAAAGTACGGCGCCCTGGTACGAGCAAAAATACTTGCAAGTATATGAAAGTTATTGTACTGAAGTCAGATGCTAAAAAACTTAAAACTAACGCATAGGAAAATGATTCATATCACAATAGGAATAAAACTGATAATCTGATTTGTGAATAAAAAAATACTTTGAAATTTCAGATTGATTGAGTGTTCAGTCGATGATGTAAGCCCGCAGTTTGCTACTCGAGCCGAATTCGATCCTCAATACTATAAAGCACTAGCGAGTGCGCAGGAGATTTTATCTACGTATAACGAGGTGCAATCAAGTAGTAGTAAAAGCGTAACAAGTAATAGGAATATTGTGAAACTGCCTACCATTCAATAACCTAAGTTTTACGGCTCATATGAAAATTGGTTGGAGTTTCGAGACACCTTTGCTAGCCTTATACACTCTAATGACGATACAGACGATATAAATAAATACCATTATTACGAGCCTTCTTGGAGTCATCAGCTGCTGTGGTTATACAATCTACTGAGTTTTCAGCTAGCAACTACGCCGTGGCTTGGAAGATGTTGTGCGAGCGGTACGATAACAAAAGTTTATAAATACAGAATCACGTCACTATCTTATTTAATATTGAAATAATTTACAAAGACTCTTCTATTAATTTAAAGCGTAATTGATCAGTTAAAGAAAAACTTGCGAGCTTTGGAAGCCTTAGATAAGCCAGTTCAATATTGATATATATAATCACTAGGAAGTTAGATCAAAGGACATACCGGGAGTGGGAAGAGTTCAAAGGTCGTTTAGAAGAAGATAGTTCTAATAAATTCAGCGAATTCATGAAATTCTTACGTAGTCGCGCTGACTTATTGGAAACCTTCGAGCTTTCCCACACTAATCCTTTTAAAACCTATGACAAATCACAATAATACACAGATTGATAACGTTAACTTCCCTGTAAATGTAACATCCTCACCGTCACCGTCCGTGGCGACAAATGTTAGTGATCTAAGTTTGTCGGCAAAGGTAACCTCCTCAGAGCAACTCAATGTATTATTCTCTACCGCATTAATAAAATTAGATCATAATAATAATCGCGAACATGTTGTTAGAGCAGTTCTCGACAGCGGCAGCACATCGTGTGTGATGACGGAAGGTTTGTGTTCTAGGTTAAATTTAAGACCTCACCAAATAGACAGACCAATACCGGGCATAAATAACGTGACGTTGGTAAAACTTGTCGTGTAAATATGAAATCTTTAGATGAAAGATTCGCTTTCGACTTTTATTGTTTTGTTTTACCGTCTATAAGTAATAAGGTGCCCAGTGGTGAGATTAACATTACTAATCTTAAAATACCTTCAGATATTTGTTTAGCAGATCCTACTTTTTATAAACCTGCTGCTGTTGATATTCTGCTAGGCGCTGATCACTTCTAGAATTTGTTAGGGTCGCATAAAATTGATTTAGGTAAGAAAAAGCCTAAGCTCTAGGAAACAAAATTAGGGTGGATTATATCTGGTCCGATGCTTAGTAAGCAGATACGTACACGCGCTATACGGTGTCATTTAGTTAAATTATCAGACGAATATCGTTCTGAAACCGACAGTGAAACGGATTTAACTCGTTTTTGGCAATTAGAGGAAATACAATCTTTACTGTTATCTCATTACTCAATCGAAAAAAAAACAACGTGAAAAGCATTTTCTTAAAAATACGACTCGTCTCGAGGACGGACGCAAACGCTGTGGTACCCTGGCCTGGTTCGCGCTTGTTTCCGAGACGAACCACCGTCGGCTGCGTGTGCAACAGTCGCTCGCACTACGCCCCCTTGTAGACGCCTTGCTATGTGCGGAACAGTACAATCTCCAGGGATCTGCGCGTGGAGAACCTGGATGACTTCGTGGGACGCCTGAGCACCAACCTGTTCGTGCGTGCCGACGGTTCGCAAGCCCACCACCTGCGGGAACTTGCTCCCTATAATCGGCGAGGGCCGGACAGGTGCGGTCTGCCACGAGACCTCGTCTCCTTAGCAACCTCTCCCAATTCATCCACAACTTCGGACCTAGTGCTGGCTGACGGGCGCACATCCCTAGGAGCTCGACCTCGCCAAGCACAGGTCACCATACTGGACAAGACTCGCGCGTTACTAGCAGGTCGTTCAGCCTGTGGGGCCTACCCACAAAGACACGACCCCGTTGGATAGACCCATCCCATCAACACCCCGGAAATACTAATCGGCCCATGGGTCCACTCCAATGATCCACCTGTAGTAAGCAGGCGGCACTGAGACCACATTGACAGATTTTAAACCTGGAAAGGTTACCCCGAGATCCCTAGGGGATCTACGAGAAGAACTACGAGTAGACTGGCTATGGCCAGTGTTTGCTCTAATTAGAGCGTAGATTAAAAACTAAACCAGACCTACGTAAAATGTGTTGTAATTTTTACGTCAGAGTTTGAGTCTTTGGGCCACATGTCTGAGTGTCATGAAACTGACTCAAGTCAAGTTGATTATTATTTACACACACACGCTTTAACTAAATTAATATTTGATTTTGAGTATCGAAGATTCATGCATGCTGGCCCTCAGTTACTTCTCGCGTCTATTAAGGAGACTTATTGGCCTATAGGTGATCAAAACTTAGCTAGAGCTTGTTATTGTAAATGCGTTCGATGTAGTAGAATAGCAGGCAAAACTGTTGTTCCTATTATGGGGAACCTGCCACTGCAGCAAGTTACTTCTAGCCTATTATGTGTGCTAGTCGTCAAGACCAAGGGTGTAGACTGGTAAAGGTGTACATTGCAGTTTTTGCGTGTTTTAGCACCAAAGTCATCCATTTGGAGTTGGTTGGGGGCTTGACAAGCAATTTATTTTTAATGGCACTGTACCGCTTTATATCTCGAAGAGGTAAACCTTTTAACCTCTATTCTAATAACGGTACCTAGTATGTCGGTGCTTATAATGACATTTCAAAATTTCTTAAGCAAAATTGCAATTCTTTATGGGAAAGTACAGCCAATGATGGCATTACTTTTCACTTTATTCCGGCTTATTGTCCCTATATGGGAGTCCTCTGGGAAGCCGGCGTTAAGTGTACTAAGTATCATTTACAAAGAGTGTTGGGCACTTGTAATCTATAATTTGAAGAGCTTAACACCACGTTAACTTAGATTGAAGCCATTTTGAACTCCCAGCAGCTAACCCCAATGTCTCCAGATCCAGCGGACTACACCCCATTAATGCCCGGCCATTTTATTATTGGACGCCCCCTGACATCATTGCTACAGCCAACTTATAAAGACCAGTGCAATGATAAACTTACAAGATTGCAACAAATAGAACAGCTTTACCAACGGTTTTAGACAAGATGAAGCAAGGAATACATTGCAGATTTGCAACTTAGAGTGAGGTGGCGAGCGTCAAAGGGTAGTCTTCGACTACATACATTGGTTGTGTTAAAGGAGGATCATTTACCTCCGCTAATGTGGAGACTAGGCAGGATAGAAGCGCTTTATCCCGGATCAGATGGTGTGCCACGTGTTGCCGATATTCGGATGTCAAATGGATTAGTTCGGCGTTCTTTTAATAAAATCTGCCCCTTACCAGTGTCTACGGAGTCTGGCTGAAAACGAAACCGGGGGGATGTTCACGGGTCTTCAAGATTTACCAACTTTAAGTTGTAATGTGTATCATAGGCGTTTTATCATTTCTGTTCAAGTCGATTAACGATGATTCATCACTTAATCAACGAAAGCAACTTTGTTTCTTTTATTTTTGAAATATAATCCTACTGGACTCATATAGGAATAGATTGCTTTTGGCAATAAGGCCGCCCTTTGTACATTTCGTCTCATATTTTATGTAATCTCTTCAAAATGTAATATTATAGAGTGCAAATAAAGAGTTTTATGTCTATCTATCAGTCTATCTCTATAAGGTTGATAGTATTCCAAAAAAAATGATAAGCAAGCAGCTAACAGGAAAAACTTGAGGTGTAATAAATAAGATACAGGAGACTGTTTTAATAACTGCCGAGCCATGTGACGCCGGCGCGGGCATCGTGATAGTAGCGTCTTACTGCTCACGTTCTCGGCTATGAAGCACTTTCATGTCTGTTTGTGTCTTAGCTTACTTTACGTTACACATATTATGAATGAATGATCACCAATGAAGACATCTCTTGCAGGAAAGAAGGAAGATTTTTGTGCAGTAAGAAATTTAAAAGCAATTATTAAGCAAAGCAGCTTGTAATTTTTTTATATTATATATTTTTTTATTCTATAGGGGGAAAACGAGCAGACATATTCATTGATACGAACAAAAGATGAGTGACACATAATCTTTAAACAAATTAGAAAAGTTCACATAGGTGGCAAGTGATTTTCACAGCAGAGGTTTGTGTTGAAATTAGCTGTTAATCCAAAATAGTTTCATGAAAGATTGTATTTATAGTGTTTATTTTTAATTTTCTCTTCAGACTGTATTTATTGTGTGGCTATCAATTTGCAACCTAAGTATGTATGCTTAACTGTGCAGTTAATGCACAGAGTTCATAGTTTGTATTTTAGTTATGGAATTCTATTTTACACCGATGTTAAAAGTTAAAATGTAATAGGAACATTTAATTATGTTAATTTAGAAATTACGATATAAATGTCTGTGTTACGGCTATTTCTAGGTAATACGCAGAACCGTTGGGGTAAACGCCTTCTTGAGTGGGGACTGCGAGGTAAACATAGTGTAGGATGTCCATAGGTCAGGTGGAGTTATGATTTTAGTAAGACGGCTGGCAGGAGCTAGATGCCAGAAGCCGTGGATCGAACTATGTGGCGTGCAATTGGAGAGGCTTATGTCCAGCAGTGGGATATCCAACGATCATTATTATTTGTTAAGTTAAATTAAGTTATTTCGTTATATAAAAAGATACTGGTTGTAATCAGTATTTGACACTATTTATTAATGAACGCAAGTTATATATTAGTACTAAACAAGTATACAAAGACTTTCAGTTCGTCATTTCTTTTGAATCGACTTCAAAAAAGGAGGAGATGTGACTGTATTGTTATGTTTGTCGATTCAGAACTTTCGACAGGCATAACTGATTTTAAAAGCTAGTGCTTCCCAAATACCTTTAATTAAATATAAATTTGGTACAGTTTTTCAAGTTGTTTTTTTGTTAAAAATTTATATTATTAAATTCTTCATTTACGTATTTGAAGGGGTAACCCACAAGCTAAAAAATCGGACAAGTGCTATATTAAGTAATGTGAAAACGATAAACTAATGTAGAGGTAAAACAACGTTGTTATTAAAGTAAGGGTATACTATTATGATACAATTTAGAAATAAGTGATACGTAGAAAATAGTGAATAAATGTTTGAGAATCATAAATGCTGAGTTTTCCTACACTTATTATTTTCAAGCTAGGTGAAGTTGTGTGTCAGATCTATTATAAATAAATACTTTATAATATATTTGGCACACATAATACTACAACTATCAAATAATTACGTAAATATACAAAAACGATTCTCGTTACCCACTGTTTAAGGAGCCATCGAAGTTTTACGAGATCTATTAAAAATATACCGGGTAGTAGTACCCTCACGTGCAATATAGCATTTTTTTAAGCATTGGGTTGCCTTCAAAACTTGCACTTTCACGATAGTCAACTTGGAGCAGGATATCATTGAATCACGGTGTCGACCGAGGCAGCGTGCGCCTTGGCCGGTATACCCCCGTGGGATTTGGAGGCGGAAGGGCGGAGAGTGGCATGCGCCCTCTGCTCGAAGAGGTAGGGCGGCAGCACGGGACCCTTTCCTTCCGACTGACGCAGGTGCTTTCCGGGCACGGTTGCTTCGGGAAGTACCTGCACCGGTGAAACTGCTCTCGCTGCCGGCCGTCGTACGCTCCATGGCCGGCGGCGAGAGCAGTTTCACCGCAGTCGCGACCTTCTGCGAGGAAGTTATCTCGCAGAAGGAGGCGGCGGAGAAGGCCCGGGAGGACGATCTCCACTCGGACCCGATCCGCCGCCGGCGAACAGGGCGGCGGAGGCGCGCCTACCAGCGCCTCATGCCACCCTGAGTGTGGCCGCGGATGGGCGGGACGGGTTTTCTCCCGTGTCAGAAGTAGAGTGGCACACCGTGGTGGTTTAGTGGGTAGTCTGGCTGGGGTCAGTCAGGAGCCCCACACAGAGTGAACCCCCTGTCCCCGCGGGGGGGGGAGCGAAGTGCGTAAAGGCATTCCAATACGTAAAAAAAAGGATATCATTGAATCGCTTACGTTCAAAGGTAGGTCGTTGTAAGAACAATATGGTAAATTAGGGCTACGTTGAAAGTAGCACTCCAGCAGTACTGTAGAAGAACGCTGACTTGAAAAACGAACAACGTCGTTTCTGTGCTAGAATTTTGGGTGGATTAAATTTATAGAAACAAAGAAGAATAAAATTATATAAAACAATGAAGATACTTATTTCAAGTGTTGGTATTTATATTAAGAGAGTAAAGAAAACATTACCAGTGTTAAAAAATTACGACAAACTAAGCAGAGTTTGTGTTATGGGTACTATGATAGCTGATATAATTTGTTTCGTAAGCACATACATATTATACATGGAATGCGGATGAAATACACACATAAAATATCTAGTGATGCAGTAAATACCCAATATTTTTTAAACATTAATGGTAATTAATTGCAAAAACCCCAGTACATTACTTTGTCTGTAACCAATTTTTCTAAGCTATTTTACTACATAATGCTTAAATTTGATTCCAAATATTTATTTGTTAAAGATCTCCCCTTGTCCTTCTTTCGATCATTACGAAAAGTAATTTGAGTATTTTATATGTTATACAATACAAAAAAATAATTGGAGATTTAAAAAAAAAACACATTAATTTATATTTGTAGTCTCCTATGAAGTCGGATACTTACATTTGCGTAAGACACACTAAGCTATTCTTATATGTTGTTCAATAAAAATACATTATCAATATATCTTACCTCAATTTAATTAAATGAAAATTATCATTAAATCTTATCGCTGTAAAGATAATACATGGTTTGATTCAGTATAAATTCATTTACATTCCAGTTTTCCTTACTCTGCTATCAAAGAGCCAGGTATCGACATGCGTCTCTTCACACTGTTAGCCGTTTGCATCGCGGCTGTTGCCGGTAAGTCATTAACATGTACTCCTGTTTTCAATACGTTTATACAATTTCTTAACATAAATAAAATCATACAATAGGCATGATAACTTTGAAAAAACGGTTTTATGATGTTACGGAGTATCTTCTTTTGCCAAGAGCAGCTGTATTTCTACAAAACAAATTTTTAGTAGTATCAAAGTGCGAATTAAATTTAAAGTTCAAAATGCACGCTAAAACGCTCTGTGGTGTGATGGCGTCTGTTGGAGACGTCTCGTCGCAGACGCGACATCATCATTTGCCAACCAGTATCAATTATAGCTCTTATAAACAATGAAGTTATCGTCGATCATATTCGAACAAAGTGACATTTATACATAAGTGACGTAGCTCGCTCTGATTGGTGTTCAACTTAATATGGCGGATTGCTGTATTTCGTAGTTTATTTTTGTTAATTCTATGAACCCCATTTCATCTTATAAATACATAATTCTAGTGGTTCTTGGTTAGTGTAATCATGCCTATATTTGAAAGTGTTTTCTTTTTTACTTCACAACAAAATAACCTCAAAGGTAAATGTACGTCACACAAGTATAGTTTACGGCCGGTGCTGGACTTGCTGCCTAACTACTCAAATAAAAATGCTAAAACCCTTTCCCTTGACATGCCTTTCTATAATATATACAATTTTTTTTACCATTGACAAAATACACTTTGTGCGTGGTTTTCAAATGTGTAGTACCAAGAATTATTTCATATTGCAATTTTACTTTCCCCTACTGATGGTCTTTTGTATAATATTAGAATATCATGTTTCAGCCACCCCAGAAACCTTTGAACCATCACAGAGGATCGTAGGTGGCACAGTTACAACTATTAATCAATGGCCTTACCAGGCCAACGTTTTGTTTGGAAGTGGCAACAGCTGGCGTCAATGGTGTGGCGGTACCATCATTAACAACAGATCCGTTTTGAGCGCTGCTCATTGTGTTCGTTCAAGTAACTTGTAAGACAAACATTTTGCCTTTAAGTGAGATTTATTTTAAATATTTTAAAAGAATATTTAAAATAAATCTATGTCATTTTTCCAGGAATCTGGTCCCCAACCAGATCCGTTTGCGTCTCGGTTCAACATGGGCCAGCAGCGGTGGAGTTGTTCTTAACGTTGCCCAGAACATTCTTCACCCAAATTACAACATTTGGACCACGGACAGTGATGTTATGATTATTCGCAGCAGTAGCACTATTGTTTACTCCAATGTAATAGCACGTGGAAGTATCGCCAGTGCTAACTACAACCTTCCTGACAACCAAGTCGTTTGGGTAACCGGATGGGGTGCTCAATGGGTAAGTTCATCAATATTTTTATTTATTATTAACTAAATCCAATCTAGTTTTTTACTCTTAAAAAATATTAAAAACGTTTCTGATTTATACCTCCAATATATAAATACATATAAGTAACAGTTCATAAAATACTAACTATCGACCGTTTTTCTTTTCCATTCGGAAATTCCCTCGGATACCACTTCCTGATCAGACTCGAACCTACTAAAACCGCAGCCGTCTCGGATACTAGAAGCCGGAGAACCAGTGTATATAAAACCCTCCTGTGTGGGAACCCTAATATTTCCGTTAATGTCTCCAAAAGAGGGAGAGGGGCTGTAGGGGTGCGACAGGGGGTCATTTCGCAGCGTTCGCACTGCCATCTGACGGATGGCCTCTTCTGTCACCCTAAGGCTTACGCTTATAGAAGACGGAGATCATTTTGCGATCTCCGTCGCCTTAATCAGTACCTGAGACTTTCCCGGCCTGGTGGACCGGGAGAGTTCTAAACCTCTCCCGGTCTTGCTTCGCTGTCTTCTTAGCAAGCATAACTTGCTTTAATCATGTTACCGAGCTAGAGAACTCACATCTTGACGGCCGCCGCGAGATTACGCCCGGCTCCGCTAGTATGTGGACCGCCGTATCCACGGTCTGGCCATCGCAGTGGTGGTTCCCAGACATTCTACTTCTTGCGAATCAGACACAGGAAATCTCTGAAGTACCCCTTACCAGTGATCACCTGCTTCAACCGATATAAGAGTGTCACGTGATGCCTCTTGAGCCAATCCTTTTGAATGGATTTCACCGCCGCAAACTAACGAACGACCGACTCGGGTTTTCGTAGACGTCTTTAAATTCTCGAATTTTCGCTACTATGATATGCACGTATTACACATAAAAAATCTCTTGAATAACTCTTTCTACTGGAGAAAACCAAATTAGAATCCGTTGAGTAGTTAAAACAGTAGTTTAGAACAGACCGAAGAAGCGAAAGGAAGACAGGTTGTATTTAAACGGTTTTATTTAGCTTGCCCTGTTTGTTTGCCTGCGTCAAATACAGTAATTGAAATTTGAAACACATTCTATTGACAAATCGATCTAAAATTTGGTGCATACCTTTAATTCTGATGACACTTAAATTAAATAAATTCAGTTTCATTGTAAATCCTATGTGGCCACCGTTATAAAATGGCGGTTTAGAAATTTTGTCACGACAACCTCAATATAAATATCAACTGAAAAGGCTTGACTGGTAGAACACAGATGAGAAGTATTATGTAATGAAATTAATTACTAAAAACTAAAAAATATGTAAACACGCTCTTTATAGAAAACCGGACTAAAAAATTGAAAATAAGTTTTAATAAATTTAATAATAGTGTAAATAAAAATATATATTTTATTTAAAAAAAGCGTGTGGTGCATGGTGTCAAATATTTTATTTTTAATATAAAACATTTTTCTTTTATTTACACTATTATTAATTGCCGAACGAGTGATATCGACAAGTCTTACTACGTGTTACTTCGTAATCGAATCATTTCATCTAATGCTTCTCTGTTACATGGAGTTTGACCTGTTAGCTTTGAGTAATCAAGTTCTTTAATTCGAATTCAGTCCAAAGATCTTCCACGACTAAGTGCTACATAAGCTTGTCCAGCTGCAAACAGTCGAGAACCGAGATAAATGACTGCATGATCAACTGTACAGCCTTGCGTCTCGTGGTTAACAAAAATCTTATTTTGTAAATTGAAAAATGGAATAATTTTATCAAAGTAGTGTATTGTCATCGGTCCTCGATAAATCTACAAAGTTTGAACGAAATGTGGCCGTTTAAAGTGGGTCAAAATCGCGCCCAAAGAAGTCGGTCACAAACAAACATACACAAATACAAACATACAAGTTAAGCTAATAAAAAGCATGTAATAATTGAATAGGTCCCAGGTCCTAATCATCACACCTCTTTCTCTCATCCAGCTAAGGCAATCAGACACAAAAATAAAATCTTTGGGAGCAACGTAAACTGATGACATTTTTTATGACATATTTACATAGATAAAGATAATAAATAGGTGTAACACTGAATGGCAAAAAACAAATATCTTTAAAAACAGGACGAGACGACAGGTCATATTACTCGAAACTGTATAAAAATATGTTTTGTTTTGTTTTTAGTTCCAAGGACCTGCATCGGAACAACTGCGCCAGGTGCAAGTTTACACCATTAACCAGAATGTTTGCGCACAGCGCTATGGTGGTAATACAATCACGGCTAACATGTTATGTACCGGTGTGCTCGATGTCGGTGGGCGAGACGCTTGTCAAGGTGACTCTGGCGGTCCTGTGTTCCACAACCGCATTGTTGTTGGTATTACCTCTTTTGGTCGTGAGTGCGCCCTCGCAACCCATCCTGGTGTCAACGCTCGCGTGTCTCGCTTCTCTCAGTGGATTGTGGCAAACTCTTAAATTTAATTAAAACCTCTTAAATAATCGTATAAATAAATATTCAAATTCTTAAGCCCTACTAAAACTTCTCACACAATGCCTTACGCGAAAAAGAACAAATGTAAAATCCGAATAAGAAATAAAATTGTTTTTATAAAACCGAACACTGCAATTTATTTATGTAGAGACATGATATGATAATTTTTCATTGTTGTTTCATAGCATATAACTTTTATAATTATGTGGTGCCTTCCACATACAGCGTCAACATAAAATATATGACAACGCCATCTACCGAAGATACACTGAACTACGGAGCAACGTAGTGCACGAGGAAGCTACCAATCCTGCATCGCGCAATGAGGTTCTCGCGCCGATTTACATATATACAGCTTCCCAACATCAACCGTAGGGCAGTGGCCCGCCAGGCATGATCACCTCGCCTGGTCGGAGGATCCTCCATTTGGTTGGAGAAAAATAACATCCTTTCCTCTGCAGTTACGTGTCTGGTTGCCGGCAACGTATTTGCATTGAAGACTCGGTGTCCTCCTGATACAGTATACTGCTGGTGTACTACAGGGTGATGTTTTTTCTCCTTTACTCTTCGCTGTTTTCATAAACTCAATCTCTGATCAATTGAGTTCCTTCTGCCATTTTTATGCATTTTCAAATAAAAACTTAAGCACCTCTTTAGTGGAGGCGTTCAACACTATCAATGTTGACCTGCGTCGCATTAGCGAATGGAGTCATAATCATGGACTCAAGGTAATCCAGTTAAGACGCAGTTATGTGTAATTGGCGGTCTGTTATTGATTTCGAGCTTTAACTGGACACAACTACCTCAAATTCAATGTGGTGACGCTGAGGCCTGACAGGAGAGGCCTCAGCATTCCACAAAATTTTACGACCAGTCTTTTGTTGAAGCTGTACGCTTGTGGAATGCACTGCCGATGAACATCAGGCTTGTATTATGGGTACTAGATAACTGTTATGAATTCATAAATACTTCTTTTTTTGTAAATACATACATATTATACATAGAAAACAACTATTTGCAGATTATACAAATATTTGGTCCGATCCATAGATATGTATGTAGTTCGTTATATTCATTTGCAAATAATTAATCGAAAACTATTTTCACTGACAACTACCACTGTCTCTCCTATACATTTCGATTCATCCTAAGGTTGCCTGGAAAAAAATGCTTTTGGCAATAACGCCACCCTTTGTACTCTCCGTCTCACTTTTTATGTACTCACTGCAAAATGTAATATTATAGTGTGCAAATAAAGAGTTTTCTATCTATCTATCAGTCTATCTATATAAGATTGATAGTATTCCAAATCGATGAGCAAACAGCTAGCAGGAAAACTTGAGGTGTAATAAATAAGATACAGGAGACTGTTTTAATAACTGCCGCGCCATGTGACGCCGGCGCGGGCATCGTGATAGTAGCGTCTTACTGCTCACGTTCTCGGCTATGAAGCACTTTTATATCTGTTGGTGTCTTAGGTCACTTTACGTTACACATATTATGAATGAATGATGGAAGACACCTCTTGCATTCAAAAGATTTTTGTGCAGTAGGAAATTTTAAAAGCAATTATCAAGCAAAGGCACCTTGTAATATTTTTATATTATATTTTTTTTTATTCCATAGGGGGAAAACGGGCAGACATATCCATTGTTGCAAATAAAAGATGAGTGACACATAATCTTTAAACAAATAAAAAAGTAGACATAGATGGCAAGTGATTTACTCAGCAGAGGTTTGTGTTGAAATTAGCTGTTAATCCAAAATAGTTTCATGAAAGATTGTATTTATAGTGTTTATTTTTAATTTTCTCTTCAGACTGTATTTATTGTGTGGTTATCAATTTACAGAACAACCTAAGTATGTATGCTTAACTGTTCAGTTAGTGCACAGAGTTCATAGTTTGTATTTTAATTATGAAATTCTATTTTACACCGATGTTGAAAGTTAAAATGTAATAGGAACATTTAATTATGTTAATTTAAAACTTGCGACATAAATGTCTGTGTTACGGCTATTTATAGGTAATACGCAGAACCGTTGGGGCAAAAGCGTTCTTGAGTGGAGACCGCGTCTCGGTAAACGTAGTGTAGAACGTCCATAGGCCAGGTGTAGTGATGATTTTAGCAAGACGGCTGGCAGGAGCTAGATGCGAGAAGACGTAACTGCCTTATAGATATTACGGGATTCAATGTACAGATATGCCTCTAATATAGTGTCAGATTCACCCTTAAATACTTGAAGCCTGTTTTGGACATTTGAACTGCAAAATGATGCTGGAGTTTTGGTAGTACACAGCGTCTCCAGAGTAACTATCATTGGCAGTTTAGAAGCATCCGTAAAGAACTCAAACCCTACCCAGTGGTCACCTACATGAGCATTAAAGGCAGAATTAGTAGAACCAGATAGCTTATGGATTTCAATATCCAAAAGGACATTCGTCTTAAAACTAATTATATTAAATGCAAAGGAGAAAAGAGGGAGATTTTTAAATTTGACAGCAGAATTTGTAAGTGCAATGACACAATATTACATAGACTGACACCCTCCTGTACCATACTGTACTCTGGAAAAGTTCACCTAAATCTAGGTGGCGCTCAAAGTTAGTTTCAAGAAACAGTTTAACAAATTTTAACAGTATTTAATTGATATGCTTCAATTCTGGTAATTAAATTATTATTTTCTGAACATAAATCTTTCTTTCTAATGCTTGTTTTCAAATACTGTTTTTCAAATGCATAACTAAAAGCTATCATCTATATTTAGGAGATGTCGTTGCAATCGATTTAAACAACCTTGTAAATAATGCCCCTGTAACTTCGCTAGATGTCACGTTTATAAGTTATTATTGATAGGACACATAAAATATAAAATGATGCGAGACGACAGCGCCAACTACCGCCGGCTACAATTACGACGGCCCTTTTTTTTTTTAAAGACAACTCCCGCTTTAGGA
This sequence comes from Hyphantria cunea, assembly GCA_003709505.1. Taxonomy (NCBI): domain Eukaryota; kingdom Metazoa; phylum Arthropoda; class Insecta; order Lepidoptera; family Erebidae; genus Hyphantria; species Hyphantria cunea. Next base: position 2,189,031 of record PKRV01000109.1, read on the forward strand.
ATATAAATTCCTGTGTCGCGGGGATCTTTACAAACATACATGAAACGGACACAAAGTACACCCAGACTTAGAACGACAATTTATGGATCACACAAAGTGTTGTCCCATGTAGGATTTGAACCCACAACACACTTGGCGCAGTAGGAAGCGGTGTGGCGACCACTGAAACCACTAGGCCAACCGTGTAGTCATTGAAATGTCAAATGATTAGTTGTCTTGTAAAAAGTAAACAAACAAAGAATTTAAATGAAACATGGTATGGAGATCGTTTTTTGTTTTTGCGAAAGGCGGTCCCCATTTCATGTCATCCACATTTTTTTTATTTTTTATCATAAATTCTATCACGACGAAGACTTGAAGACTCGAAGACTTAGAATTGAAGACTTAAAATACTAGACATTGGCAGAAATAGCTGATCCGGCTGATTGCCATATCATCAAAAGAAGAAGAAGAAGAAGAAGAAATATGGGACTTTAAATATATTCTATTCAATCCCGTAGATCTTAGTGTAGATAATAACACTAAGCAATTTTATTTCCTGTCTAAAATAACATAATCAATAAACTAGGTAAATACACGGACTTTCTCATTGTTAACTTAACGAGAAGTAAACGATAAACATAAAAAATAAATTTAATCGAATAATATTGTAGACGAGCTTTTATGACTTAAGTCTCAAAATAAACCCAGCTAAGTAAGTATTTTCAGTTAAGGTAGCCAAATTGATTAAAGAGCTGGATTCCGAGCAATCAACAAGAACAAAAGGATAAAAATTAGTTTTAGCTCAACATGTGCAATGTGTGAAAAAATCTAATGTGAAGATTATTAAACGTGTATTTTAATGCTTTGCCCATGATTAAATGTATTATAATAATATATTTTAATGAAATATAATATGCTGGTATAACTATGGCTGTGATTTGTAAAAAGTATACTCAGATATATAGATAAAATCACTGCAAACATTAATAGATACATAATTCAAAAGCAAGCAGCCATACGCACGTCCATAATAATCAGTAAATTTTTAGGGCAAACTGTTTTTATTACTTCTACGGAAACCGAATCTCTTCTTCCCTTAAGGTTTCAGGGCGGGAATCCGGTATCAATCAGAGTTAAAAACTCGAGCTAAAAATCTTTTTAAACAAAAAATTATGGCTGCTTTCGTTCAACTTTTCCTCGATTTGTCCTAGTTTATAGGGCAACCGGGGAGCGCCCGGCCAGGGTTTCATTCGTCATCTGAATTTTCATTCATTGTCCGGTTTTGATCATTATGTCTTTCATAAAATATATGGTGGGTCAGATATTGCAAACAAAGTGTCATACCAAATGTGAAATTGCCGAACTCAAATGTGTTTTAAATGATGTAAAGTCAGCATCATAATCATTTTATACTTTCAGGGTGCTCAAAATTACGTGAATAACATCAATTCAATTTTATATTGGCAGACATCTTGATCCATTTGTCAATATTGTGTTGGCTGACAGATTGTTCATATTTATGTTATCAAATATATTTTTCAATGAGCAAACTAGGCAAACAAAACTAGTTAAAATTATTTTTATGATGGAGAAAAATCAACTTTATTGTTCGTGTGAGTGTACTGTGTAGTAACATTGTTAGTTTTAATCATTTGCGTTTCTTTTTTTCCTTAACTTTATTAAAACTTAATGTGGTATTCTAATATATTCTATTTACAATATCATACTGAGTAAAGGAGTATAAATGCAAATATTTCAATGAGATAGAGCCATTTTAAAATTTCTTTAACAATAAACCCCATTCGTGAAAAAAGTGACTAATTTAAAAAGTTATTTTATTACCAAGCTTTTATTACTTGTTAATAAAAAAAACCTTCTAGCCGTTTCATTTGATACCCATATCGGGTGAGGTGTTTAGAAATATGTACGCAACCATTTCTTACGGTGGCTATTTTATATCAATAATATACGGATTAAAAATAATTGCATGGTCATCAGAACCAAAGGCATATTTCAAATTTCAACTCAACCGGAAATTAAAGTCTTCTTAATAGGGCGAGCTGCCTTGTAGGGTAAAGGCACTACCCAGTTATAATAAGATCTTCGAATTAAGTAATGAAATATAAGTGAATATATTTTTCAATTAAGCTCCGAACTAGAAGGAATATTAAAAGACGCTAAAACTATTTTGAAATTGTTATCTGCTTCTGTAGAAAGAGCGGATGGACTGTTTTAGTAATTAAATACTCTTCAATTAATTGATGACTACGTGCATTCATCTATATAACTGTAATAATTAATTTTTAGTCAAAAAAGAGAGTACCACATTAGCAGGCTCTTCACTCACTCTTCTAAGAAAGAGCTTTAAATAGCTACATAAATTGATTTTCATAGACAATTTATTTAATAAAACACCAACAAGAGGATTGAAGTGACTAAATATCGAGCCAGTCGGCGAGAGCTGAGGTGCATGATCTTGTCTTGTCTGACCACGAACAGGGCAAAGACTTTCCCTAAGAACTACAAAATGCCCAGAAAAATGAAATCAGCATATGAGTGTCAGAGTTTTTAATAAAGATAATTTGGACAAGATTTTATAGTTGTATATCTTCACTACCATTTTCGACGTATACGAATAAAATGATTTACAGGAAGCGTATAAGGAATTTTATGAGAAGTTTAAGTTGTTCTATGATCCGTGTTTTCCGAAATAACAAAGAGAAATAACTAAAAATGGCAAACATAAATGGTTAACACTTTTGTTAACCATTTATGTTTGGCATTACTAGTTATTCAAAGTACAAGAAAATCCTGTGTGTATAGGTGAGAAATATAGTAACAGCTGTTGCTATCTTTTTGCATTGATTTCCTAGATCATGAGCTGTTATAATAATAACTTTATTCTAAAAAAGTAAATACAATAAGTTATAAATTAAAACACTATAGGTTACACAATCAATTATGAAAAGCATGTACCAAGGTATTCAGTAAAGTTACATGCCGACCCAAAACTGAGCAAAACTTGTATCTTGGGAAAAAAGCAACAGATAAGCCAAATCGTCAAGACAAATTAGATTTGTTTATTATTTGTTAGAAATATAATGAACTTCAAATCAGTGTAGTTTGATAAGTCAAGGTAAAAGTTAACGACACAATATTCATAAAATAATTACAGATTTAAGGTAATCGCTTACCATCAGGCGAAACGTCTGTTCGTTTGCCAGTATTATAAATGAAAACATAAAAAAATAGTGGCTTAAGAAGTCGTAGTCGTATGTACATACAGTATTTTGATATTAAGAGTTTACGTTAGGAGTACCTATTACAACATTTTCTGACTCTTAGTATAAAACTATCGTCTAACGCTCAGTGTAAAATTTAATTCGTGTTGTAGAGTAACGGATACAGTATCTCAAAATAATCGGAGTCAATCAAGTTTATTGTTGCTTGTTACCACCCGGACCACTATTACAATGCACTTAGGTTCGAACCAGCGTCGCGTGAATGAAGCATTCGCTATACATAAAATATGTTCAATTAAACGGATTACGTCGTTTTTCTGCGAGCATCAAATCGAGCGTTCATTGAGTAGTATCGATGATAGTGTTACGTCATTGACTATGATTGTAATCGTATTAACAGTAACCATATTTATTGTACAAAGACAATTCCCACTCTTGCAGTCCTCTTTACAGAATCAGAGGGAGGGTTTAGTTCCGGTAACCTTTCTCACTCGGTATAAAGAGATGAAAGAACGCTGGTTAACACCGGATTACGAGTGAGGACATGGCATTACTACGGTCGGCTTTGGTCCAAATTTATCGAATTTTATAACATGAAAAGGGCGGTAAAAATAAATGAAACATGTCCGTACTATATTAACGTGGGAATTCCAATTCTTTATCTGGATTTGTTGATTGTGGTAAACGGATGTGTCAGACTGAGTTAATTAAGATATATATTTTATGTTATCTATCTTGTTTGATATTATTTACATTGTGAAGACTTCCACATACAATTAAATAAAAGCGTATTTCTGTGCTATCTAACTATATCACACCAAACTACAGAGTAATTGTTAATAGGCAGGCTCATTCAAGTATCAAAAAGTAAATTTTGTACTGACACCCAAAGAGAAACCGCAAGCGTGGCCGAAGCAAACAGCTGAGTAACAGTGGTAGAATAGACTAGGAACATCGGCAAGATGTGAAGCGAAGTTAAGCACGAGGCTCAAAACCAAATGACATGGAGATTAACTGTTAACGCCCTATGCCCTGTCTAGAGGACATAAAATATTAAATAAAAAGAACACTGACATACGTAATAAACAATTTCATTACATAAAAGATTGAGCCGCGGTCAGCCAGGGACCTATTGGCTGGTTGGAATGTCCATCTTTATCTTGAAGGGGCATATAACACAATCCTTAACAATGTAGATGAAAAAATGTAAACTTTTAATTGAAATAAGCCCCACATTATATATGCTCTAGATAATCCATTTTTATATCTACCACACATCGAATATGGGTAAAAATCCTTTTACTTTATAATTAAAACTACTGCCATCCAAATTAGTGTGAAGCTCGGGAAGGGGTTCAACGATAAAACAATTAGTTTTACTACACTGAGTCTAAATTCGGATCGAGTATCGTCTAAGTACAGTATCTCCGTGATTCGGAGGTCACGTTAAACAGTCGGTCCCGGTTGTTATCATACGATAACTGTCGTGAAGCTTAGTTGGAGGCCTTCGGGCGGCTTAAAAACATCCAACAGCAAGATTTACGTAGCCACAACGTATTCTTGCCAGTCCCCAACCCGCACTTGGCCAGCGTGGGGACGAATGGCCTTAACCCTCTCCTGAGAGGAGACCCGAGCCCAGCAGTGGGACATTATGGGTTGTTGTTACAGTATCACAAAAGACTGCATTATATAATGATCTCCTGCCATTTTTATATCCTCTACACAAATCCACCAAGCACAATATTTTTAGTACTTATATTTTAGAATGTTGAATAATTATGAGGATACATTACAATAATTAAAATAAGATATTACAAATAATTATGCGATGATGATATAATGGTTTCTAGATAATTAATCTATATACATACGTCTTATCCGTAGGGTGACCTGTTTAGTTTTGCGAGTACTTGTTAACACTAGGCTCTATGCTGCTGGGATCGGGAGAAGACCCTATCTAGACCTGATACCTTGTAATCAAGGGCTGTTTATGATTTTAGTAGGTTTGTAATTTTACGCACAAGATACAAGAATGTTTTGGGATTGTTTTTCTATTTTAAGAATGAATTCTTGATCTGAACATTCATAATTAAGCTTATAACAAATGTCAAACGTTTTCCAAATCCAAGGTCGTGGTTGGCGTGCTATTGGATTTGTTCAAGAATATGACTGAGTCGACCGGTACTACTTCGATCGGAAGGTCAAAGAAGAATTTATCTGAGCTGGGTTATATTTTAATCGTCGTCTTCAAAGTCTTAATTATTCCCAAAATTAATTGGGGTCGGCTACTAGTTCAACCGGTTTTACCAGAATATCTGTTTTTTTCACGAAGCGATTGGGATCAGACCTCCGCGAACCCCGACGATGAACTTAATTCGAAGATTGAGCCAGTTGTCAGTATAGTTAAAGGCACGTTCCAATAAAGATTGTCATAGGTTGTTCATGATAGCCGGGCCCAACGGTTTGACGTGTTCTCCGAGGTACGGGCGGTAAACACCGTTATCTTCCATTAGGCAGCTATTAAGAGATTGCTGTTAGAGAAAACGAACAACAGCCCGACCCGGGAATAGAACTGGTCCATATATTTATTGATATTTGTAATTTCATAATGCAGACTATATAACAGTATGCATAATATGTGTCGACGCCTGCACCGTGTGTCAGTGTCATGCGTTATACAGCGTTCAATCCTACAGTTATGTCCGCCAGAACAACTTAATGTAGTTTATTTGTTACAGTTTACTTTTATTAATTTACCCTATCACCAGACTTTATCCGGCACTGTTAATGAATATATTATTAAGAATCTGATCTGAAATATTATTCACACAGCAAAGAAGTAAACATACCCTAAACGTTCAAAGTATGTTATTACCTAATTTTTGGTATTGTTATTTTACGTATTTGTGTCTCATTTACAGAGAATTCCATTAAAAGAGGTCAGCATATTATTTCAGTTATGGAGGTGTGATTATTAAATAAAACAACATAGGTTTTAATTTTTATGGAGCATAAAAAAAGCAGTAACATGAATATCACAAAGTCCTGAACGACTGCACTCAACGCTTGCGTTTTTATAAATGATTAGTGGGATATCCGCCATTTCCAACCTGCTTAACATTTTTTTTCCACGACGGTCACTTGGCACATGGATTTTCTGATAAACCAAACCTCGTCAAACCACTTTTTGTGAAGTCCAGGTCTTTGTTGATTTTGTCGACATAGTATGAAATGTCCTCAATCCTTGGGTGTGTACACACATATAAGTGGTCAACGAAGGTGATACGTATAGCGAAGGTGTGGTGTAACTAGGATAATGAATGTTGAGAATGATAATGGAGGTAATATACCTCTAGAGAACTATTCCATAACTTCTAAGAGGATTAAGATAGGGAAAGATAGCTTGTAGGAAGTCATGATACGAAATTAAAGGCATTCGAGTTCAAGAGAAGTCAATTAGTCAAGTAAGGCCAGCACCGTGACCTTGGTGTCCTCCATGCCCACCCTGATATCGCTCGTCATTTTAAGGAAAACAGTGGTAGCGCTGTGACCGGGTCTGACCTAGATTGCAAAGTAATAAAGAAATTCTGCTGAGATAAAAGGTGTCAGAGCTTTCTCAGTGATACTTTAGAAAGTAAGGGAAATTCAGAATCATTTTTTTTTATTCATTGTATCTTCAATTGCACGCCACTTGGTTTAATCCTCTGCTTCTCCTGCTAGCCGTCTAGCAGATGATCACTCCACCTGGCCTGTGGACGTTAGGACGCACTGATTGAAAACTTTCTCTTCGATTTGGACATTTTGGATCTCGATCAAATCAAAGGCCTTCTCATAGTCCACGAATGATAGACACAGGGCCGCATTATACTTTTCTGTCTTCTGTATAATATGCCGCACTGTGTAGATGTAGTCTTTAGTGCCATATGCACACCGAAATTCAGCTTGCTCCGGTGGTTGGAATTTGCCGAGTCTCCACACAAGATATTCCATAATAACTCTTGAGAACAGCTTGTAGACGGACGTGCCTTAGAAGAGAAATGGATCGATAGCTTTTCAACTTATTCTTGTCCCCCTTTCTAAAAAACAAAATGACAACACTTCTACTCCACGCCAATGAAGTAGAAGTGTTGTCGCCTCCCTTTAAACAGGATGGAGCTCTCTGAGTACGAATTTACCTTCAGCTTTTAACAGTTCTGTTGTAGCCCCGAGAGCCATCTCGATTTCGTCAGTGCTGACTTCTGGCAGATCTTCGGTATAGTAGCGTTGTAATGTGGTTCCATACCATAGTCCTCATTTCCGGGATCAGGTCTAAGCGAAGCATATAAATCGCCATAGAATCGTTCCACTTCCGAAAGGATGGTCGACTAGAAGCAACGAATTCTCCACTTTGACTGCCTCGGTGGCGCAGTGGTAGCGCACGCGACTTCTGTCCATGACGTCTCGGGTTCGAATCCTGGGTCGGACAAAATGTTTGTATGATCTGCAAATATTTGATTTGGAGTTTGGGTGTTTTCTATGTATAATATGGATGTATTTAAAAACAAAAAAAAGTATGTATTCATATCAGTTGTCAGTACCCATAATACAAGCTCTGCTTGGTTTGGGACTAGATGGCGTTGTGTGTTAGATATCCGAAATATTTATTTATTTATTTATTCCCCTAGCTAAGGCCAACTTCGTCAGGCGGCTTCTTCCGAGAGATTGTACAAACACTTGTCCCCTGATTTTGGTCAAGGGCTCCTTCCATCAAAAGAGTATTGGAGCAATGGAGGCCGTATCGTGTGATTACCAACTCGCCTACCCAGCTTGATGATTATGGGCAATAAACCTCCATGTATCTGCAACATAAGTACAAAAATTGGTCGGAAATTTTTGGGGATAAGAGTTACTTTTTTTAAAGTGTTATTCAATGATAAATGAAATATAAATATGCCAGTGACTTAAATGAGCATTTTCAGTCAACCGTTAAATCTTATCGATTTACTGATAATGCGTGGTTTGTATTGGTATAAATTCGCTTACATTCAAAACATCCTTACTTTGCTATCTAGGAGTAAGGTATCGACATGAGTCTTTTCACATTGTTGGCCGTTTGCATACTGGCTGTTGCCGGTAAGTGAGTTAAATATACCTTTACCCGTATACATTTGTATATAAAAAGGAGTGAATCTTTTGAATCATATAATTATCGAATGTCTTTTATTTTTATTTAACCAAAACAATGTCTTCCAGCCGACGCTGGGCTAGCTGCTTAACTACTTATACTATAAGTACTCTGGCCTTTTCCTTATTCGCGCCTTTTACCTTTATTCCTCACTTTAACAAATCAATCTACCATTAAAACTCTCTTCTGACTTTCTACATAACCATGTCGTTATGTAATGTAATATTAGATTAAAGATTTTTTAGGTTATCAAGGAATAACTATAAATTTATTATTTAATAACATTAAAAAACCTTCGTGCTCTTTCATTATTTAAATATGAAATAAAATTGTAATATAACTTTGTACGTGGTTCTCAAATGTGTGGTTTATTGTTATTTTCCAAAAATTTTTTCATATTGCAATTTTACTTTACACTATTGATTATCTCTTGTATAGTATTAGTATTGTCATTTTTCAGCAAATCCAAAAACCTTTGGACCATCTCAGAGAATCGTAGGTGGTACAGTTACGACTATTAACCAATGGCCCTACCAAGCTAACGTTTTGTTTGGCAGTGGAAACAGCTGGCGTCAATGGTGTGGCGGTACCATCATTAACAACAGATCCGTTTTGAGCGCTGCTCATTGTGTTCGTTCAGTTAACACGTAAGACAAACATTTCACCTTTAAGTGAGATATCTTTTAAATATTTCAGAATACTTAAAAATATAACAATATTATTTTTTTCAGGAATGTGCCACCCAACCAGATCCGTTTGCGTCTCGGTTCAACTTGGGCCAGCAGCGGAGGAGTTGTTCTTAACGTTGCCCAGAACATTCTTCACCCAAATTACAACCCTCACACCACGGACAGTGATGTTATGATTATTCGCAGCAGTAGCACTATTGTTTACTCCAATGTGATCGCACGCGGAAGTATCGCCAGCTCTACCTACAACCTACTTGACAATCAAGTCGTTTGGGTAACAGGATGGGGTGCTCAATGGGTAAGTTGGTCAACAATTGTACATACTAATAACTATTTCCAATCCAGTTTTTATTCTTATCCTACTTAGTCAAAATATTTATAATTTCATATACCTAGAATATGCTGCCCAGCTTCGCATAGAAGTTTTTGAAATGCTTGGATTATTTCCACTATCATACGCGTGCAAAACAATCCATCTTATTGGCAGAAATTAAATTAAAATCCATCGAGTTATGTAAAAAAGAGCAAAGCAAATAGGCAGTGGAAGCGGCTTCTTTTCATAATACGTTAAGATATTAGCTGTAATATTGTATGCCATAAAATAGATTTCTGCGAAAGGAGGAGACGAGAAGGATAATGTTTTATTAAAACATACCTTTTGCAGCATTGTCAAATTATTGAAGACCGCATAAAAAAATTGCTATGTTTATTTTTAGTTTCTAGGACCTTTCTCGGAACAGTTGCGTCAAGTGCAAGTTTACACCATCAACCAGGCTATTTGTGCACAACGCTATGGAGGTAACACGATCACCGCTAACATGTTGTGCACCGGTGTGCTCGACGTCGGTGGTCGTGACGCGTGCACAGGTGACTCCGGCGGTCCTGTGTTCCACAACCGCATTGTTGTTGGTATTACCTCTTTTGGTAATCAGTGCGCGCTCGCAACCCACCCTGGTGTCAACGCTCGCGTGTCTCGCTTCACTCAATGGATTCAATCTAATGCTTAAACTCCATCAAGATATGCGCAACAATATCTCCTATCACAGTTTACAAATATATAAGTGATAAAATAAAAATTTTTATAAGCCTAAGAGCCGTACTTATTTATTCATGAATCCGCTTTAACACCTTTTTGTTTTTCTATAGTATAGTGTAAGAGAAAAGGGGTAAGTAATAAAAGACACTCAAATATGCTTCAAAAACTCCTGGCTAGATGGGATTTCAATGACTTTCGACATTTATCAGGATTACCGTTTAATAACGCCGATTTGCTTGTTTACTGTCATTACATTTGGAAATCTTCTAAGAGATTTCACAGAACGATTTCAGGACATTTTAAAACATGGGCATGCCAGATTGGGTCTCCGTTCCTTTTGAAATGTTACCACAGCAGGATCATTTCAATTAGAAGAAGAACTTAAAGAACTGACGACAAATGAGGAATTAAAAAATGTAATTCAAGAATGGCTGCCAAGAATTTTGGATGCAAAAGCCGATGTCACAACTGTACCCAGGATTATGGTTGATTTATCAACGATTTCTGATAGCATTCCCATCTTCCTACGTAACTGAATGTGGCTTTAGTGCTGAAGCTGCTAACTAACTCGTTTCATGTTACTGAACACGTAGACTTACTGTTGTTTTTAACTCTAATTTATTTCATAACATACACACACACACACACACACACACACACACACACACACACACACACACACACACACACACACACACAAATTCAAATTTAAACACATTGAAACAAAATTTCGACTAAATCTTGTTTCCCAAAATACAGGCTCTGCCTAGCTTAGGAATCACTTCCAGAGTCTAGTTATGCACAATGAAAGTGTCAAGTGTCTCTATGGCATTGTATGATTTTAATTTTTTTTGACTTTGATGTAAAATTGTAATACTTAAGTGGACTTTGTAATTATGAATGAATCAATAAATTATTATTAATAGTTACAATCGAGCCTGACATTATTAAACTCCTTGTAATGAAATGAAATCCAACATTCTCATTAGTTATGTCAAGAATTCATGTCTTTTGAATATTAATAAAAAATATTCCTCAATGTAACTAAGTATGAGTTATAAAGTCTCCGATTGAAACGTTCTTCTTTCATCCTTCAATTAAAACCAGAAATAGATTAGGGATATCCAATCTTAAGACTCATCTAACTAGCCTTTATTATTCCCAAGATTAATAGGGGTTGCATGCACCCTCCGCCCGAATAGGTACGCGAGTGCCGTGAACCCACCTGTCGAGCCACGATGGCTCGTTGGTCTTCGCGGCTGGAGGCTCCACGTTCTGGTTTCGCCACCGTGGAGGCTCTCCAGCCGGTCATCCTCGAGTGGGCAGGGCGGCACTATGTGTGTGAATGGAGTGAGCGGTATGGAGTTGTGGTTAATCCATCTTAGACCCAACTTATTGTGGTAGGCAGTGCCAGGATGGTATCGAGAATAGACTGGATGCAATTACCTTACATTACATTTATCGGAACCCCATTATCAATAAGTAAGTCTGTTAAGAATTTAGGAATCTACATTGATAACACTTTAACTTGGGGCTCCCAGGTGCGAGAAGATAGTCGAAAATTGTTTGCATCGGCGGGATCCTTACGTAGACTATGCAATAATCTCCAAACGGCTACTAAAATTGCACTTGCGTGATCCCTCCTTCTTCCTATACTCGCCTATGCTGATGTCAGTTATCTCGACATAACAGAGGAGCAACTCGACAAACTTGAGCGCCTTCAAAATTTTTGCATTAGATTTATATTTGGATTGCGCAAATATGATCGTATTTCTGAATTTCGCAATCAGCTTAAGTGGCTTCCGATTCGCCTTCGACGGAATGCTCATATTCTTTCCATACTTTATGGTGTTCTATTTCATCCGTTTACTCCACCTTACTTAAAGGAACACTTTGTTTTCCTCAGTGACACACATCTGAAATCCCTGAGGTCATCTGAATCTCTGGAACTGGCAGTACTAACTCATATTACAAGAATCTACGATAAATCCTTTACGGTACAGGCCGTCCGATTATGGAATTCTTTGCCGATGGCTATACGGCGTGCCAAATCTTTGCCGGTTTTTTAAAAAATAATCAAAGATTCATTACTTGTCATCATAGTCTGTTATGTGCCTAAACATATTTTACTATTACAAGTTATGTTGTTTATTTATTTTTATTTTATTTTTCAATGGAAATGTAAAAATGTAATTTGTGTGTATGTGGCTGTTTTATTTATTAGTATTAGCATGTATTATGATAAGTGATTTTTATAGAATTTACTTTTAACCTTCACATTTTTTTCTTTTTCTTTTTTCTCTTTTCGCACCTAACTGCCCATGAATTTGTATTTATTTTATTTTTTTTATAATATATTTTTTCTATCCTAAGGTTGTCTGGAAACAATTGCTTTTTAGCGATAAGGCCGCCATTTGTACACCGTAATTCATTTGATGTATTATGTAAACTAGATATTTATGTAAACTGTTATATGTGTTGTACAATAAAGTGTATTCTATTCTGATATATATCTACCATCTAAAATGGAGTTATAATTTAATTTAAAGATAAGACAATTTTCATTAATGAGATTGTCTTCGTTCACTGAACATTCGATATTATTTCTGATGAAGACGACTAGAATGTCCTATTCATTGTTAATTTATATTTGAATAGTATATATATACATGAATAAAGTAGATAGTTGTAGTAAAAAATTGGGTTTCTATATTTACGCGTATAAGAAAAGAAATATTTACATATGTAAGTACTGACCCTGACACATGAGGACTGAAACTAAAATCAATCAACTTGTTTTAGCGGAATTTTCTATAATTATTTATTGGAACTAGGGGAACGGAGTTTTCACTTTTTTTGTATATAAGGGGTTGTTTTATATATAAGGGATAGGAGGAGATTACTGAAACTAGATAAAATTCTTAACGATAAATATATATTCAGTAGATACTGATTTTGTTTGTTAATAGATTAACGTTCAATAAGAAAAAAAATAAACAAAAATATATATTCTATCCTGAGTCGGAAAGTAGTTATCGCCACAAAAAGGTAAGCGCCATTTTTTGAATATGGCAGCGGCATATTAAAAAAATGGCGCATATATGAGTGGCAAACATACGATGGCAATGTTGAAATTCGTAAAGAACACATCACATATATAATGTTACCAGTTTTCAAAACTCCCGGCAATCTTCCCAGGTAATCCCCTGATTTTGCTCCAAAAACACTGTCCTAAAAACACATTTGTTATTTCGCGGGGTCGCGCACCTAAGTCCACTTTTAAAACAAAATAAAAAATATTCGAGTGGAATTAGTATTTTTTCTTTATTAAAATACTATCTGAGTCTCGCGTTGTGTGTATTTAATCACAGCCTTTGTGTTATTAATGTAATACAAAACTAAAAAACTTCTCTAAATTGACACAAAAATCACAGGTTTCGCTATAATTGAGATAGCAATAAATATATTTGTTAATAAATAATTACTAATAGTATTTTTAATTTTTCCAATTTCCTTATTTTCTCCACGCTGTGCACATTTCTTGTGCTGTATTTGTGTGTTACTACGTTACCCGACGTCGCCTCCGTCGATTGGTAGTTGTCTCTCCGCATCTATATAACCGAGCAAGTCTTTTATCTTTATTGTTTACTCAGCTTTATATGGGCTTCGGCAACGATTTTACTCAGGTTTTGAACCCATATTTTCCTACAAATCGATGAGGGAGTCACGACGGTAAACACTTCCAACATTCAACCACGTCTCAATCTGAGCAGTTTGTCGAGGGTCTTTTTTTTGATAGAATATAAAGTAATGTCAATTTGCAACAAAAGAACACTATAAAACAAAGTTCAAATTAGGTACATCAGTCAATTTTAACATAAAATAAACATTAACAAATAAAATATATATTTCTAAAATACTTACGTAAGTACCTATTTAGTCGCGGGGACTACCTGTGTAGTCCAGGAATTTAGTTGAGTTTCTGTAACACCTGCGGATGCGACCGGGCACTTGCGCGGCACTGAGCGCGTCCCCTGATTGTTCTTTTGTAAGTACCTAGCGGCACATAAATCTAACACTAACTGTTGTGTGTTAGAGAAATTTTAGATTTTTACAAAACGGGACCACTGCAGGGTTATGAATCTGAATTAAAATATTATTAACACAATATAGAAGTGAACATACCCTAAACTTTCAAAGTTATTTATAATCTAATTCCGCCGTTTTAGATTAGGTGTTAGTTAGTTATATTTAGAAAAATTTGTTAAAAGCTAACGATATAACTCCAGATTCAAATTGTATGAAAGACTTATTGCATTTAAAAAAAAAATGTTTTTATTAAACTAAAATTTATGATGGAGTATGTTCATTAAAAATTAAAATATAAAGAAGAACAAGGCCAGTGGACAGAATTCCAAGTATATCACAATAATCGGGGCGCCTTTACCTATAGTGTTGGGTGAGTGGTGCACACGGATACAGGGGCGTTAGAAGCGCTAGCCACGACACTTTTAATGACTCTGTCCCATTGCTGAAAGATGCTAGGTTATTAGCCGTAGGAGTAATATTTGTACACCGGTGCTTCATGGGCTAGAGACGCCTCTGGCAATAATTCCAAAGCAATCTGGACCTCAATGGAAAACAACGCCAGTTTCCAAAACAACAAGACATTTGTCCCTCAAGTTTAGGCTAGTATGGCTAATCTGGTATTTACTATTACTAACCGATTACTTCACAAATGGGAGTGAGTCTAGACCTATAAGTAACTATTTCTATTATATAAGCAAAGTTATTGTTAGTACAGTAGTTAGTAGTTAGTTTATGCCAGTACCTTTATTCCATGTTTTTTACGACTGTACTGACGCACGTAGCATCCCACACCAAGCACTTGCCGTTCTTCCACAGCATCAAAGTCAAGCCATCCGGCCGCTTCCCTTCAGATCTACTGAGGCCCGGCGGCTCCAGCATACAGAGTATATTGGCTGATACCAGAGCCCTTCGCACAATGTCGTTGAGGGCATGATGTCGCGAAAATCTACCCGAGCAACGCCGACAACTCATCGCATGATGGCTATCAGCCTCTACCATGGTGCCGCATTTGCATTAATGCGGTTCAAACACCCTGCAACCCAGGCGAAGAGCCACTGCCACACGCAAAGACTCATCGTCCAGCAAGGTGCCCGGGTGAGATAAAGGGAGTGCCTGTAACAAAATATTACCTTCCTGAAGCCTGTATCTGTGCCACGTTTAGTAGCGAAGTAGAAATTATCGAAGTAAGGGTTTTTGGCTTGATACATTTGACAGATAAATAGCTAACATTATTATAACAAGTTTACATAATTATCTTACTTAAGTAGCTATTGGTCTTATCCATTGTTTATCACAATCAATAAAAAAAAGATTGTATGATGGAATTCCCAAGATGAAGGTATTATTAATATTAGGAGTAAGTAGAGATAAAAACAAATGTTTAATGCAGGTATTGTTATATTTATGAGATTTTTTGCATCTTTATTTGAGTTTCGTCTGAAACTCAAATAAAGATGCAAAAAATCTTATTAAGTATTTTTTGAGTTTTTGAAAACTAATAGCTAGTTCACTCATTGTCAATGATTAATTTTGATTAATTTTTGTAACGATTAAGCGGCCGTCGCTTTTTATTGCGCCAACTGTTCTGGGCTCAAACCCCACATGGGATAATACTTTGTGTGATCCACAAATGGTTGTTCTAAGTCCGAGTGTTCGGGAACTTTGGTTTTCTTTAAGGCTTCGATGGTATTCACAATGTCAACATCTACCGAGATCACGTAAATAGGCAGACAGGTTCTCTCTTTATGTACCTACTGTATAATAGTAGATTAATATCAGATAAGTTACTTTAACGGAAATATTAAGTATAATCTTCTTTATATTTAGTGATAGTGTATGATTCGTTTCGGTATAAATAAGCTCCTGTTTTAAATTTGATTACTTTGTACCAAAAGAGTAAGGCAGTAAACATGAGACTCATCACACTATTGCCTCTTTGCATCGCGGCTGTTGCTGGTAAGTTGATTGAAAATAGGTTAGCTATAGATTTAATAAGCAAAGCAAAAATTTTGTTCAACTATTTATGAAAAATATACGAACGGAGGAGAATGAAATTTAGTACAGTTAAAGTTTATACCGAGGGTAAGTGCAGAAAGCTAAAAGAATATGGTTGAATGTCATCGACTAGGTGACCTTTTCATTTGATAACAAACTCGATATCATTTAATTAGATCGGTACGATCGATAGGCCAATAGAATAACTTATCAGGGCTAGGTGGTAAATGGGTTAATACTTTATGTCTTTTTTTGAGGACAGATGGGTAAATGGGTCACCTGATGAAAATGTACTACCGCCGTCCACGATTGAGTGTCGATTCCAGAATCGTTATTGTCCATGGGGTTTATACTGTTCCCTGTACAGTGCTGTAACTATAGGCTTTTTAAATAAACAATATACAATATGTGTATTAGTGCTACAGTGATGATTTATTATACAGAACATTGTTTTGACATTTTCAGCCATTCCAGCAAACTTACGCACATCTGCGAGGATTGTAGGCGGCACAGTTACAACTATTAACCAATGGCCGTACATGGCTAATATTATGGTTAGAAGCGGAAATTTCTTCAGTCAATTTTGTGGCGGTACCATCATTAACAATAGATCTGTTTTAAGCGCTGCCCATTGTGTTAGAACGCCAGATCAGTAAGACTACTTTCTTTTTCCTTTTACTTCGTATAACATTCATATAAATATATTTATAATTATAGCTAAGAAACGATGCCTGTACTCTCAGTCTAGTTAACATGATGCAACCTGGTCGAAACGTTGGACAATTCGAAGATATATAACTCCTAATTAAAGCGTTGGTTCTTGCTTTTAACTAAAAATGATATGTAAAATTTAAAATATTGTATTTGAAACGTATGCTATGTTATTGAAAAATCTAATCACATTATTTCTTTCAGCTTTTTCCCAGCTTCTATGCTGCGCTTACGCCTTGGTTCTACTTGGGCTAGTACTGGTGGGTTTGTTTTCAATGTCGCCCAGAATATTCTTCACCCGAACTACAATATGTAGACCATGGACAGTGATATTATGATTTTCCGCAGTAGTTCCACCTTCGTTTATTCCAATGTTCTACAACAAGCAACTATCACCAATGCTAACTTCAACCCACCGGACAACCAAGCAGTTTGGGTAACAGGCTGGGGTCATACAACTGTAAGATTATTAATATTTAATACTCTTTAACTTATAGCAAAATTATGAAGGTATCTTTGGTTTTATCTCGACGATATCTACATAAAAGCTTTATATTATTGCATTCTTATTATAAGAAATATTGTGAATTAGACAGGACGAAAGAGTACGAACTATTATTAAATATGGTTTTTTTAATTTTCAGTATGGTGGATCTAGCTCAGAACAGCTCCGCCAGGTGCAAGTTTATACAGTCAATCAGAATATTTGTGCGCAACGCTATGCCGAGCGATTCGGACGTGCGGTAATAAACGCTAACATGTTGTGCACCGGTGTGCTCAATGTTGGTGGCCGTGACGCTTGTCAGGGTGACTCCGGGGGTCCCGTGTTCCATAACCACATTCTTATTGGTATCACATCTTTTGGTGAAGAATATGCTCATCCAAACTTCCCTGGTGTCAACGCACGCGTATCTCGTTTTGTTTCGTGGATTGTGGCAAATGCATAAACACAGTTCTATTTTCCACGTATAATATTTTCTACAGTTATAACTCTACTGTAAATTAGAAATAAAATAAATATATAAAAAATTTTTTTTTTATTATTTAAAATATGCCAGCCATCTTATATAATAAAAAAATATATATATATAAAAATATTTATAATCTTACAGTAGTATGACACCAGCCTGTTACCCAACTGCTTGGTTGTCTGGTGGGTTGAAGTTGGCATTGGTGATAGTTGCTTGTTGTAGAACATTGGAATAAACGAAAGTTTTATTTATTATTATAATACTTGTAAGGTTCAATGAAATTATTTTGCCATAAAGAACTTTAGTTTTTATTCACTTCAGTGAACGCTTACGTTATCATCTGAGAACATCAATGTTAATGATCAGGTAGACAATACTTTTTGTCATTACCAATAAGACCAATTCTTTTCATATCTCCTATCTGATATATAATTCTTACTTAGTACTGATCGTTAGGGATAATAACATGGGTACAGGATGGTTCGCATTTACTAAAGACTATACGTTTAACAAGTTTTTTAAGGCGACGCAGAGTGAAGGCTTATTACTTACTTTGTGGTTTAGACGGCTTACAGTAGATGGTGCTGAAGTATGTTTTTTTAATTAAAATTAATTTAATTTAGAAAATAGTCATGACAGTTTTGCAATAGGCAAGCCATTATAAATATATTAATTTTTAAAAAAGGAAAAAAAAATTAACTGTTTATCAGACGGGTGTAATTCGATCTTCACCGGCTCTAAGGCTATACGATAATTACATAAAAAAGATTATAAAATTTTATCTGTCTGTTCCGGTTTATCTCTAGAACAGCAGAACCGATTTAGATGGGACTTTCACTGGCAGACAGTTGATTATATAAAGAGTATAGTAGGCTAATGTTACCCGGGGTCGTTGTAGTTGTGGCGACTTCCACATACAACGTCAACAACACAATTATATGACAGCGCCATCCACTGAAGATACACTGAACTACGGAGTAACGTAGTGCACGAAGAAACTACCAATCCTGCATCGCGCAATAGAAGTTCTCGCGCCGATTAACATATACACAACTGCCCAACATCAACCGTTGGGCAGTTGCCCGCCAGGCATGATCACCTCGCCTGGTCGGAGTATCCTCCCTTTGTGTTGGAGGAACATGTGACCCGTTCCTCCACATAGTTAGTAAAAGTACACAAAAGTCTTGGGTAACAACGCGGAGCTCAGACAGTTTTTCACAAACTCTCAATTTTCGTTTTTATGAGGATGTAATAAAGGGCCGAAATTCTAACTTATAAAACATGTCAACGCCTATCTACCAAAATGTGCAGATGCAGGTGTCACAATACCTCCCACTTATACCGCCTATGCAAAGTTGCAGATCGGGAGTCACTCACAAGTGTATTGTTGCCTTTTAATATGTAATATATTTACATTGTATAAAATCAAGTTGCTGCCGCTATCTGGTCGCTTAGATCTTTGGTACTTCTCATCGGATTTCAATGCAAACTGAAATATGATTCGAGAGAAAGGTTTATATGAACGAGTATAAAACGTGCATATTGTAGTAGAGAAAAGTGAGAATTTCAAAGGTTACCGTGCGAAGCCGGGGTTAGACGTTCGTTATTTGTTTTAAAATAAGGTCAAAGGTGCCGTGTTATTTATTCATTAATTTAATTTAAAAAATATAAGGTTACCGTTCATACACCTAGACGCTTACATGTTATGTCAAAATTACGATTTTTGGATATACATTTACAAAGAAAAGCAAAATAAATTCAATTAAAAATAACTTAAATACAAATAATGTCAACAAAATCAGATCCTAAATTTTAAAAAAAAGTCAGTATTTTTAATTAAATGTCCATGATATATAAATAAATTTCACCACCAAATTCAAATACAATTATTTAGAGTTACTTAGGTATGTCATTACATTAGTAAAAAATATACTAGTCTTATCAAAAAAATATGTCTGCACTGGAGCTAGCTTTCAAAACATCATTTATTAAACTGATCGCTGTAATGGTCGGGATATTACTAGTTTTTGTAATATGCCAAGATGGTGGATATGGGAGCAGAGGATGCTGTCTATAACCACAACCATGCAAGTAATTGTCAGACACGTAGAGATGAACAGACTTACGCAACGATTGACTGTCCACGTTATTATTTAATAGCAAGTAGTAGTACATTATAAGCATATATTTTCATCTGAGTTCTAAAGTGTCCAAGCCAACCATTCCAGAAACAAATATTGACGGATATAAACACGGATAATATCCAAACCAACGCTTATAAAGATACCTAGGTTTACGCTGGATCATCTCAAGCATCAGTATGTACATTTTTTCTTGAGGAGCCCAATAACCCAAATTAATTATTATACGAAATTTATTATGAATTTGTACTCCTTGCTTGTGTATTTGCTGCGTCCGTACTACAAAAAAAACTTAGTGTTTCGCTTTGCCAGATGGAATTTTATGATTTAAAATACGTGAGTTAGCTCTACTAATAAATTTGTGAGATGTATAAAATATTTTAGTATCGTTTAGGGTACATTTGCGATGTCTTTTTGTTTAATGGTATTATATAATTAGAGGGCCAATGCTGAGCGTTTTCTTGACTTGTAATCTTTTTTTGCAATAAGCATTTTTACATCCTTAACTGATAATTGGCGACTATTTAAACACTGACACAGTTCATCTGTTCTATCTACAGAAGCAGCTTGCACCGTTGATATTCCTACAATTTCTCGCAGTTTAGAATATAATCGAGAACTAGACCCGATTTGTCACAAATGGGATTGTCATTCTTTTATCTAATGTGTATTATAATATATAGAAATTTTATATCATATAGTAATTCGTAAGTCGGTTAACTTTTAAAGTTTAGCGTTATATAATGTTCAATTTTGTAGATATACGAAATCTAAGACGATAATATTACAGATAGATTTTACATACCTTTGCATATTTTGAATACTTGTCACAGGCTGTCACTGCCATGGTCAAAGACTGCTGACTGGTGCACGCAATCTATCTTTGGACCCGTAAGGTAGAAGTTTCCTCATCCTCCCACATATTTGATTTTAAAAAAATTATCATAGTATAGATTTACTATTTTTCGCAAATTAATTGTTCTAAGAAAGGAAAATTCGTATTTTAACCTCGAACGTTTGAAAGTTGTAGGTAGTAGATCAAGCAAAAAATGGATCAGCAATGGCGTCATTTAAATATTAACGCGCGTAAATGAAAAATATCGTTTCTTGTACCGCAATTTGTTCTTCTGTCGGTATAGACATCCATATCACCTTTGTTCACATAAAATTTTAACAAGCGCAATCAAAGCAATTTAATTTTAATTATCACCCAATTATATTCAACATAATAATAGCACAAAAATATTAACAAAGAACATTTAAACATGGCGTATTCCTAATTCAAAACTAAATAATAATTCTTTTTTTTTTGTTGCAATGTTTGTGGCCATCTTTGTTTTTTTTTAATAAGTTAGAGCCTATAAATATTACAAAAGTCCTACATGTACCTACGTGTTAAATCTCACCTGTCCAAAAGAAGGTCTAATACTTATATTAGTGTTGTTCGTTGTTCATAAGTGACGTTGTTAGAGTTTAGCTTGTTCGAGGTAGGATGTAAGGATTGAAGTAAATGGTACAAGGCGAGCTCTTGTCATCGCGAAAATATTTTCATATTAGTAATATAAATATTTTATAAAAACAATCTGTATACGTTTGTATATTCTACCGTGGCGCATAAACCATTAAACCGATTTTAGTGAATGAGGTGTCAATATATTCTTAATAATAGTCCAGTCCAACTCAACGGTTTGGCTCTTGCTTCCTGTGCCGCTTAAAACCTGTGATTCACTACTAGCGCACGTATTTCCCAGCCACGTTCCTTTATGAAGGGTGTGAAAAAGCATCTTACCAACAGCCATGTGGGTCACCATAGCGAATAGTTCACATTCGCATTGAGGATGGTGACCACCACTCTTGGATTCTGGTCATGCTTTGTATTAGGCAGAGTAGAGTAATTTTGGCTATTTTTATAATATAATAGACTTAGGTCACATCTCCCTCACCTTAAAAGATATATTCCAAATTAGCTAAGCGACGCGCAATCTCGTCTGATTTTTTTTCAAATTTAACCAGTAATTCCTGAGATTAACGTGTTCAACCAAACAAACAAACAAAATAACATTAGTATTTTATATGCATATACGACATAACATTTTGTTATCCAGTGTTTCGGATGTGTTTAATGTACAATGATTGAATAAGGATGATGATGAAAAAACTTTTTCCTAGCCCTTATCATTCCTAAGGTTATTTTTGAGGTCAGCTAAATCTGACACAAATCATAACCTTAACTTTAACAGTCAACTTCTGAACATAGACCTTTCCTTAAAAAGGAGGTTTTGACCTACTACCACTCCGCTCTGACCGGTTGGTATTGAAGAATGCAATTGCGATTCTCGCCCCTCCCGGCTATAGGCAAGCATAGGAAACATCGGTGGTTTTTAGTCGGTAAGAGTCCGACAGACCCCTTCGCTTTCTTCAATGGGCGAAAGACATTCATGATGCTCTTCCACATAGTTAATAAAAAAAAACCGGTTGGTATATGGTGTGTCTCCAGTTTTCCTTCTCTGTGTGTAGTTCTGTTGTTGTTTTTGCTCTCTTAATCAGCGTTGACACCAACCATGGTATAGCTTGTACACCTATAATTGGATAAGATAATTCAAAATGTAATTTATAATATCATCATAATTCTATTTGCACTAATTTTCGTGTCTATTTCTTGTCTTTTTATTGTTACATCCGCCTGTTCGCGTGTCGGTTCATTGAATTTTTTTATATTATAGCCTGGATTCTTGAATCTTTGTGTAATAAACACGGCCTTTTCTATTTTGTCGGATGTAATTATCAGCATTTTAGATTCCATAACAGGCATTACCTAATTTGATATCAAACGGACGTTTGTGAGATGTGTTGTTATTGTTGACGATATATTATTTTTATTCTCCACATGGATATTAATGTAAGGAAAGCGTTAAAAATTTCGGATTTTCTAGTATATAAATATTATAGAAATATTAAATCGTTCGATCTTTTTAAACTAAAATTGTACTTTATTATAGTATTAGAATTACACATAGCATAAGAATTGATCGAATCCAAAAGCGTTTTTTCAAACATTTTGAGTACTCCAGAGGTATTGCAAAAAAATAACCAAGCTACTTAAAAAGGCCTTAAAAATTACAAAATCGACTCCCTAGAAAAACAGAGAAACTCATCTGATTTGCCATTTTTATTTAAAATACATTACAGCAATATTGATTGCCCAAATCTGTTTTCAAAATTTAAATTTAGTGGCCCTCATAAGTATCCTAGAAAACCTATTATGCTCCAACATCCACCTTTTCGAAGGACAGTTTTGGGTTCCAAATCTCCTATTTAACGGCTTAGTAAGAAATTTAATCGCTGCAGTAGTCAGATAGAAAAAATTGGCACAAAATTTCAACGATTTAAAAACCAAGTCTACACTCTTACTGACGATTAACATGTACTAATAATATAATATCCTTAAAGCTCTTTAGATAACCTCTTTAAATACTGAGCGTTTTTTTTTCTTAATTCTATTAGAATTTATGCATGTAGTGTTTACCTAAATGAGTTGTACTTAGATTAAGAGTTCTACTGAGTTTTATTTGGTACTTGCGAATGTTTTAGTGTAAAAATTACGGGTCAACCGTTAAATAAATAAATAAATAATAGTTTTATTTACTTCATCACTCATATAAATTACAATACTACCCGTATTGTCATTTGTCTTACTCAAGAAGTGTTCATTTTTCATCAATTATAACTTTTTATAGTTAAAGTGGGCTTTTTGATTTGAATTGAATTAATAATATTAACTTTAATTATATTTCACTTCAATTGAATTGTTTTAAAAGTTTCCTATTAATTTCACTCAAAAATGTGCAATCTTCGTTTGCTGGTGGTGAAGTAAATCAAGCACAAAGACTTGGCCCCTGTATTTTAATTGTCCGCATGCTGTAGTTGCGCATCATAATTTATGCCGAATGAATCACCTAAAAAAAGATTACGCGTACTTGTGAATTTTTGACAAAAATATTTCGATTCACTTTTGATTGCTGACAATCGTTTAAAATATTGGGTTTCCATTTGTAAAACATATTACTATATGCAATATGCTTATCTGCTTTTGTTGGCAACACTTTTATATAGATTGTGGTTTTCATTACAATTCGAAACAAGTTTTACATAATTGTGATCCTTCTAGTCTTATCTCATCCTTCAGACAACGAGATTTGAGTATCATTTGAACAATCATAAAAAACATCCAAAACGGAAACAGGATCTTCGTGATTTATTATCCCAAAGACATGTTCGAACGAATACGTGTAGAATAAAAAGAATTGAAAACATAGAAAAGAACGAAAAATATATATCCCTGTAAATTTATAAGACGCTATCCCTTTACAGAGGCACCCGAGAGCTGATTCACTCTCCTCTGTCTAAAGTAATTAACTAAGAGTGTCATATATCGTTATTTTCCAGTCTTTGTCATGCTTTAATTAGCTTAACCTGTACGTGTGTTTGTACGTTGCAAGCGTGTTTTTTTAGTATTTTGAACTACTTTTACATTTTTTATTTAATGTATAAGATAAGTAATATAACCACCACATACTGTGGAGTAACTGATATCATGTCCCTCCAACACAAAGAGAGGATCCTTTGACCAGGAGAGGTGATCATACCTGGCGGGCCACTGCCTGACGGTTGATATTGTTAATCGAAGCGAGAACTTCTATTGCGCGATGCAGAACTGGTAGCTTCTTCGTACACTACATCAACAACCCATAATGTCCCACTGCTGGGCTCGGGTCTCCTCTCAGGAAAGGGCCTTATATCCAATTGTATATGTCAACGAATATATTATCGTGAGGTATACTACGTTACTCCGTATTCCGGTATCTTTGGTAGATAGCGCTGTAGAATATTTCTTTTGCGCTGTATGTGGAAGTCGCCACAATACAATAGGATATACTTGAGGACCAATAAAATCCTAACAGAGCTAATGCTAGCTATGAATGGTGTGAGCGAAGTCCATTGCTTAGGAAAGAATATAGAAGACCATGGATATTTTGTATTATATTATAAAGGAGAAACGCCAGGCTTATGTGGAATAGGATTTCTAATAAAAAGTAAGCTAAAACCCTTTCTCGACCAGTTCATTGGCGTCTCGGAGCGTATTGTAATACTTAATATAAAATAACCTCCGAAAACGAAATGTGATCATTTGTATACTCTCCAACTGAACAATCCAGCATACTTAACACTCTGTATAAAAGTAAGTACTTAAGAACAATAGATGGACATGGGTATCCGGATGACCAATACGAAAACGAGATAGATTATATATTAACGAACAAAAGCAGGGACTTCCAAGACTGTGGAGTTTTAAAAAATATTAAATTTTATAGCAACCGTGTCCAAAGGCAAGCAAAAACCTATTTTAATCAAAAATAAGCCAAATGAGTATGTCAACGAAAATATTATCGTCAATTTCAAGAGATATACTACTATTTAGACCAGATTATCTCTCCTGTAGATCTATCTTCAAAGGAAATTGACAGACAGCATTTCTAGGTAATCATTTTCAGGTAATCGGCTGGGGTGCACTAAAGGTAAGATTACATCAATACTATTTATTCAGTGGTATCGAATGCCACTGCTGTGCTAGAGGTCTCGGGTTCGATTCCTGAGTCGGACCAAATGTTTGTATGATCTGTAAATACTTGTTTCGGAGTTTGAGTGTTTTCTATGTATAATAAGTATGTTTTCACAAAAAAAAGTATATAAGTATTAATATCACTAGTCTATCTATAGTATATATATATATATATATATATATATATATATATATATATATATCAGACATTTAAACACAACGCCATCTAGTCCCAAACTAAGCAGAGCTTGTACTATGGGTACTAGACTTTATTTATATTTCGCAGTTGTAACCATTTTGTTGAACAAAACAGCGATCGGTACGGAAAGTTGAGAAACAACAGGATGACTTGGAATATAAACATGTAATTCAAATGACCCAAGTATAGTAAAGACAGTTTCATATGTAGAAGTTGGTCGATAATATAGCAGATTGATTGTGAAAGAATGCGTGGATTTTAGTTAAACAATCGAAAGTAAAGAGTCGATTGGTAGCCCATCTTATAGATAAATTAATATAAAATGAAAAATAGTTAGAATATAAAAAAAAACATTTTTTTTACCGTTGTGAAATATCCCCTTCTAATCCCAACGCACTTATAAATTCGGGTGAACCGCCTTTGAAAACATTGAAAAAGTGTCTTGCAGGAGGTGTGATCATTATCATCATCATCAGCCTATCGCAGTCCACTACTGGACATAGGCCTCTCCAATTTTTTTTCGGTGTGATTCAGTCGATATTTTCTTCATTCTCAGTATGGTGGAGAAGTCTCTAAAGAGTTGCGTGAGGTTCAAGTTTACACAATCAACCTGAATATTTGTTCAGAACGCTATGGTGAAATCACAGCTAACACCTTTACAGCTTTACACCGTGGGAGAGCCACGCTTCGGCATGAATGGGCCGGCTCGACCGGAGTGATACCACGGCCTCACAGAAAACCGGAGTGAAACAGCGCTTACGCTGTGTTTCATCAAGTGAGTGAGGATACCGGAGGCCCATACCCCAATCCAACGCCCCCTATCCCCCTCACCATCCCCCTTCCCCCCAGGCCGCCATAGTGTGGGTCACCATGCTGCATTGTACTTTTTCGCATTGAGGATGGTGACCACCACTCTTCGATTCTGCTCATGCTCTCCATCAGGCAGGGCAGAGTCATTTTGGCAGCTTAAATATAAAAAAAAATAACATGTTTTGCTATCTTGGTGTGAACGCGCGTATATCTCGCTGTACGACATGGATTGTGGCAAACACTAAATGATGTTAACAAATAATAAATAAAATCCCAGCAGTTGTCGTACACCTAATTTTATTTCATTGTTCTATTTCCATAATATTTGAATAACAGTTTGAATTTTAAGTAATATAATGCATATTTAAGTATAAAATTAGGTAAAATTTAAATTTCTGTTTGTAATTACAAATATTTTGTGGTTCACTAAATTCACATTAGTACTTATACAAAAAGCAATATCTAAAATTTTTACCTCTTTGTTCTACTCTCTGAAATGGCTGGACCGATTTTGTCGACGATATAGCTGATGATATAAAGTGAACTAAGCCTATAAAGAGATATTTATTTTATACATCATTAACCTCAAGTAAATAACACTTTTGGTCCGACCCAGGATTTGAACCCGAGACCTCTTGATTAGCAGTTTCATATTTCAACCGCTAGGCCAACGAGGCAGGTGAAGTACTAATTGAAGCATCACAAAAACTGGCAAATAATTATTTGAAACACTTTTAGTTAGATGCTTTAGACAGAGGAAGCCGACTCTCACGTGCCTTTGTAAAGAAATAGTATCTTATAAAATTATAGGCGGTTTTAGTTTTTCGTTGTTAGCGTTCTATTCTTCAGTTAGTATTATGAGATCATAAAATCATTATCGTCATTTCCGTTTTAGGCATAGTTGTTTTTTTTCAATTCTTCGAATCATACTTAAATCTCGTTGATTGAATGAGGAGATGAGACTAGAAGGACCACAATTATGTAAAACTTGGTATTTCCAATTATAATCAAAACCACAATCTTCATAAAAGTGTTGGTAACAGAAGCTGATAATGATATTTCATATAGTAATATGTTTCTCGAATGGAAACTTAACATTTCGTACGATTGTCAGAGATCGAAAGTTCGGTACAAAGTATTATGCGTGACAACAGTATGCAGACAATTAAAATACAGGGGCCAAGTCTTTGTGCTTTATTTGTACTAACGCCAGCAAATGAAGATAACACACTTATCCGATAATCCGATTGACGTTAATAATAATGAATGTACTCAATATTTTAAATAACTTTTGATAACTACATCCCAGAATATTTACTTATGCAACATTTATTTTTGAATGTCAATTTCGGTATTCACTTGGTAATGTTTACAGTTCAATAAAAAATATTTAAGTCAGATATGATGTTATTAAATGAAATACGCGTTTTGAGTTATCACGGTTAGCAAATTTATCAATTTAAATATAAACTGAGCTCAAACTTAAAAGATTAAAGTCACTTTAAGAACAAAAATAACTAAATAAAGTCTAGCGCTAAGTAAAGACGTTGTTAATCGCGAATCGTACCTACAATGTTTTTTGATAAGTTGTTTTTCGATAGATAAAATAGACAACGTTTTCTTACATATATTGTTATTACAACATATGTAAGAAAACCTGTCGTATTGTCGTGTTTTGTTTGTAAGTGCGAGACTGGAGGTCTATTGATGCAGAAACTTCTCAATCGGCCATTATTATTATATATTATTATTTAGTCCGAGTGCTAATGCTGCATCGCTGCATTGTTCACATTCCCAATGAGTATAAGGACCAATAATTTGCTTCTCTCATACCCCTCCCACAACTCTGACTTCATCAACTCTTAGTTCTTCTTTCCGGCAGAACTACCTTGTGATGCGCTCCCGCTTGAAATCAGGATGTCCACAAATCCAAGCTTCCGACGATTGATGTATAAGGAAAACGGAAATTATTTGTAGTTGATAATGATAGTAAAATAATAAGCTTGTAATCCTCAATACTTTGACAGAAATGATAAACATCCTGAATAAACTAAAATAATTATTGTAAATCACCTATATACATTGAGGAAAAACATATGAAAGCAAAAGCCTCATTGATTCTCTTACTGTTATTACTTGTAAATCTTTCGGCATATTTCTTTTAGTAACCCACCTTAATAAAAGAACAACATACGGTTCAATACTCTGTTCATCCATATTTCAAGAGATAAGATGTAAATATTTTACTTTTGACTGCTTCGGTGGTGCCATGGTAGCGTATGATACTGCTGTGCTTGACTTTTCAGATTCGATCCTTGGATCGGACCAACTGCTTGCATAATTTGCAAATTTTGTTTTCGAATTTCGGTGTTTTGTGTATGTATTTAAAAAAAAAAAATAAGTGCATATGTATTTAAAACGCGTCGACCGAGGTGGCGTGGGCTCTGGCCGAAACACCCTCGTGAGATTTTTAGACGGAAGTGCTGGCTGAAGTTTATCGGCAGATGTGTGACTTCCAAGTAGACAGCGGTTGTCAGCTCCCATCCTAAAAGGTATGCGAGTGGCGTGAGGCCACTCTTGCGAACCATTGCGAATGAACAGGGCGGCAGCACGGAACCATTTCCTTTCAAACTTATACAGGTTTTTTCTGGGCACGGTTGATTCGGGAAGTATCTGAACTCGATCACTAGGAGGGAATTGAGTCCTATCTACTACCACTGCGACTGCAGTGAGGATTCGGCTCATCATACGCTGGCAGTTTTCCCGCCTGGGTGACGCATCACCGAAGGAGTTCTCTTGCTAGCAGCCTTCATACGCTCCATAGCTAGTAGCGCAAGGAAGCGACGTCTATGTGTACCGTACGTTGCCTAAATAGAGTTTTTTAACAGTATATAGTGCCCATAAAGCGGGCACTGGAAAGGTTCCGAATGTTATAAAACAGAAGATATATGTTATTGTTATAATACTGAAGAGTTTGTTTGGTTGAATGCGCTCAAGTAATATACGTCCGACTTGCAAACATGATTTAGTGTTAGAACACCAAATTATCAAAGAAGGCATTTATCATCATACTACATACATAAATCAGACCAAAAGGAGCAGAGTAACAAATGCAGTCAATAACCCCTTAATTGACAGCCCTACACAATAGTAAAACTGGTCAAGTATGTGTCAGGCCACGCATGGAAAAGAGTTCATGGGGTGTGAATTTAAAAAACAGGGTTGGTATTTATTACTATGAATAACGTTCTTATTATTATTTTTTATTTCGTTATTTTTGTACGAAGATTTCGGTTAGTATTCGGGTAATGATTAAGAGTAAAGGAAATAAAAAAGAGAAGTTGACGAATTAGAAGCTATTGCAAGTTGGAACGTAAAGCAGATACTTGATCACACTTGCGAATATTGAAAACGAATCGAATGCCGTACCGTAGGAGAGCCTTGCTTCGGCATGAATGGGCCGGCTTGACCGGAGTGATAGTGATATTACTAGCCTAGGGGCCTCACAGAAAACCGGTGTGAAACTGCAACTGCAAGAGGAGACCGGAGGCCCATTCGCTAACCCCTTCCCCCATCCCACAAAGGTCGGAAAGGCACTTGTGACGCCTCAGGTGTTCCAGGTGTCCATGGGCGGCGATAATCGCTTACTATCAGGCAATAAATCTGCTCGTTTGCCCCCTATTCCATAAAAAATGTAGTTACTAAGAGTGTGAGCTGGTTTATTGAAAAGATCTGCGTTCAGTTCAAAATAACACACATCTCCATAGTCACTTAGGGAAAACATTAGGACCTGCATAGGCGCAGCCTTAGATTTAGTGGGAAGGAGGTTCTTTACGAGATCCTGCCGGTATATCTACGTGAGCCTCTAGCTCTTTAGAAAGATAAGCAAGTATAGAAATTGTTCGGAAGTACTCGGACAGAGAAGGGTTACTTTTTCTAGCGTGTTATTGACTAATTAATAAAATATCAATATAAGAATGGAACTATCATTTAATCTTATCAATATACTGATAATGATTGGTTGGTTTCGGTATATATACGCCTATATTGAAATCATCCTTATTCTATTTTCGAAGACTAAGATATCGACATGCGTGTTTTCCTACTGTTGGCTGTTTGCATCGCGGCTGTTGCCGGTAAGTCGTTTAAGCATGCTTCCATTTTTTAATACATTTATAAAATCTCTCTTATCATATTAATTGATCACTTACCATCAGGCGATACGCCTGCTCGTTTGCACCATATTCCATAAAAAAATACAACTGTTAAATGACTTTTTTCATTTAAAAAACATCAAAGGTAGTTAGTATAGTTCACTGTAGGTGGTGGGCTTAGCTAGCCCTAAAAAAATAACGACAAAATAATTCCTTTCTCTATACGCGCCTTTCTACCAGTCCTTACATTTGCAAAAGTTTGTTGGTTAAAAAAAATGTAATTTTTGTGTGTTACTCAAATGTAGTATGAAGAATTTGAAAGAAATTCTGCTTTGCACATTTACTAAACACGACTGAAAGTTTTTCGTATATCATTGGAATTATCGTTTTTCCAGCCACCCCAGAAACCTTTGAACCATCTCAGAGGATTGTGGGCGGCACAGTTACGACTATTAACCAATGGCCCTACCAAGCCATCGTTTTGGCTGGAAGTGGCAACAACTTCCGCCAATGGTGTGGCGGTACCATCATTAACAACCGATCCGTTTTGAGCGCTGCTCATTGCGTTCGATCAAGGACCACGTGAGACAAATATTTTACCTTTAATTTAGATTCCTTTTTAATATTTCAGAATACTTTTAAATGTAACTATATTATTTTTCCAGGAATCTGTCACCCAACCAGATCCGTTTGCGTCTTGGTTCAACTTGGGCCAACAGCGGGGGAGTTGTTTTCAACGTTGCCCAGAACATTCTTCACCCAAATTACAATATTTGGACCTTGGACAGTGATGTTATGATTATTCGCAGCTGGAGCACCATTGTTTACTCCAATGTGATCGCACGTGCAACAATCGCCCCCGCTAACTACAACCTACCTGACAATCAAGCGGTTTGGGTAACCGGATGGGGTGCTCAATGGGTAAGATCATCAACATTTTTTAAAAATTATACTAGCAGCCAGCCCCAGCTTCGTACGGTCAGTCATAATACATTATCATTTTGCAAATCAATCAAGTACTTTTTGAGTTACATCGTTATAAACAAAGAAACAAAAAAAAATTCTTTCGTCTATATAATATAAGAATAGATTTCGAATTCAGTTCTTATAAAAAAATATTGAATATGTGTCTGATTGGATATACCTCCAACAGTACTTAGTAACAGTTTATATCACGTATAATATAATAGCCGTATCATTGTGTGGCATAAAATAGGTTTCTTTGAGAGGGGTCGAGAAGGACAATGTTTTATGAAAACGTACCATTCGCAGTGTTGTCAAACTACTCAAGACTGAATAAAAAATGAGTTTTTTTTTTAGTATCAAGGACCTTCCTCGGAACAGCTGCGCCAGGTGCAAGTTTATACCATCAACCAGGCTATTTGTGCACAACGCTATGGAGGTAACACGATCACCGCTAACATGCTGTGCACTGGTGTGCTCAACGTCGGTGGTCGTGACGCATGTCAAGGTGACTCTGGCGGTCCCGTGTCCCGCAACCGCGTTGTTGTTGGTGTTACCTCTTTTGGTCATCAGTGCGCGCTCGCAACCCACCCCGGTGTCAATGCACGCGTATCTCGCTTCTCTCAATGGATTGTGGCAAACGCTTAAGCCCCATTAAAACTTCTCGGAACAATACCTATCATAATAATGTACAAATATATGAATATAAAATAAAATTGTTTTTATAAATCTGAATACTGCGATTTAATTATTTCGAGACCCAATGTGAATATTTTTTCATTATTGTTTCATAAACATATGTAAGTTAAGTATGTTAAGAAAGGCTATCGGTGCGAAAAAAATCGAAAAAGTCAAAACTTTTCTAAAATCGCGAATATGTGAAAATTTCAATAAATTTTTTTAGTCTTTTGTCATAAAACGAACTTTATCTCAAAAACTAAATATAATAGCGAAAAAATAAAAAACGCCCTCGGGGTATTGAGTTGTGATACACTTAAATAGAAGCCGAATCTTTGTATCACAAATAATCTAGGCAAGAGAGTGGCCTTTGTGTGGCGTAAATTCGGGGAGCGCGCTCCTTAGATGCGCTTCGCGTCGGTGATTTCTTATGGGTCTGGAAGTGTTTAGGAGTTTTATCGTAAAATGTATTAGTACATATTTATTTCAATTTGATTTTATAATATAGTAAATAAAAGTTTTCATTGGTTCAGTGGACAGAAAAACTTTACTACTTGACAATATGGAACTGCTGAATCTGATAATCATTTTATTTAGGAGAGATATCCGAAAAATAAAATGTTTTATTTAGGGGAGAATATCCTAATTTGTGAAAAAATGAATATAGATTTTAAGTTTTTATTTAAATTTCAAACCTTCTACATTTCATATGATAAATTAAAAAACTCCTGAAATAGTTTTTCAAGGCATATATCCCAATTATGAGGTGCTCGGCGAAATTAAATAATTTTATTCTGCTTAACAATAAGGACCATCCTAACACCCGTGTTTCAGGCAGTCACTTTACTGTGATGTTAGATACAGGACATTTAATATCATTATTTTAAGGACAGACATTAAGCAGAGGCTCACATGTTTTCCATTTATACGCTGTGTTCAATAGCGTATTGTATTTATCGTGTTCAAGTACTAATGCAAAACCCATACAATTCTTCTTATTCTTTTTTTTATTAGCGTTTTGTGTATAACTGAAGTAATAAAGTTATGAGTAAACAGTCTTGCCTCTAATCGTCTTGTAAAATATCCTAAACTTTCTGAGTTCCTACATATTAGGAACTTCTTCCTTTATGTATTACTTAATAAAATAATAAGGTGCAGGTGTACATATAAAGTGTAGTCTTATCTTTTAAATTTTTTGATTGGATGACCCGTGCCGGTATAAATTCGTTGCGTTTTAAATATTAGGACTCTGAATGACAACAACATGCGTTTTATCACTGTTTAGCTGTATGTATTCCAGCTATAGGCGGTAAGTTGGTTGACTTTGTCATCATCATTGACATAGGTTAATACAGACGTTACAGATTAACTTATTCTTAGAAGAGGAACGTCGCCCCCGCTCAGCCCCGCTGCCGCCGCTTTAAAAGCAGTCTGTCGGTCGCACTCCATCTCTTTTTGGCTGGCGCGTTCTCGTACCGTGTGGTTGTCTCTTGCTTGGCTACTTTATATTATAATTATTTTGTAATTCTGCAAAAACCCACATTTGTGATTAAAGTGATTCTTTTTTTAATTAATAATTGTTTTAGTTTCTTAGATTATCATTAAATTAATAGGCAAAATATAATTATTTCAGAGACAGTCTACAGGTAGGCTGTTAAGTAACGAGTTAGTAACAGAATGTAAGCAGAAGCTTATCTCAGTATTGTTAATGTGGATACTATCTTAATAGTAGATAAATATTTACTTAGGAATACCTGCAACATCTTGTACTCAGTATCTATGCATAGGACAGTCTGGACTGTTAAACCCAAGCCAGACGTAGCAACTGTGATAAAATTTGCTATTAAAATTCATTATAAGGTCATACAAAAATTGTCTGATACCTTGTCAAAAATCTAAGCATTTCCATTAGTTTGATATCAAATTAAATTTATCATGCAATGTGCAAAATAGTGTTTTATATTAGGGTATTACTTTTATTTACATCGTAATAATCTAATCTATACTAATACTAGATAAGACGAATACTTTTTTCCCTTTAAACACCGTGGTGCGAAAGTAAATAAATAGGGATTTCTATTACGTTTACCTCTAACATATGACCCATATTATGAATAAAAGCCGGATATAATTACTTATACCACGGCAGTCGAATTAATTCAAGTTGTAACGATAAAAAACGTGATTTAGCTAGCGCGTATGAGTCGCCGAGGCGATCAGCTGATTCACTCTCGGGGTCTCGTTTAGTAGTTTCAATGAAGAACCTTTATCACTCATGTTCGTCTTCCGTAAGGCAAGGCAAGGCTGAGGTAACACATGGTAAAACCATATACTTGACTATCGTATTATAATTCGAATTTCTAGAACGTATATTTAATTTACATAATTTACTCGACTGGGTGAATGATTGTTCTACACCCGATATTTGCATAGTGGACTGTATCGAAGAAACGTTTAATTTTTTAAATAATTTATACGTAATAAAGCAATGTTGACTTCCGTTATCCAACAACGCACATCTTGTAATTATATATTATAATTAATTATATGTTATATAATGTAGGCGCTCATAGCCCAGTTGCACTCGGTGATTAGAAACAATCATCGAGGGTAAGCAACGATGGCGCGGTCAGTACCTGGATGGGTGACCGCTGGTGGCATGTTACCATGAGCGTCTCCGTGATTCGGAGGTCACATTAAGCGGTCGGTCCCGGTTGTTATCATACGATAACAGTCGTGAAGCTTAGTTTCCAGGCCTTCGGGCGGCTTAAAAACATCCAACGGCAAGATTTACTAGCCATAACGTATTCTTGCTAGTCCCCAACCCGCACTTGGCCAGCGTGGGGACGTATGGCCTTAACCCTCTCCTGAGAGGAGACCCGAGCCCGGCAGTGGGACATTATGGGTTGTTGTTTTGTTTGTTGTTTGTTCATTTATTATAATTATATTAATTATATATTATATTATATTACTATCCTTGTCTGCAACTTCGGCAAGCACAGTGCATAATAGCACTTGTTGCAAAAGAAATTAAATCGTTATTTCCGTATTCCGTATTACTCGAAACTGAGTGAAGCGCGGTGAACGCGCTTTGCGGCTTATCGGATGACGATGAATAATGCGCATGGTCAGCTGATCCTGCACCGATATCCGTATGTAATAAACCATCGTGCTTAAGTTGACATTGTTTACATGGCCCAAACAAACAAATATATAGATTGCTTTCCATTGCTTTAATGGACCTTTAATTACAACATTATAAACAACACTTCAATGAATTGTGCGTAGGCGACCATTGACAAATTAAAACCCTAGGAATCAGTTGGTAGATAAGTTTCATTTCACCACTGCGGTGAAAATTACCAAAGGTACAATGTTATTTATTATCTCTCAAATCTATGACCCACTAGGCTTGTTGGCTCCGACCACTACTAATATAAAAATTATGGCCTTGCAAAATAGTTTGGATGACGAAATTTCAGATACTATTAAATCTGATTGGATTAAATTCGTAAAAATTACAGAATCTTCAAATCCCGCTATATGTAATGAGTGATCAAAACTAAATAAAAGAATTACATTTATTTTTGGATGTTTCTATAAATGCATACGGCGCATATGCGTATATGTGTACATATAATAATTGTGATGATTCTTTTGTAATAGTTAGGTTGCGCAAGAGTAAAGTGTCGCCCGTTAAAGCGATTACCATTCCAAAACTGGAGTTATACGGTGCCCTTTTAGGCGCGAGACTATATAAGAAAATAGTAAATTCGCGTCGATTATCGTTTGATAACATTTACTTCTGGACGGACTCCACTATAGTTATGGGTTGGATACACATGTCACGCCACTCACTAAAAACTTTTGTACAACATCGTGTTACAGAAATCAATGAACTAACAAGTGGCTCAATATGGTTGCATGTGAGCGGCAAGGATAACCCGGCTGATCTAGTGTCTGGTCTGGTAGCACGGTCCTTCCTTTTTATTGGATAAATATATTAATTTTGAAGTAAATCATAAAACGTACGACAGTATTGAGTTCCCAGAATTAAAAAAGAATAAAGTGTTTGCCGTTTCTAATGCTAGGCATTCTTTAATGGAATTTACGCATTTTTAGCCTTTCCTGCGCCTTAAATGTAGCGGTGACTATGTATTGCGGGTCCTAAAAAACGCGCGCGTAGCAAATAGACAAGATAGGAATCTCGGTCCTTTATCAGTTGACGAATTAGATGCGTCTCTGACAATTTTGGTTCGTTTGCTCATCTCCAGTCATCCCTTAATGAGTATCAATATATATTATAACAGTTACCAATTCCATGTAAAGGTGACACTAACAGAGTATCTGGTCTTAACTTATTCTTCGATAAAATAGATTAATTAGAGTCGGAGGTAGATTATCCAATCCGTCTAATTTCAATTTTTATAAAAAACATCCTACATCGTTATGCAGTTAAATTATTTTTGTATCCTGTTGTTTAGATATGAGCATATAAAGCTATTGCACGCGGGGCAACAGTTACTTATTTCGATAATTCGTGAAACCTGGTGGCCGCTGCCTTGTAGAACCTTGGCTAGGAAGCTAAATCGTCAATGCATTATATGTCGTGTACACATAATGCATTGACGATTACTAAAAGGGAAAATCCTAACACCCATCGCGGGCGATATACCTTCTGAACGTTTGGATCTCGGCTATCCCATTATGCACTGCGCGGTAGAATGCGGTGGACCGTTCATGGTACTGAGCCGTACAGGGAGCTAAGCTTATAAAATGTTGCATTTCTCAATTCGTTTGTATCATTACGGGCGCAATATACTTAGGAGTAGTATCGAGTCTCAGTACAAATAACTATTTGCTTTCTTTAAAGCTTTCTTTAAATTTATTTTGCGTAGATGCAAACCTACTGAAATATTTAGCTAATGGTAGGGTTTTTGTGGTTGCTGAAAAGGAGTTATACTCGTTTTTTCAAAATTATAGTCAACAACTCATTGATTATGCCGTTAATGATGGCATAAAGTTAATTTTTATTTCACCATACGCACCTCATTTTGGGGGTATGTGGGAGGCGGGGGTCAAATCATGTAAATATCACCTTAAACAGGGTGTAGAAAATAGTAATATGACATATGAGGACTTTGGCGCTGTTCTCACTTAAGTTGAAACCATACTAAATTCTCGTCCCATACACCCATTATCCTCTGATACCAACAACCTCCTTCCTCTTACTCCCGGTCATTTCCTAATTAACCGCTCCACGGTGCGAAGACCTGACGATGATTGCAGAGTCCCGTTTGATGCGATACGACCGCATATAACAAATGAGTCAGAACGACAGAACTTCACGTCACACACTCGCAACTTAACCTTGTTAAGTCAAATACACGAAAATGAATGTAAAAATCTTTAAAATTAAACGTGATCAAAATCGAATCAATAAACTATATCATTGAAGAGCACCCTTGCAAAGGATACGGGTCTCAACAGTTCCATTACCATAATACAGTTAACAGTTTGAATTTAAAGCAACATAATTCATATTTAACTATAAAAATATATAAAATTTAAGTATTTTATAACAAATTAAAAGTTGTTTACTAAATTCACATTAGAGTACATAGGTACATACACCAATAAGCAATTACTAAAATTTTTGTCTCTTTGTTTCTTCTGAAACGATTGAACCGATTTTGACGGAGAAATAGCTGATGATATAAAGGGATATTTTATACATCTGTGCCCCTCGGGGAGCAGTTACGACATAAATTCATGACTGCATACCGTCTTGAATATCGTCGGGTATCTACGCGACAGGTCTCGTATTTTGTTATTAATTATTGATCTGTGTAAGAGGTCATAAATGTTTTGTCTTAGTAAGCCGCCATAATGTGGGTCACTATGCTGCATTGTAGCATTGTTGCCATGAGTACGGAAACACTATTGGATTCTGGTCACGCTTTCCATCAGGCACAGTAGAGTTACTTCGGCAGATTCGTAAATTTAAAAAATCTGAGTACAATTATGCTGCTACGATCCTCATTGAACTCTCCTCAGTGAAACTCCGATGACCCACCCTGTGCCAAGAACCACATTAGCTGCGCCAGGTACATTAGATGCCGTAGTTTGATCTTGCGTTTACTAACATTTTTGTACGCAATACTAATATATTAAAAGCTAAAATACTATGTACTTATAATCGTCTAATTGTCGGGGAAGAAACTAGCCGACTGAACATAAAAAATATTAGTTAACCAGTGTCTTAAAAACAGTATTTTGGAAATAAATTAATTGAACCAACAATGTTACATTTATAATGGAGGTAAAATACTTAGTTACAGTTGGTTGTGTTTATATTACCAATCTTTAAAATTTTAAATAATATTATGTATGTAAAAATAATTAAAATGTTTAAAAAACAGGGTTGCAAACAGGGGTTTCAAACACACGTACAAGGGTAGTGATGATGATCATGTTCTCCTAGCCGATTACGGCCACGGCGGCCAGTCTCAACGGAGACCAGCCAACTACGCAGGAGATATTATAGTGCACAAGTGTGTGCGCAAACACTGGTGCACTCTCTGTTCCCCCACTCTTATAATCCAATGAGACGGTTAACCGACACGATCAGGGAGAGATCAGGCGTAGCACCGACAGTTTTAAGTGCTCTCCAAGGCACGGGGGTTCAGACCCTAACTTCCAAACTCCGAGCTTTTATTAAGTATTTATATAATCAGAAAAACTCAATAGCACTTTTGGCCCCACCCCGGAATTTGAATCCGAGACCTCTTTATTGGCAGTCGCATACTTCAACCGTTAGACCAATGAGACAAGTGAAATACTAATTAAAGCATAATAAAAACTGGCAAATAACAATTTTAGACACTCTTAGTTGTTTTGTTCGTATTCGTTCAAGTATGTCTTTGGTAGAAAAAGTCATCATCGTCGTTACCGTTTTGGATACAAAAGTTTTTTTTACAATTGTTCAAACCATACTCAAATCTCGTTGACTGAAGGCAAAAGTACTTGGTGTTTCCAATTATAATCAAAAACACAATCTTCATTAAAGTGTTGATAAGAAAAGAGGATAAAGATATTGCATATATAGAAACAGGAAATTCATCGATAGTGGGCGTTGCCCGCACTCATAACGACATCTGCAGTGGCTTGGCTTGATAACCGACTTTGTGCGCTTATAAAAGACGTGGCGCGCCTGCTCTGCGCTTTCTTTCTTTCCGTCCCTCGAAGTGTCAATTCCTAAGTGCTGTATTTTGTAATTTAGTTTGCATGTATTGTTTAATCGCTATTTAATTATTTTTGTAAAGTAATAAATTATATTAAGTTATATTTTTTTAATAAATCTGCATTAGTTCATAGGAATATTAGTAATATGTTTCATGAATGGAAACTTAACATTTTATACGATTGTCAGTGATCGAAAGGTTGGGCCCCAAAATATTATGCGTGATAACAGCATACAGACAATTAAAATACAAGCGCCAAGTCTTTGTTTTTTATTTGTAATACCGCCAGCAAACAAAGATAACACATTTCAAAGAACTTTATGAGAAACACAAAAAAACTATGTTTTATTTTATTTAATATTTCAAATATCAATACAAAAATAATCTTGGGAATGATAAAGGCTAGGAAAACATTTTCAGCGACACATCCAAAACACTTGGTTTTAAAATGTTATGCTGTATATATCTATATGTTTTCTAATGTTCTGCAGTTGAAGAATTTGTTTATTTGGTAGGTTGAAAGCGTTTATATAACGAAGCACACAAGTATAATTAGTATCGGTGTGGCGCTCATAGCCCAGTTGCACTCGGTGATTAGAAACAATCATCGAGGGTAAGCAACGATGGCGCGGTCAGTACCTGGATGGGTGACCGCTGGTGGCATGTTAACATGAGCGTCTCCGTGATTCGGAGGTCACGTTAAGCAGTCGGTCCCGGTTGTTATCATACGATAACAGTCGTGAAGCTTAGTTGGAGGCCTTCGGGCGGCTTAAAAACATCCAACGGCAAGATTTACGTAGCCACAACGTATTCTTGCCAGTCCCCAACCCGCACTTGGCCAGCGTGGGGACGTATGGCCTTAACCCTCTCCTGAGAGGAGACCCGAGCCCAGCAGTGGGACATTATGGGTTGTTGTTTTTCTTTTTTTTATAATTAGTATAAGTAGTGAGGTCGAATTTGATAAAAATAGAGAAGATTGCACGCTAGTACCTAACCTTGTTTGGAATAAAACTTCTAAGATTACTTTTAATTTATGTAGTAAAAGCTGGCAAAATATTGTACACTGCTTAGTGAGACGTATTATCGTGTTTTGTTTGTAAGCACAAGACTGGAAGCCTAATGATGCAGAACATACAGATTACTATAGTTTGAGTCCTAATGCTGGATCGCTGCATTGTTCACATTCCCAATGAAAATAATAATCTGCTCCTCTTATGCCCCGACATATGCCCGGCATAAGATTTCAAGAAGTCGGAGTTCCGACTTCTTGAACTCTTAGTTCTTCTATCAGGATGTCCACAAACCGTTGTACGTTCAAAAGAAGTACAAGATCTCCTTCTCAACGAAATGGCAGAAACAAATTGTCATAGTGTACGAATACAAAATGTTATATATATAGATTTTAGTGTACATATCTTGGCATTAAGTCTGCCGATGTACAAAGTGTATAAAGTGTAAGTAAATAAATTCAATCTTTCGACGATTCATGTAGAAGGAAAACGGAAATTAATAAATTTATAAACAATGATAACAAAATAATAAGCTTGTAATATCCAATTCTTTGATAGAAACGATAAACTTCCTGATTAAACTAATTAATATAAATCACCTATAAACATCGAAGAAAAACATATGTAGATAAAAACCTTATTGATTCTCTTACTGATATTACTTGTAAATCTTTTGGCATAATCTTTTGGTAACACGCTTTAACAAAATAACTGCACACGCTTTAATACCCCTTTGTTCATCCTTGTTTCAAGAGTAACATGTAAATATTTTATATTTGACTGCTTCCGTAATAGCTTATGATACTGCTGCGCTTGAGGTCTCAGATTCGATTCCCTAATCGGACCAAAAGCTTGTATGATCTGAAAATATTTGTTTCAGAATTTAGGTATTTTCTATTTAAGTATATATTTGCAAAAAAATATTCAGTGTATTTATAAGAAGTCGACCGAGGCGGCGTGGGATTTGGCCGAAACAACCTCGAGGGATTTTCAGGCGGATGTGCTTGTTGAAGTTTATCGGCGGACGGGTGACTTCCGAGCAGACAGCGGTTTTCAATCCCCGTTCTGAGAGGTATGCAGGTGACGTGAGGCCGCTCTTCCGAACCATCGCCGAATGGAAACGGCGGCAGCATGAGACCATTTCCTTTTAACTTATGCAGGCCCTTTCCGGGCACGGTTTATTCGGGAAGTGTATAAATTCGATCACGGGACGGGAATTGAGCTCTGTCTACCACCACTGCGACTGCAGTGACGATTCGGCTCATCGCACGCTGGCGGTTTGCCCCGTATGGGTGACGCACTCACTGCAATCATGGAAGGAGGTCTCTTGCTAGTAGCCTTAGCTGGTAGCGATAGTTGCTTTACTGCAGATGCAATAATTGTCATTCCCCAGAAGAAGGCAGTAGATAAGGCACGGTCAAGTATTAATCCTGAATACTCGACCTAATTAGCCGACGGCGAACCGGGTGGCGGAGGTATACTTACCTGGGCCTAATGCTGCCCTGAGTGTGTGTAGATTTTCCCCTCCATACGCTTCAGCCGCGAGTAAGTGATGTCCGTGTGTGCCATACGTTACCTAAATAGAGATTTATCAAAGTATATAGTGCCCACTAAGCGGGTAGGCGCTGGGAAAGTTCCGAATGTCACTAAAAATAGAAGATATATGTTATTGTTATAAGATTAAAGAGTTTGTTTTTTGAATGCGTTATCTCAGGAAATACATGTGCAATTTGAAAAAATATTTTAGTGCTAGTACACCGAATTTTCGAGGAAAGCATTTACAAACAACTACTAATACCAAAAGGAGCAGAGTAACAAATGTAGGGAATAACCCAAAAATTAACAACCCTACACAATAGTAAAAAAATTGACCAAGTACGTATCAGACCACGCATGGAAAAGAGTTCATGGGGTGTGGATTTAAAAGTGTGAAAGCAGTGAAACTGCACTTGCACTGTGTTTCACCGAGTGATTAAGGAGATTGGAAGCCCATACGCTAACCCCTTCCCCCATCTCCCAAAGGTCGGAAACGCACTTGTGATGCCTCTGGTGTTGCAGGTGTCCACGGGCGGTGGTAATCGCTTACCATCGGGCGATAAGTCAGCTCGTTTGCCCCCTATTCCATAAAAATTATGTAGTTGCTAAGAATGTGAACTAGTTCATTGAAAAGATTTGCGTTCAGCTCAAAATAACACACATCTCCATAATAAATTAAGGGAAGCCTTAGATTTAGTAAGAAAGAAGAACTTTAAGCGGTATAAAACGCGGGAACCTGAAGAGACTTTCTGGCTGACGTCTGAACCTGTGCTCGATAATCAAGGGTCGAGTCCAATTATTACCCAAGGCTCTCAACCACTGCACTCAAAGGTATAGTCGCTTTGTTACACGATTGTTTGGATGACCGTCATAAACAAACTACATAACATATGTTTACTTTCTACAATATTAAATTGGCATTAAGTTGGATTTACTGACAAACTCTTCATGAAGTCCATGTCTTTGTTCATTACAAACTTAGACTGTGCGTACACTTGCAGTCATCAACTCACAGGTGATACGCATATTGAAGATGCGGTGATACGAAATTAATGAATATTTAGGGAAATTATGGTACTTTCTGAAGAGATCTGAGAGAGAGATAAGGTAAGGAAGGATGGCCCACTGTGACTGCTGTGCAC
This sequence comes from Hyphantria cunea, assembly GCA_003709505.1. Classification (NCBI taxonomy): domain Eukaryota; kingdom Metazoa; phylum Arthropoda; class Insecta; order Lepidoptera; family Erebidae; genus Hyphantria; species Hyphantria cunea. The sequence continues at coordinate 2,232,407 of PKRV01000109.1, forward strand.
TGTGACTTTCATATTCTCTATGCCCTCCCTAATTTCGCCCAACTTTTTAAGCAGAGCGGCAGAGAGTAACCCATATTGCAAAGGACTAAGCACACCCTGCTGGTATACAAAGTGTTAGATCTGTGTTATCAACGCAAGCCTCTAGCTCTTTAGAAAAAAAAGCAAGTATAGAAATTGTTCGGAAGTGCTCGGAGATTTAGGGGTTACTTTAGCCAACGTGTTATTGACTAATAAATAAAATATCAATATAAGAATAGAATTATAATTTAATCTTATCAATTAAGTGATAATGAAGGGTTTGTTTTAGTATATATACGCCTACATTCGAATCATCTTTACTCTAGTATCGAAGACCAAGATATCGACATGCGTGTTTTCACACTGTTGGCTGTCTGCATCGCGGCTGTTGCCGGTAAGTCCTTTAAGCATACCTCCATTTTTGAATACATTTATAAAATCTCTTGAATTGTATTTATTGATTACTTGCCATCCGGTAACACGTTTGCCCCATGTTCCATAAAAAATACAATTGTTGAATGTGTTTTATTTTTATTTAATAACCTCAAAAACTATAGTTTACTATCGGGGGAATCAGGTAACCCTAAATAAATATCGGCAAAGTAAAGCCCTTTCCCTATACGCGCTTTGCAAAATGTAGTATGAAGTACTCAAATGTAGTATGAAGAATTATTCTGTTTTGCACACTTATTAAACACGTCTGCGGTTTTTCGTGTACTATTTGAATTGCCGTTTTTTCCAGCCACCTCAGAAACTTTTGAACCATCTCAGAGGATTGTGGGAGGCACAGTTACGACTATTAACCAATGGCCCTACCAAGCTAACGTCTTGGCTGGAAGTGGCAACAACTTCCGCCAATGGTGTGGCGGTACCATCATTAACAACCGATCCGTTTTGAGCGCTGCTCATTGCGTATTCTCAAGGACAACGTAAGACAAATATTTTACCTTTAATTGAGATTCCTTTTAAATATTTTAGAATACTTTTAAATGTAACTACATTATTTTTCAGGAATCTGTCACCCAACCAGATCCGTTTGCGTCTTGGTTCAACTTGGGCCAACAGCGGGGGAGTTGTTTTCAACGTTGCCCAGAACATTCTTCACCCAAATTACAATATTTGGACCTTGGACAGTGATGTAATGATTATTCGCAGCTGGAACACTATTGTTTACTCCAATGTGATCGCACGTGCAACAATCGCCCCCGCTAACTACAACCTACCTGACAATCAAGCAGTTTGGGTAACCGGATGGGGTGCTCAATGGGTAAGATCATCAACATTTTTACAAATTATTAACTACTAGCAGCCAGGCCCGGCCTCGCATGCACAGACATAGGAATTAAAATATAAAAAATAATATTTTAAATTTTAACTCGCTAGCAAACTTCTCAGGCTTAGAACACTCGACCAAGTCTGTTCTTGATAAAATAAATAATCAAAATCATCCGTTTGGGAGCTATGATGCCGCAAGAACCCACGAGATATTATAACACATATATTCACATATTAAACTCATATCTTACACCCCTAACACTTCGTGTCGGAGCTTGATAAAAAATAGCATACTAAAAGGGCCTTTTTTTGTTAATTTATTTATCATTTCCTGTATTACATTTGCATGATGCTTCACTTTATAATTTTAGGTTTTTTACTGATTCATTTATTAGAATATTTTTTGTCCTTTCATATTTAAACCCTTTAACAAAGCGTTCTTTAAATTCGTATGCTTCGTTGTTCTTGGGCGTTTCATTTTGAATCAATCACGTTCAAAAAGTTATTAAATTTTGTTAGTATTGTACCATCAAAATATAACTGTATATTTCATAAAGTTGATATTTTTTTGAGTATTTTATTATAATTACAATCCGCCATTACCAGTACAGGAAGAGGATACGAAAAACTTAGCATATTAACAAAAAAAAAGACATTCCATTTTATTGCGACACGAACAAATTTTTTCTCTCTCTTTTCAAATGGTTGAAATTGTAGAGTTACATATACTATATTTCGATACACGCGATTTTCCTTCAAAAACAATTTACTTTAATTTACTATGAGACATGGTACAAGTTTCACGATTAACTCAACAAAACAAATTGACTGAAGAGAAATGGGATTATAATGCGCACACACACGCAATGATTATAATTACAATAGACCGTACACTCGACACGTTTTTGTTTACTTTTCCAATATTAATGACTATTTACACACGTGATATAAAAGATAGGATACTATGAACCATTCTAATGCTGACACTAAAGTTGGTCGTTCTAACTGATATAATTTTACAACAATATAAGTTAAATATAGACACTTCAATAGATTAAAAAGCAGTGTTTTTATAAGACGGTCTAATAGTTTTCTTAGACTTATTCTCTTTATTAATTTTAAATGGTTTAATTTAGGTACTGATATAGCCTTAAATATAAGGAAATTTATTGGGATAAGGATTATAATGCCAAAGTACGTATAATGAGGACTAGTTTGTTGACATTGCTCTTACAAATTTTAATATGAAAAAGTAGTTATTGTGACATAACTGTAATAGTTAGACATAAGGTACCGCGGTCTTTTTTGTGGATATTGAGGTTCTCTATAAGTCTGTTGTATATTACCTTACATCATTTGAATATTACACGCTATATAGGGATTTTGTGGGTGTATTTTAAACTTTAGGCAGCATTATCGAAGTTTTCATACAGATCCATAACTTTTTGCATATGAAATATTTAGCCTAAATTACTTAGGGATGATTTAGTTTTCTATTGGTGAAATTATTTTCAAATCAGTATAGTGCATTTTGAATTACATCCTAACAAACAAACAGACAAAAAATAAAATCCTTTAGTCTGTAAAATATCAGTATACATTCCGAATTCAGTTCTTATAAAAATTAAATCAATATGTGTCTAATTTGACCTACCTCTAACGGTACTTATCATTGTATGCCATAATAAATCTTTCTTTGAAATGGGGCGAGTAGTACAATGTTTTATAAAAATGTACCTTTCGTAGTGTTGTCGAATTACTCAAGACTGAATAAAATATATGTTTTTTATTTTTTAGTACCAAGGGCCTTTCTCGGAACAGCTGCGCCAGGTGCAAGTTTACACCATCAACCAGGCTATTTGTGCACAACGTTATGGAGGTAACACTATCACCGCTAACATGCTGTGCACTGGTGTGCTCAACGTCGGTGGTCGTGACGCGTGTCAGGGTGACTCTGGCGGTCCCGTGTCCCGCAACAATGTTGTTGTTGGTGTTACTTCTTTTGGTCGTCAGTGCGCGCTCGCAACCCACCCCGGTGTCAATGCCCGCGTATCTCGCTTCTCTCAATGGATTGTGGCAAATGCTTAAGCCCCATCAGTTAGAACTTCTCGGATCAATGCCTACCATAAGAATGTACAAATGTACAGATAATATATACCCTAAATTGTTTTTAGTAATCTGAATACTGGGATTTAATTACGTAGAGACCTAATGTGATAATTTTTCATTATTGTTTCATAGTTTATAAGGTTGATAGTAGGCTCAGTGAATAAAAAACTAATAAACTATAAATTGCATTTTATTGTCGACAATTAATTTATCATGAACTGATATTATGTATCTGTTATCGTCAGATTGTCACATCCGTTCGATTGTAATCTATATTGTAATCTACATTATAAGCTGTCGCTAGATTGTAAACCGGGATATACTGTTTACAATTACAGTAGAGTCAATTTATTTGGCAACATGACAATTCGTCAAAATTCAACATCGTAACATTTCCACGGCGAACATAAAACAATATATTTTTTCGTTTTGTTGCAATTGCACAGTTGCTTAAATTTTTTCAATTACAATTTTATATTTATTTTAATAATGACCAATACGAGTAAATTTATGATTTACTTTAACCAATAAACCATTCTAAACAAAAAAAATCTGATCTAAAGAACTGAACATCGTTACAATGTTGCGTCAGTTAACCCTTTTTCTTGTTAAACACTGGGGATGTTACTCTAGAAATCGAAAGCTGATAATTAGAAACGAATTGAATGACTACTTGTTAGGAAAAATTACCGTAAATAAATAACCACGCTGTGATTATAGTAAAACATAATTATATTTATTATTCTTTCAACTAACTATACAAATACAAAAAATAACTTAATAGAAAAATCATTGATGTTAGGTACAATTTTGGTGTGTTGTTGCTGGCAACACCAGTGACTGTCGATCACGCCATGTCATGTCGCCATTACATGACGCAGTCTTTTGTCGTTGTGTGAAGTGACTGTGCGTTTTTTTGTGTACTCTCTGCTATTTTCTGACCCGGCTTTTTTATTGGACTGATCTTACTGACTACGTTTAAATGGCTATGAATCGGACTCCGATTGCTTAACGATTAGTAAACAAAAACAACATTACAGTCTTACCATGTCGAAATGGGCGAAAACGCAAAACAATCAATCTCGCGAACTAGTGATAAAGTTGTACAATCATTTTGAACGTGTATCAGTTGACGATGGGCCCCTTTTCCCATTGACATGACCGAGAGAATGCGTTGCCGAAACGTTGAGAATAGGGAAGAGGGCAGTAACTCAAATTCGGAAAGGGAATACGGAACATTAGGCTCAGAAGATAATACTTTAAGCACACCGAAAAAAAGAAAGAGGGACAAGAAAATTGTTGGAATTGATAATTTTGATGCTGCTGCAATTCGCAACCATATTTATAGATGTTACTCGAGAAAAGAATATCTTACACGGGAAAAGCAGTTAAGCTCGTTAAAAGACGCAGGCTTATTATTAGGCGGTAAATCGTCTCTATCAATTAATTTGAAATCGATTTCGATTTTCAGCTTAAGATCTAACAAGTGCAAAATTCTACTAGAATGCTACGATATTATTATGAAGAGAGCAATATTCTAACGTCAAGTAAATAAAATTACAAATCGGGACAGTGTCGTGTTCTGACAAAGCATGATTGAATGCGAATCTTACGATTTGGCGGACATAGACTGATGTTACAGCGGCTTTCATCTCAAAAGTTCTATAGGGAAAAAGAGCCCGATTTATTATATGCCACGTGGGATCAGCTTCTCGAGGTTATATTTAGTTCGTTGATTATAAAAATACGCCAAAAAATGTGGAGCCTCATAAACAATCCATCTCAGAATAAAATAAAAACAATACTAGGCTACCGAAGCTTTGGACACCAGAAGGATATATAACCATTGAAAAAGAGATCAGCAACTATTTAGACGAGTATTATTCAAATATTGGTTCAATCCTAGCAAATAAAATTCCAAAACGATACCACAACCGTACAATTTACACCAATCCTTTTGGAGCCGTTGTTGTCAAGATAATTCGGACTCTAGATAATAATACTAGCACAGGCCTTGGTGGTATAAATACCAAAGCTCTCAAGAGTGTCTCCTTTGATATTTGAAGAACTTACAAACTGTATTAACACCTGTCTTGATCGAGGAATATTTCCTAAGAGTCTTAAAATTGCAAAGGTAACACCTATTTATAAAACTGGTAAGAAGAATGATCTAAGTAACTATCGGCCGATATCGGTTCTTCCAGTTGTGTGAAAGGTTTTTGAAAGGGTTTTGCATAGCCGCCTAGAAACTTTCATAAACCATCAACATTTTCTTTATACAAAGCAGTACGGATTTCGAGCAAAATCTACTCTCTCTCTCAGCTACTATAGATCTTATAACGAAAATTAAAACTAATATCGACAACAAAGTCCCCAACCCGCACTTGGCCAGCGTGGGGACGTATGGCCTTAACCTTCGCCTGAGAGGAGACCCGAGCCCAGCAGTGGGACATTATGGGTTGTTGATTTGATTTGATCGACAACAAACAAATTGCACTGAGTATTTTTATTGATTTGCAAAAGGCGTTTGACACAATTAGTCACGAATTCCACACATGGGGATCCACAAATGGGGATGCACACAACATATTAAAATAATATCTATCCGATTGTCAACAAGTTGTTAAAGTCGGACAGACTATGAGTGAACCTAAACACATTACATACGGTATATCGCAAGGGTCAATTATAGGTTCTTTATTATATATATTAATAAATTACACCAACTGGAATTAAAGGGAGACTTGAATTTATACGCTGATGACACTTCATTATTTTATTTACGGGGCACCAGATGATTGATGACCTTGAATGATTGAATGAGTGCTTCCTCAGTAATTCACTAACGATTAATACCTCTAAATTTATACCAAAGCCAAAAGCTCATACGTCACGACCTCCGATGCTCCAATACTCTTTCGATCGAGAGAGTGATCGAGCAGAAATGAGAGCCAAAAGTGCAACCACTTTTATTCTCAAGAGACAGACAATTTCTCGCAAGAAGCCACCTGACGAATTTGACAACAGCAAGTGTAGAAGTCGTTGCTTTGAAGCCGCCCATCCTTTTAGTAGTGGGACGTTTCTATGATCGAATTAATATGCTTCGCATGAAATTCGACCAGATTCCGAAAATGAGGACTCTAGAGCCACATTAACACGCCACTATACCGAAGATATGTCAAAGTCAACACTGACGAAATTGAGAAGCAGCTGAAAAATGGAAAAGCTCTTGGAGGGTGGCGTTACAGGCAAACCCGTACTTAGGCAGCTCCATAAGCTTTTTAATGCTGTCTTGTTTAAAGAGAGAACTCTTGAGGTATGGAGTAGAAGTTTGGTCATCTTGTTTTTTAAGAAGGGTGATAAGACCAAGTTGAAGGACTATTGACCCATTTCCCTTCTAAGTTATTTCTACAAGCTGTTCTCAAAAATCATCACGAACGGTCTTTCACGAAGACTTGACAAATTCCAACCATCGGAGCAACCTGGATTTCGGAGCGGGTAGGGCACCATAGACCACATCCACACAGTGCTGCAGATTATAAAGAAGACAAAAGAGTATAATAAGCCCCTATGTCTAGCATTCGTAAACTATGAGAAGGCCTTTGACTTGGTCGAGATCTGGTCTGTTCTGGACACCCTGCAGCATTGCCAAGTGGACAGACGATACAACCAAGTACTGAGATGTCTCTACGAAGCCGCCACCATATCCGTTCAAGTACAGAATCGCCGAACTAGGCTCACACCATTGCATCGGAGAGTATGACAAGGAGATATTATTTCCCCGAAACTTTATTTCACAAATGCAATGGAGGATCTATTCAAGACCTTAAGCAAGAAAAGACGTGCAAAAATATCAATAGCGAATACATCTCTCACTTGCAGTCTGCGGACGACATCGTCATCATGGCAGAGACGCTACAGGACTTACAACAGTTGCTGAACCATCTAGCTGACTTATCTGTGCGTATCAGGCTACGGGTGAACTTGATCAAACCCAAGTTTCCGGTTCCGTTAGAGCATTTACTTGTCGATGAACACAGCTTACCGGAACCGGTCTTGGGTCACGGTGCCGCTCAGGTAAACAGGAGCATTCAGCTGGGTGGGCAGTGCTTGGGAAACTTCGTCGGGTCTTTTCATCGTCGATCCCACAGTGCCGTAAGGCGTGTAATGAATGCATCTTACCCGTCATGACATACGAAGCCGAAACGTGGACAATTACGGGACGGCTGGTCCACAAGTTCAAAATTGCACAGCGTACTATGGGGAGGGCTATGCTCGGCGTTTCTCTAAGGGATCGCATCAGGAATGAGGTCATTCGGCAGAAAACTAAGGTCATTGTCGTAGTCTATGGACTACGACAATGACCTTAGTTTTCTGCCGCGCTTCAGCTTGCTAAGCGTATGCGCTTAGCAAGCTGAAGTTTCAGTGGGCTGGCCATATAAGTCGCAGAACTGATTACCGTTGGGATAAACGGGTTCTTGAGGAGAAACTGCGTCTTGGCAAACGTAGTGTGAGTTCATACGTCCACAGGCCAAGAGTAGTGATGATCTGTTTAAGATGGCTGATAGAAGCTGGATGCGAGAAGCCGAGAATCGAACCAAGTGACGAGCCATTGGAGAAGCCTATGTCCAGCAGTGGGCTGCTATAGGCTAATGCTGTTTATGATTTATTGTATTTATGTGTTGCTATTTTGTTTATAAATACACCATGTGCATAGATCGCTCTTTTTGTAATCAATTTATGTTTTAACGATAGCGATAACGTTTTAAAGAAATTCCCGTACGTTTTACAACCTTTAATCCAAATTAACTGTGTTTGTGCTTCAAATTTTCGTTTGTAGGTAAATAACTACCTTTTTTTTACATGTGGATACCCACTCTGGCCTTCACCCCACCGGGGTTTGCGGCGGGGCGGTGTGTCGAAATCGAACCGACTTAAACCACACGGTGTGCCACTCTGTGCCTGAGACGGGAGAGATCCGGGAACCGCTTTCGTACGCCATCCGGACCCCTCCCAGCGCTTGCCCGCACTGAAGCGGGCACCGTCTCTAGATGTTACATCCTCTCAATTTAGGCAACGTACGGCACAAGCGTAACGTCAAGCCCTCGCGGCTGGCCTGTGAAGCGGATAGAGGGGACAAACCGTCCCGATCACCCGCGGCCACACTCAGGGCGGCATGAGGCGCTGATAGGCACGCCTCCGCCTCACGGTTCGCCGGCGACGGATCGGGTCTGAGTGGAGGTGGTTCTCCCGGGCCTTGTTCGCCGCCTCTTTCTGTAAGATGACTTCCTCGCAGCAGGTCGCGACTGCGGTAAAACTGCTCTCGCCACCGGCCATGGAGCGTACGACGGCCGGCAGCGAGAGATCTCCTCCGATGACTGCAGTGAGGGCCCGACGCTGTGGCGCCCAAGTAGGGCACACCGCCAGCGTGTACTGGGCCGAGTCTTCACAGCAGTCGCAGTGGTGGCAGGCGAGACTCAATTCCCTCCTGGCGACCGAGTGCAGGTACTTCCCGTAGCAACCGTGCCCCAAAAGCACCAGCGTCAGTCGGAAGTAAAGGGTCCCGTACTGCCGCCCTGCCCACTTGAGGATGACTGGCTCGAGAGCCTCCACGGTGGCGAAGCCAGCACGTGGAGCCTCCAGCCACGACGACCACCGATTCATCGTGGCTCGACGGGCGGCTTCACGCCACTCGCATACCTCTTCCGGCGGAGGGCGAACGCCACTCTCCGCCAGGAATACAGCCACCCGTCGATAAACGTCCAAGGTGCACGCCGCCTCGGTCGATACCGTGCGGTATCCGCGTATCGCTCTGACCGCCAATACCCTCTGGGGCCGCTAGTGGCGTACAGCGCCATCGACCGAACAACCCCCGTGCAGAGGTTTCTCGTTGCAACGATGGCTCCATCCCGACTTGGCAAAAGTCACCCAAGGGTAGAGGCAGCGTCGAACAGCTTGGAATCAAGCTGCCGGAAGTGCTCGTCGAAGAGCCACCTACCGTCGAAGATCAGACCCAGATATTTCATCTGGGCCCAAACCGGTACGAGGACCGAGTTAACCACAATGGAGGCGCCGGGGGGTGGCCCACGACGCAGCCAATGAAAGAACAGGGCCTCCGTCTTGTCCAGGCCCACCCGCAAGCCCAGCGCCTCGATGCGCCCTGCCACCAGGAGTGTCTCTCTGGTGGTAGGGCGCATCGAGGCGCCCTACCACCAGAGAGACACTCCTGGTGGCCAGGCACGCCGAAGTTCGCCCCCCGGGCTCTAACCAACATGTCATCAGCGCAACAAATTACGCCCAGCCCAGGGGGACCCCGGGCTGGTCATAATTTGGTACGCTGATTACAAATTTTAGACGTTAAACGACGCTCTCTAAGGACCCAGTCGTACCCCACGTTCCACAGGAGTGGTTCTAGGATAGACCCCTGCGGAACGCCGCACAACATGTGTCGCCGTCTAAAGGCACCCTCTCGAACAACTTACCCGCCTCGTCCAGCAACACGATGGGCCTGTAGGCCGCGACCGAATCGGCAGTCCATCCCGGCTTCTTCAATAGGACCAGCTTCCCGCTTTTCCCGCACTCAGGGAAGCGTCCGGACGCCAAGCTAGCGTCCAACACCTCTCTGAGGCGGTCCGACATATTGTCGAGGGCTCGGGCCATCACTAGGGCTGGTACCCTGTCTAACCCGGGGGTGGTGTTCTTCGAACAAATTCGCAGAACAGCCGCCCCTACCTCCGATTCCCTGACGGGTGGAAGGTCATCCTCTCTGCCCCCATCGTCTCCGAACGAATAGGCCATCGACGAGGGCGTGTGTTCCGCCCGCTGCGGGATCGGCCCTCGACCACTTCCTGCAGGAAGCTGGACTGGAGAGTCTCTTTTCACGCACCGCACGATATGGTTGACCCCAGGGGTCACGATCGAGACCCTCCAGCATCTCCTTTCGTTTTTCTTCTTTGGCGCGGCAAATGGCTTCAAAGTTTTCTGTGCCTCGCGGTACTCCTCATGAAGTTGGCCCTCCCCGCCGTCTCCGCGGTGACGCCACCGGCTACGGGTGTAGGACCTCCGGGCACGAGTATAGGCCGCACTGAGGTCCGCCAACTCTTGGGCCCACCAGTAGACCTCTTTCCGTGAGGTAAATAACTACCTAACTTAATCCCTTAAGGTTTTCAACCAACACTTCACCGACTATACATCAGATTTCAGTTCCAGCCCACATACTCGTATGTAAACTGTTCAGCAGGAGATAAAAATATAAAATATATGAATATGAAGTAAATATTAAATATATTCTTATCAAATATATTATATAGTCTACATTAAATATTAAAAATATAATATATATTAAATATATTATATTATCTAGTCTTATCTTATTAATTTAGTAATAAATATGGGTTTTTTGTGTCGGTACCGATTCAGTAGTGTTTCAAACGTAATCACTTTAGTTTCGGATAAGACGGTAACAACATGCGTCTCGTCATCTTGTTAGCTATTTGTATTGCAGCTGCTGTTGGTAAGTTGCTTAAATTAACTTTGCTTCTCTATGTAATTCAATATTTTTCACTTATAATTCTTTCTTATCATTCCACAAAGACAATAATCCTAATAGTTGAGTCAGATACCGAAAGGGGATGGGCGGTGACGTGACGCAAGCAAATCGTATAGTTTACCTGTATAATAACTAATTGGTACTACTGCCGATGCCTTTCCTTTTGCGTATGCATTTTTGAGAACCTTACTCACAACCCAGAAAAATAGAAGCTTTCATTGCATCATAGCGATCATTTATTATCTTTTAATTTTTTTACAATTTTCAGCTACCCCACGTGCGTTTAAACCATCAGCAAGGATCGTTGGCGGTACAGTTACGACTATCGAGCGATGGCCTTACCAAGCCAATGTTATGATTGGAGTAGATAATTACTTTGGTCAATGGTGTGGCGGTACTATCATAAACAACAGATCCGTTTTAACTGCCGCACATTGTGTTCTCGTAGCCGAAGAGTAAGTAAGACTAATCACTTTTCAATTTAAAGAAATACTTACATATATTATGATGTGTGTTAATTTTTTTAGATATTTACCAGCTTATATGTTCCGTCTACGTCTTGGTTCAACGTATGCCAGTCGCGGTGGAATTGTTCATAATGTTGCACAGCACGTCCTTCACCCAAATTACAACATGTGGACCTTGGATACTGATGTTATGATTATGCGCAGCAGCACCTTTTTTGTTTATACCAACGTGTTACAACAAGGGACCATCGCTAGTGCTACTTACAATCTCCCTGACAACCAAGAAGTTTGGGTAACCGGCTGGGGTACACTAGAGGTAATATCACGTCTCTCTATATTTAATAACACTCTGTTCCTTTGTTAATGAATCCTAAACATTGTTAACATATTAGTCAAGGTATGTTTCATTAGAAATTTAGCTCTGTCGGTGTAATAATATAATCTCTGTCGCTTAAAGAATAAACCACATCTTTAACTTGAAAAGTATGAGACAGAATCGGATTCATAGTTAGACCTTGTTAAGTCACCTAAGATTATTTTAAAATAATATGTTTCTTTTATTTTAAGTTTGGTGGTGAGGGTGGCTCTGAAGAACTGCGTGAGGTGCAAGTTTATACCGTCAACCAGAATGTTTGCGCACAACGCTATTTCAATCACTTTGGAGTCGAAGTAATCACCGCTAACATGTTGTGCACCGGTGTGTTCGATGTCGGTGGTCGTGACGCGTGTCAGGGCGATTCCGGAGGCCCCGTGTTCCACAACCGCGTTGTTGTTGGTATTACCTCTTTTGGTGAAGAATGTGGTCATCCTAATTTCCCCGGAGTGAACGCACGTGTATCTCGCTTTACTTCATGGATTGTGGCAAACGCTTGAACCCAATTGGCCACTTCCACAATGATGTCTAATATAGACATGCGATTGTTTAAACTAATAAAGAAAACACTCGTGATTATCATAAACCTTAACTCATTTCATTATTTAATATTTGACTAACATTAGTAAACATTAAATATGTTTTAACACATTGTTTTACATTATAAAGGTATTTAATAAAACAAGTCTAACATATTAATAATTGCCGATAATATTGTCGATAATCCATGCGATATTCGGATATCATGTTTTGTCAATTAAGTCGTAAATATGTAAAATATATACTGTTCAGGCGATCATGTATTTCCCATCTATATGTGATTGTACTGGTACGAGACTCGGGGAAATACTTGTAATTTTAAAAAAAGTAAAAATAAAGTTTTCTATATAATTCAGAGAACCTTGAAAGTCGGCACAAAAACAAGGACGAGTAGAATTTCATACTTAAAGTAAAAGAAGACGGGTACGCTTTTTTCAAGACTGTAATCTTTATATCAAAATAAATAGAATACTGTCAATTTACTCACTTACGAAGGTCAAATGTAAGACAGCCGTAAGAAACTGGCTACTGACTTTGAATTATAGCACCACGGAGAAATTAATTCAAGGAATGGGAAAATTACAAAAAGTAAAGTATTAAATAATTATATACAGATACAAATCATAATAACTACATTACACTACGACAAATACTAATTCCCAGACATCACACCACGTATACTCCACTATAATAACTTTCCACATACACAGATCTCTTCATAATCACAATCATAAAAGATCCTTTTTTTCCACTCTCACAAAAATACACTATACATTAATATAGATACAATTCTATCAGGCAAAGAGCAATTATTTGTAGATAAAAAGAAAATGATCAAAATATATATGGTAGTGTCTCCTTCTCAACTAGATATAAACTTTCGTTTACGTACAATTGTATCTGAATCTTTAAGTTAAATATTAATTCTTTACCGTAGGGTGAGGTCCTGGTGATCTGTAATACAGGTCTATACCTAAAATAGGAACGAGCTCCTTACATGCACTGGATTGTAAATGAACTGTATTTTCATTAAAATCTTTTCATTGTCTTGTTTTTGTGAGAAATAAAAAAATGAATAAAGATATTATCAACAACCCATAATGTCCCACTGCTGGGCTCGGGTCTCCTCTCAGGAGAGGGTTAAGGCCATACATCCCCACGCTGGCCATGTGCGGGTTGGGGAATGACAAGAATACGTTGTGGCTACGTAAATCTTGTCGTTGGATGTTTTTAAGCCGCCCGAAGGCCTCCAACTTAGCTTCACGACTGTTATCGTATGATAACAACCGGGACCGACTGCTTAACGTGACCTCCGAATCACGAAGACGCTCATGGTAACATGCCACTAGCGGTCACCCATCCAGGTACTGACCGCGCCATCGTTGTTTATCCTCGGTGATTGTTTCTAATCACCGAGTGCAACTGGGCTATGAGCGCCTCCTATATAAAAGATATTATTTATACATAATATGTATGTGTATATGTGTATGTATATACATGCTCTAAGTATTTATGCTAAATTTATTGTATTATTTATGAAAACCATATATATTATATATACCACTACAGCTATAATTTTTATTAAGTGTACCTACCTCATTTTTCTCTGCATCGCTCAATCGGTCGACTGGCAGAGAATGCCTTAGGCATTAAGTCCACCGATGCATGTATTTGTGCACAAAGTAATAAATAAATAAATAAAAAATGTATTATGATTGGCATCAGGCTGGCATCTCCTATTAGTAATTAGAGTGCCGTTGAATGCGGCCAAATATGACTGAAAGTTTCAAATGTACACCACATTTATACAAATAAAGATTATCTGTCTATCATCTTCAATGGTCCTTTTTCTTGACGATTAATAAACTCGCGTAACACTTGAGCCATATTTGACAAAAATGACCTTCAACAATATCAATAGCTCCTGTTATATCATCAACATTTGACTGAGAATACAATTGCAGGTAATCGGCATACAGATGATACGCACTGCGAAGTTCATGAGAAAAGAGATTAATAAATACCAAAAAAGCAAAGGAGAAAGTATACCGCCTTGAGGAACACTAGAGCGAACATCACACCATCTCGAATAGAGATTGTCAACGCAAACTGACTGTTGGCGTCCTTGAAGATAAGATTAAAACCATTCCAGCGCTTCAGACGAAATCTTGAGATAGGAGAAGATGGACAAGAGAATATCGTGACTGACGGTATTAAAATCGAGAAGTCAACTAGAACCAAAAGTGTCACCTTAGTATCTTCCAAGGCCTCCCTAATATCGCCAGTCACTTTGAGGAGAGCGGTGGTGGTGCTAAAGCCGGGCCTAAAACCCGATTGAAAAGAGGCTTAACTATAGCCGTAGCCTCACAAAATATATTCTAATACAATCACCGACGCAGTGAATTATTAACAATAATGTTTTAATTCGGCAATAACAATTAGATTTCAGAGTAAAAATATAATTGAATTTATGTAAAAACTCGTTACAGGCAAATTCGCATTCATGTTTTATGTTATCACACGATATTTATAAAATCAATGAAATACATGTACAACTTCAATAGACGTCGGAAACAGAATAATTCAGAAATATTTTTAACAGGCATTTTAAATTACCAAGTTTTTAAGTTTAATTTTAATTAATTATAGAAGTACTTGGCAATTTTCATGATTTTAGGTAGCTCGTTGTAGAGAGTCAATCCTTTGATCTATAGTAGGCAGTAAATAAAAGTAAGGCTTCCTGTACCTAGCAATTGCATTGTTGCAATTTTATTGAATTCAATTGGAGTCAGCTTGAGTAACGATCATTGCGAAATGGTAAGGCAAAACTAAAGAGGTCGAATCGAGCTCTGAAATGTTATTGATACCTGTACTATTTTCCAAAATAATAATAATAATATATTTTTATTATTAAGGGGTGATACATTTATGGAAAACTTGCTGAGAAGGTTTGGGCAAACGATTTTATTGTCAAAAAGCTTAAATAGGAAATTCAGATCAGCAATTGTGCGTCGAGATTCCAGAAACAAAAATTTAAAATGCTTTAGTTTAGAGCCACTGACATTCAGTCTTAAAGCTTCGAATTTCGGTTGAAGGAACATTGTTTACTTTCTATCTTAATTTTATGGACCTAATATATTGATTTCCGTGACGTGCTATAATATTACAGGTGGGTGCGCACATAAGTTGTATATAAAACCGGTGCAGTCAAAGCTTTTTGAATTTCTTTTGATGATCTATAAATAAATCCGAAAGCACGAAACGCTGTACTAATAATTATATTTCATTGTTCTGTGAGCCGTAATTCACTATCCTTGTAAATACTCAGATCTCTGATAGTATTCTTCTTTTAGTTTGTTATCAAGCATTTTATAAATGGACTGGATATTACTTCGTTTTCTGCAAAATTTTATGTGATAATATTTACTGTAGTTCAGATACATTTCATTCACTGTACACTATTGGCATAAACTATCTATATCTGTTTAAAGCAAATGAGAATCACACTCCGTCTATATCACTCGTTTTAACATAAGATCATCAGCGAATAGTAAGGTGTTGAATGTTTGAAAATTCCTGATAAGTCATGAATAAAAATTATAAAAAAAAAGTAGCCGCTAATTTGAAACTTGCGGCATCATGACAAAGCTGGTAAAATAGGGTTCAGATTCACCTCCATCTACAACAACTTCCGTCTGGTACTGAGGTATGAATAACACCATTTTATGTTTGTGTTGGTAATGCCTAATTTTTATAGAATATGCTGTGATTGACCTTATCAAAGGCCTTCGAAAAGTCGGTATACACGGCATCTACTTGTAATCCCTGATCAACGGCAGTCATTACTTTGGAAATAAAGGTCACAAGATTCGTTTTAGTTCATTTTTTTCGATATAAATCCATGCTGATGGTGAGATTTTCACATGTTTATAAAATATATGATAGACTATTGATTCAAAAACCTTTGACAAAATAGACAAAAAGGCAATAGGGCGACAGTTGGATATAATTTATCGTTCATCCTGTTTAAAAATTGACATAATTCTGGCTGTTTCCACACTTAAAGAAATATTCCTGATCTGAATAAATGGACAAAATAAAACTTATGAATGAACACTTTTCCTCATCCCCGACTTTCATTACGACCGAAATTGTTACACTGTTGGATAATAGATAAAAATAAGACACCTGAATGCTTTTAGATTGTGTATTTAGTCTTATCTTATTAATTTTTTGATAATGCATGATTTGTTTCGGTATAAATTCGTAAGAATTTTCAGCATTACCACTTTTCCGGACAAAAAGGTAGCAACATGCATCTCATCACCCTATTAGCTGTTTGTCTTGCGGTTGTTACTGGTAAGTTAATTCAATTGATTTATTACTAAAATTACAGATATAAACTGTTTGCAAAATGTATATTGTTTAAAAAAATTTGAATTAAGCCCCAAGATTTGCAAAAAATGTCAAAAATAATTTCACTAAAACTCATAGCCACACATATCGTTACATAAAGATGGTGTTTATCAATATCTCTACACGATTTGTTCAATTATAAATTAATTTTAACCAAAATAAACTAATAAATTCCTACATATCTATTTATTTAACTGACCCACACTACCTCGAGCCGTAGCATGAAATTATAATAACGTGAACAAATTTTTTTTACCATAAATGGTCTTGAAAGATACACGTAATATGCTGTCCCGGACTTTGAAGAACTTTTAAAGAGGATAAATTATTTAATACATTGTCTTGTGTAACTTTAACTGTTTACGCAGTGCATGCAATAGAAGTTCTCAAATGGAATTAATTTCTCGCGTTTTTGCAACATTTTTATTGATACTCGGCTTTTTTGGTCGTCGCGTAATAATGTATAACCTATAATGTTCTCCTATAAGCGGTGTATGTAACAGTGCAAGAATTTTTTAAATTGGATTAGTACTTCTTGAGATTAGCGCTTTCAAACCAAAAAAATGGATTGCACTCCGGGAGTGCCAGCAGACGTAAAAATTTGAACGTTGTGCATTTTTGATATTTTGGAATGGTTAGGGAATATATTTTTAAAGAATAGCTTTACTTATCAGTATGAAAATCACAAAAAGTGCACAAGGCAGCTAAAAAAGTTTCCACTACAAAAAAAATCTTCAGCTTTAAAATATGAATGGATAACAACATTACTTACTATAAAGAACAAACAGAGGTTTTTATTAAAAGCTTGTGTTGAAAGAAAGGTTTGATACAAATAATAGTTATAGATTTCCTAATTTTTACAACTTTCAGCTTCTCCACGAACTTTCAAACCACCCGCGAGAATCGTAGGCGGCACAGTTACATCCATTGAGCGATGGCCTTACCAAGCCCTTGTAATGCTTGGAGACGATTATTACTATGGCGGATGGTGTGGTGGTACAATCATTAACAACAGATCCGTCTTAACCGCTGCACACTGTGTTCTCTTATATGACGAGTAAGAAAAAATATTTTTTCATTTAACAATTTTGTATGTATATTTTTATTAGTTGCCCAGAGTTTTTACCTGCGGGTGGTTTTTGCTTTTGAATCGACTCTTGATGACTATTTTATTGATTTAATTTTGTTCTAAATCTTTTTAAACTTTTTTCTACTGTTAAAGTAGCTTAAGATATTCCTTATAACAGTCAAATTCCCGTCAAAATTAGTCCAGCTTCAGAGTTTAGGCGGAAAAACAAACAGATAAAATTTTAATATAGGATATTTTTTTATATAAGTACCGTATATTTCCTTTCATATGCATTTCATGAAAGACTGTTAATTAGAATTTACTTTACTTCATTTTCATTTAATTGTAAAAATGTGTAACGTATGGGAACACTTGCTTTTTTTAGTTACATACCAGCTTATATGTTCCGCTTCCGTCTTGGTTCAACGTACGCCAGTAGCGGTGGAGTGATACACAGAGTTGCACAAAACATCATTCACCCAGATTACAACACGTGGAACTTGGATGCTGATGTGATGATTATGCGCAGCAGAACCACATTTGTGTATTCCAATGTGTTACAACGTGGAACCATTGCTAGCGCTAACTACAATCTCCTTGATAATCAAGAAGTTTGGGTAACCGGCTGGGGCTCAATAGAGGTAAGTTTAAATCTATGTTTCCACACTTCATTTCGATAATGATAAAGCATTCTCCGCGAAAAAAGATGCCTTATTCTGAAAACAGGTTAGTTCAGGTATAATTATTTATTTTGGTCCGGATGGCGTAAGAAAGCGGTTCCCGGATTCCTCCCGTCTCAGGCGCAGTGGCACACCGTGGTGGTTTAGTGGGTAGTCTGGCGAGTCAGTCAGGAGTCCCACACAAAGCGAACCCCCCGTCCCCACGGGGGGGGGAGCGAAGTGCGTAAAGGCATTCCACCACGTAAAAAAAAAGAGTATAATTATTTAGATACATGGAGACCGCGCAATATCATGATTGTTTCTATTGTGGTTGTTCTAATGCTTTAAGAGAATTTATGTACCCTTTAGTCAAAAAGTATGAGATAGAATTTTCTACCGAGTTACTGCAGCGAAGTCAAATTGTCGGACTAATTTTAAATATTTTTTTCTTTAGTATGGTGGTGAAGGCTCTGAAGCGCTGCGTGAGGTGCAAGTTTACACAATCAACCAGGATATTTGTTCAAAACGATACGGTGGAATCAGCGCTAACATGTTGTGCACCGGTGTGCTGAATGTCGGTGGCCGTGACGCGTGTCAGGGTGATTCTGGCGGTCCCGTATTCCACAACCGCGTTGTTGTTGGTATTACCTCATTCGGCAATTACTGTGCTCATCCTCGCTACCCCGGTGTCAACGCACGCGTCTCTAGGTTTAGTTTGTGGATTGCGGCCAACGCTTAAATTCAGTTGAACATTCCCGCAATAATGTCTAAGTACCTGGATGACCGTTTTTTTTTTATAAATTTTCTACAATTATAATAGATATATATACAAGAATTGCTCGTATAAAGTTATTAGTTTTAGTCATGGTTATATAATATACTAAATAAACTACTCATAGTTTTGTTTGGTGGAATAGGGGGCAAACGAGCAGATCTATGGACACCCTCAATACCAAAGGCATCACAAGTGTGTTGAGGACCTTTGGGGGATTAATTGACGTGAACTAAAAATGCTAAAAGACTTTTGCAATTAATGTGAAGTGGCATAGCAGTTATTGTTGAGCATCTGATGTATTATAACCTATAATTATTTTATTCTTGTGTTTTATTTATATACCACAATTAAGTATTAACAGGCGAAGAGCAAATAAAGTTCCGTTCCGTATGAGCTATACCTTGTTACACTTGACTGTATACTACAGTATGATTGTGGTGCCAATAAATATACAAAACTATCTTTGAAGGGTATCTGATGAGAAATATTTGTGTTCAGGACATTCCTACCAGTGAACCTCAGGTAATCATCGTAGTATTTCCAGATGGTCCCTTTCAATACATGCCACGATGAAGTTTTTCGGAACCATACAATGTTTGACTGAACGGTTGGTCTGGTGATTTAAGAGGTCGCCATGCTACTTTCTACTACGCCAAGAGTTGTGGTGTGTTCTTTGTGTCCGTTTCATGTATGTTTGTAAAATCCCCTGACACAGGATTTGATATTCCCAATGCGAGATTTGAGTTATTAGTACAAAAAAAATTAACTCTTTCATAAACGACAGATAATGACTCGGTTGCTGCAATCTTATGGATTTGTATTGTTTACAAAATGACACATTATAACAGCAAGTTTGTACTCCCTAAAGAGGTACGCAGACGTGTTTAGTATATCGGTGTCCACTATATAATGAGACAGAGATTTATGGACTATTAAATATGTCGTATTTAAAATATGTCATGAATATAAAAATAAAAACTTTTTTTCCCAAAAAATAATATCAACATAACAAAAATATTCCTAAACTTCTCTCATTTAATATTTAATCTCGAAAAAGCCAGAAGTATAAAAAGTATCAAATTATCTAGTTTACGGCAAAAAGTGAGGGAAACAAGCAAAAATCAACAAAAATATCAATCACCTTGTAATCTGACAGATTTTTTTTTTTACCAACGAAATAAGTAAGTAACAGATATCAACTGAAATGCACCAAAATTACATAACAATACATTGACAACAATTATAACAGTAACAGGTCAGAATTTTTTTGTTTCTTATGCTATTATAATAAAATAAAAGTATAAAAATATCTGAATTCTATCCCATTAATTTGAAACACATTTGTAGTCCGACACTTGACACATCTACAGAGCTACCAACCTGACGGATAGAAAGAGTAAGCGTTTCTTTTAAACACTTCTTTAGTCACTGCATCTTGGTGTATATTCTATGAAAGCACATTGTTATTTCAGTGCTATCTATAAACAAGTAGAAGAACACACCCATAATCAAGGAATATCTACATCTTTTTTCCTCTTAGGAGAACTTACGATACCTGTCGACAAAGAGCGTGCACTATGGTAGACATAGCAAAAATGTTGAAATCAATACAAACCGATATAGCAGAACAAAACAGAGAAAGGCAAGAAATGGAGAAAAATATAACAAACAGCATACCATGTAAATGCTATAAAGAAAAACATCAGTGAAAATCTCAGAATTATAGAACAAATTTATAACCAATTACATGAAAAATAACAAAATCGAGTAATCATTTTAAATCGCATGGATACATATATTAGGAAGAAAAATTTGGTGTTATTTGGAATTGACGAAGTAAAACATCATATCAAGAACTGGAAATAAAATATCAACTTTTAGTAACGTAATTAATATACCTTTTGATCGGAATGAAATTGAATCAATAAATCGAATAGGAAAAAAAAGGAACAATCTAGACCGATTAGAGTCAACCTCAAACTATGGAGAATTTTTTTTTATTAGAACAAGAAAAATATGAAAAATAGTACATTATAAATTAAAATATATAAAATAGTACATTATAAAAACAAATAGTCCATTAAAAATTAAATAGTAGATTATAAAGCAGATTACCAAACAAAAAGTTTTAGAGAAACGAAAATAACTACAAACGGAACGATTAAAATGTAAAGCAGAAGGCAAAAAAGCAATAATTAAATATGATAAAATAATATATTTTTAAACGTAAACCCAAATAATGCAATCTAAACATTTTCCCAAAAAAATCTAAACATTTTTGCGGTCTGAACCTCGAAAAGCAAGCCCTGAAAAAGAATAAAATCACATCTTTTTAAGACAAATAAATGATGCCGAACAGTTTACAAAAACCCAACTTGGCTGGTTACCGCGGTGAAGAAGAAAGAAGTTAGTTTCGTCTCTTGACTGCAACCCTCCAATATATCAGGAAGCACCTTGTAACACTAAGAAAAAAACCTAGTATTTAGGAAGGAAATGGACAGTAGCATACTCATATTTCTTACATATAACCACTTATATGAACATAACGAAACACAGGCGAAAGCAAATATAAGAATATGTAATAGAATGGTCTGTATTAGAGATACGAAAGTAAAGTAAAAACCTATGAAAAAAAATTTAAAAACAAACGTTTATTCTATTAATAACAAATTAACAATTGAACGTCTTGATTATTTTTAATACAAAATATTTTGAAACACAGAAATAAAATCACTGGAAGTGATTTATTAACATTTTTTTTGAAACAAGCTTTTATTTCTTGTTCACAAAAAAAAAAACCAGAAATATGTGTTATGTTTGAATGGTTCAATAACAAATGTGCTTAGGATTTGTTTGGTTTATTAGACACTTCAGTTCACACAATGTAGTCACTTCGCAGTTCAGAATCAATCTGTCTGACATATAAAGGAAATGCTTCCATGACACACTGGTGACGTTACATTCTACATTCTAATTTGTACATACAACAACATTGTATGCCGCCATTTTGTTACGGCGGCCATTTTGCATTGTCCTCAGAACTAAAGATCTTGTATCAAAACATATTTCAAATTTCAGCTCAATCGGAAATCAGGAAGTGGTTCAAATTTAACTTGCAAGATTCGATTACAAACGAATATCAGGACAGGGGAAACTAAAAATAAAAGCTTGTAAAAATTTACACAATTCGCATAAATCTCTTGAGATTTTGATTTTAACATTACAAATATAGCAAAAAAATCATATATGATGTTTATATATTCTTTAAGTTTTGCATGAGAATGAATGAATATTGTGAAATTGAGAGTTTTTAAAAGGCTTATTTACTTATTATTATAATTAAAGTAAGATCTCCTGTACCAATGATGCATCGAGTCAGGTGGAGTAACGATCGTTACTAAATGATGAGTGAAAAATGAAGAGGTTGAATCGAGCTCTGAAATGATATTTGATCCATTTACTTTTTTCCAAAATGAAATTGAAATGAAGTTGTGAAATACGTTCCAATATTTTTTTTAATGTTTATAGTCGATATACGAGGAAGTCATCTCACAGAAGGAGGCGGCGGAGAATGCCCGGGAGGACGATCTCCACTCGGACCCGATCCGCCGCCTATCAGCGCCTCATGCCGTTCTGAGTGTAGCCGCGGATGGCGGGGACAGGTTTTCCCCTCCATCCGCTTCACAGGCTAGCCACGAGGGGGCGACGTTACGCGTGTGCCGTACGTTGCCCAAATCGAGAGTCTATTAGATAACGGTGCCCGCTTCAGTGCGGGCAAGCGCGCAAGTCCGGATGGCGTGAGAAAGCGATTCCCGGATCCCTCCCGTCTCAGACACAGAGTGGCACACCGTGTGGTTTTAGTCGGTTCGATTCCGACACACCGTCCCGCCGCAAACCCCGGTGGGGTGAAGGACCGAGGGGGTTTCCACACGTAAAAAAAGGTCTTTATAAAGCAATTCTGAATTTCATTCCCTATTCTAGTTTTGTCTTTCGTTTGTTTTACGAATTTGATTAGCACTAATATACTCTAAGCATTGTGTACCTCTTTTTACGAAAATTGTTTTATATGAACGGAGGGGTTTAAAATTTGGCATTTAGGTAAGGTTTATATGACAAATAATTAACACACACACATAACAAAAAAATTAATTGGATTATGATCGATATTCGACCACTGAGGGACCGCTAATATATTGTAAATATATCTGTGCTAAATTCCTATGTCTTATCAATGTAATTATGTTAAAGCTTAAATTGTAAAAATATGTGTATGAGTCATATGATCAAAATAAAAATGAAAAATAAGATAAGTAGCGTTATTTGAAACGAAACTCTTTTATCTTATCTTATAAAATTAATTGGCTGATAATGTATTTTTATTTTCGTATAAATTTGCTTGTATTTTAAAAATTGATCTCTCTGGATCCAAGCGGAAAGGTAACAACATGCGTCTCATCATTCTGTTAGCTGTTTGCATTGCGACTGTTGTCGGTAAGTGATACTTGTTGTTAAAAGCATCTTTGGAATCCCTTTTGTAAATACAAGTTAGAACATTACTACTGTTTATAACAACTACAGATCTACATAAAACTAACACCTGTCTATTGTAATCTTATAAATAATAACATTTGGAGTCAAAATTTGTTGCAAGTTAGATGAAGCAATGGACTATATATCTAAGTTAAATCTCTGACTATAATCCAATATATTAAACGAGTAATTCTTGTAAATATATAATCTAAATATGGGAAACGGCTCCAACGAATTTCATGCATTTTTTTATGCAGTGGGTTTCGGGGGTGATAAATCGATGTAGATAGGATTCATTATTAGAAAATTTACCAAAAAAAAATACCGAGCAAACCTCGATTATCCGGGTACTATGCCGTAAAACTCGTAATTATTTGAAACTGAACAGATACTCTGGCAGGAGCTGGATGCGAGAAGCCATAGATCGAACTAAGTGTCGTGAAATTGGAGAGGCCTATGTCCAGCACAGGGACTGCGATAGGCTGACGATGATGATGATGATGATGAACAGATACTCTAAACAATTTCACTTGTAAATATCACATGTAATTTATTTCCTATTTTTTATCAATAATATATAATATCATAGAACTGAAGTTAATTTTTTTATGTGTTTGCTTGAGAATGCTTACAATAAGTTATTGCAAAACGACAACGATTAATTTTCTATTCTCTTTTTATAACTTTCAGCTACCCCAAAAATCTTAAATCCATCAAAGAGGATCGTAGGCGGCAGTCTTACGACTATTAATCGGTGGCCATACAAAGCCAATATATTGGCTGTAAGTGGCAATAACTTTCGCCAATGGTGTGGTGGTACTATAATCAACAACAGATCAGTTTTAACCGCTGCACATTGTTCTGCAGCACCTTTTCAGTAAGATAAAATATTTTTGCTTTGTAAAATCAATGCTATCATTTTCAAATCATCATCATCTCTTGACCCTGTTCCCAAATTTATTCGAAGTCAATCAAATAAGTTTCTTTTTCCTATTTTTCCAGCATTTGTTATGTTATCACTAGTCATTCTTTTCCCTAAATGAAGGACTCATTAGTAATCAAAGTTATTTTGGCTTAAATCTGTTTCAATATTAAGGTATCTAACAACATTCTTTATTTTAAGGATTTTACCCGCTTCTACGTTCCGTTTTCGTCTTGGTTCATCGTTTGCCAGTAGCGGTGGCGTTATTGTTAATGTTGCACACAACATTCTTCACCCCAATTACAACATGTGGACCTTGGATAGTGATGTTATGATGATGCGCACCTTCAGCCCATTTCTTTATTCCAATGTGATACAACGTGCAACTATTGCAAGCCCTACTTATTTTATTCCTGACAACCAGGCAGTTTGGATAACAGGCTGGGGTTCAGTCACGGTAAGATTAAATTAATATTTTCATCAATCATCATCAACAACTCATAATATTCCACTGCTGGGCTCGGGTCTCCTCTCAGGAGAGGGTTAAGGCCATAGGTCTCTACGCTGGCTAAGTGCGGGTTGGGGACTAGTGCGGGTTGGGGACTAGTGCGAGTTGGGGACTAAACTTAATATTTTAATACCTTATAATTTATTCAAATAAGGTTTTTCTCTAGTTTTCTTTCTCTTTATAGTCGTGCTTATCCTATTTTTATCGTAGTTTGTTCCCTAATGTGGCTCTTACCACACCAACAGGATGGATGGGGATTCTTAATCTCTCGTTTAGATTATTTGAATGTCTATACGACCAAAGCTCTTGGTGCTTTGAATAGCCACTAAATACTTACACGTCGTCTCCATAGTTATTGTTATTAATAATGGCGTTGAGTGTAATATCCTTAATGCATATACATTAGGAAAAAATGACGTGTAATGAGTGAAGACAAAGCAGTTATAAGTATCACTAGCACTTATTAATTAATGAAAACTAGGCTCATTTCTTTTCATGCTTTTGCAGTGCTGTGACAATATTTATTGTCAATGTACGAGTATATATAGACTTGGATGCACATATAGACTTGGATGGACCTAAAAGTATGTAATTGTATTCAACGTAACGTGACATCTTTTGGTCAAAATTATAAGACAGTATAGAAAGATGGCGCTCATAGCCCATTTGCACTCGGTGATTAGAAACAATCAGCGAGAGCAAGCAACGACGGCTCGATCAGTACCTGGATGGGTGACCGCTTGTGGCATGTTACCATGAGCGTCTCCGTGATTCAGAGGTCACGTTAAGCAGTCGGTCCCGGTTGTTATCATAGGATAACAGTCGTGAAGCTTAGTTGGAGGCCTTCGGGCGGCTTAAAAACATCCAACGGTAAGATTACGTAGCCACAACGTTGTCTTGCCAGTCCCCAACCCGCACTTGGCCAGCGTGGGGACGTATGGCCTTAACCCTTTCCTGAGAGGAGATCCGAGCCCAGCAGTGGGACATTATGGGTTGATGATGAAGTATAGAAAGAACGGAATGGAAAAGGACTCGGTGGCGCCGTGGTAGCGTATGCGACTGCTGTGCTTGAGGTCTCGGGTTCGGTTCCCGAGTCGAACTAGATGTTATATGATTTGCAAATATTAGTTTATGACTAGATAGCGTTATGTGTTAGATGTCCGAAGAAGGATCAGAATCGTAATGTAGATATTGCCGCAGTGCTTATTATTACTAAAGTTTACTTTCTATTAGAATATATTTCGGAGGTTAATCAAATCAGATAAATATACATTCGTTTAAAAATTATATTACTTTGGTTTTAGCAAGGGGGAATTATGTCGGAACAGCTTCGCGAAGTGCAAGTTTTCACCGTAAACCAGAACATTTGCGCACAACGCTATGGAAGTAACATCATCACTCCTAACATGTTCTGCACCGGAGTGCTCGATGTTGGTGGTCGTGGCGCATGCCAGGGCGACTACGGCGGCCCCGTGATCCACAATGGCATTGTCGTTGGTATCAGCTCTTTTGGTAGAAGTTGCGGTCATCACTTCTACCCTGGAGTCAATGCACGCGTCTCTCCATTTTCCTCATGGATTGTGGCTAACGCTTAATTGATACATCATCATCATCATCATCATCAGCCTATCGCTGTCCACTGCTGGACATAGGCCTCTCTAATTTCACACCACTTAGTTCGATCTATGGCTTCTTGCATCCAGCTCCTGCCAGCCGTCTTGCGCAAATCAATTTAAATTTTTCTAATATATAGATACAAATAAAGGAAGGAATTAAGAATACATTTTAATTTAAAACTTTTAAAAGGGGATAACATTCAAATAGATGTCAAAGATATGTATAAAACTCAACAAATCTACGTTTGCAAATTGAAATATTATAATATCATCGGTGATCGAGTGCAAAGAAATTTAATAATTATAAATATACAAAACATATTTACGAACTAGTACCCTGGACATAAACTGTCCCAAAAAACATGTCAGCCTGATATGCTGTTGTTTTCATTCATTTCATTCATCATTTCATTCGGTTCATTTAAAAGAAGTTAACCATACAAACAATGGCAAATAACAAAATAAAAGAATCACTAAGAAAAACAACTCGAATTCAAAATACCTAGCATCTCGTATCTTGGGGAGAAAGACAAATTTATATTCATCCTCTCCCCTTTCTTTATATCGTGGCAGCGTTCAAGAAACGGCATACTTTTTCAACTGCTGCTTTCCCTTTTCTCACTAACCCGTTTCTAGAAGTAGAGTTACCAAATATCGATCCCGCAAACCTCAGATAATGAAACTTTACAATATTATAGCTTATACATCAGAATAACACATACGCTACAATTTATTTTATAAAGATACTATTCACGCAATATATTTGTACCGCGGGTGACACCGCGGGGCTCAGCTAGTAAATAAATAAATAAATATTTCCGACATCTAACACACAACGCCATCTAGTCCCAAACTAAGCAGAGCTTGTATTATGGGTACTAGACAACTGATATAATACTTATATACTTTTTTTGTAAATACATATATATCATACATAGAAAACACCCAAACTCCGAAACAAATATTTGCAGATCATACAAACATTTGATCCGACCCGGGAATCGAACCCGAGACCTCAGGAACAGCAGTCGCATACGCTACCGCTGGGCCACGGAGGCAGCAAATGATAAAGATTTTTAAATAGAAGACAGCATGTACTTGATTATGTGAGTATACTCGGGTGAATGACTATATAAGAACAAATCTTTTGTATTAAATTAAATTAAAAAAATTAAAGTAATCGTTCTCATCTACATGATTACAAATGAATATTAATTGCGCAGGCGCTCGATCAGTGATAGACGACCTAGTGCTGGCTGACGGGCGCTCCTTTGGGTCTACACTCCTAGGAGCTCGACCTCGCTAAGTACAGGTCGCACTGAAGAAACCTTAAATACCTGAAGCTACTAAGAGGCCCTTTAGGGCTTAACCCAATGACCCACCTGTAGTTACAGGTGGTGTAGAACATCACTTAAACAGGCTATGGACCTGGAAAAGTTACCCCGAGACCCTAGCTTTGGTCTACGAGAAGAACCACTTGGCAGTGATAGATGCCATCTATCACAAAAAAACTTTTTCTATTTTATTAATTTCGATTTAAATTCTATATTAACTCTCGATTCTCGAGCACAATTGATAACAACGCCATCTAGAATAGTTAAGTATAACACGACGAAACTGCCAACTTGTTAATCGACTTATTCCACTAAAATTCACGAGAGAGAGTTAGTAGACAGAAAAGCGATATCATATTCGTTCTTCTTCTTCTTTTGATGATATGGCAATCAGTCTTCAATTCTAAGTCTTCGAGTCTTCAAGTCTTCGTCGTGATGGAATTAATGATAAAAAAATATAAAAAAAGTGGATGACATGAAATGGGGACCGTCTTTCGCAAAAACAATCATATTCGTTAAAATAATTACTTATTTTACATGACACCAATGTTTAATCAATGACAGGAAAAAATAGAATTAGACAAGTCTTGTCTTTTATTTATTAAAGGAAAAAAAAATAGATAAATATTATCTAGCCAGAACTATACTCGTCGGAAAGCTCTAATGCAATGGTTGGTTTACAATAATAAATAATAAAATAAATATTTCAGACATCTAACACACAACGCCATCTAGTCCCAAACTAAGCAGAGCTTGTATTATGGGTACTAGACAACTGATATGAATACATAAATACATTTTTTTTTGTAAATACATACATATTATACATAGAAAACACCCAAACTCCGAAACAAATATTTGCAGATCATGCAAACATTTGGTCCAACCCAGGATTCGAACCCGAGACCTCATGGACAGCAGTCGCGTACGCTACCACTGCGCCACCGAGGCAGTCAAACAATGGTACAATGTTTCCGTACCCAAAGGGTAAAACGGGATCCTGTTACTAAAAATTCGTTGTCCGTCTGTCTGTCCGTCCGTCCGTCAGTACCATGATAGATCACGGTTTATAAGATATCATGAACCGTGATAGTTAGACAGTTGAAATTTTTAGAGATGATGTAGTTCTGTACCCGCTATAACAAAAATACTAAAAAAACAAAATAAAATAAATATGTAAGGGGGTTCCCATACAACAAACGTGATTTTTTTTGCTCGTTTTTTTTTCTTTTTGATAACAGCAACAGGTGGACGCTTAAAATATTCACAGCATGTTTAGAAATATATTCCCCTTTCAAAATAAATAATTAAAATAAAACAAATATTTAAAAGGGGCTCCCATACAAAAAAAAGTGACTTGACAATAGACTTAAGTATTTGATATGAATTTCAGCTTGATAAGTCCACGCGTTACTTAGAAAAAAGATCTTGACGGACAACAAAATGATCCTATAAGGGTTCCGATTTTTCCTTTTAGGGTACGGAACCTTAAAAATATATATTGCAAGATATTAAATAGGACATCACGTTTCCAGAGTCAAATTTTATGCTTTTCGACTTCTTCGCACATCCAAAGGGACCCCTGATGGGAATAGTAAATCCCAACTTCACTTACGGCAGGTGAAATAGTATATCTGTGGAACTCTGGCTCTCAGTCCATAAAATAAGCCGTTCCAAATTATTCTTATGTTCGTAGCAGTCATAAAATTTATGAAATAGTTTAGAATCCCCAGTAAAACAGTTTTACACACAAAACACGAAAAGAATATAGAAACCATTTGTTCATACTTGTTTAAGAAACTCTATTACTATTATCCGAATAATACCCGATTCGTTACATCGTAGCTTGTGTCCTTCTTCCGTCTACTATACATGGAAGCTTCGTGCTACTTGAGCGCCACCAGCTCTGCTGGCGATGTCAGCCACACACTCCAACCTTACTCATGTTCGCGTGCTGAAATCGACAATCAATAAAATTTAGATTTTGGATCACACTCTTGATATAATTCTTATGTACTTATTCATATGCTAGAATATTTGATTACGAAAGGTGTGTTAAACACCACTAGCTCAACAGTAACCTTAACTAGTACCTAGTTGTAGTCCATATCTATTTGTAACACAGATTATACTCTACCATATCTGATTACATATAACATTCTATTTATACACTACTGTAAAAAGATAACACTGTAAACAGAAGTTAGTGATACATTAATAAGTCACTGAAAAAATGGATATATCAGTGATTTATTAACCTTATGCGCTACTTAAATGACAGGGGACTGTCGGTACTCGGGTGGAGGCACGCACGCTGCGGAGCGTGCGCGCCAAGGGAAATAGTAACGGTAACATCGAGGTTACCACACAGTAGCCATCTACGAACAGTAGGTGGCCCGTGGTACGTCGGGGTTCCAGGGTTTTCCTTTCTAGGGTGCATCTGGTTCCCCGGCTAATAGTACCCAGACGGCGTGTGGTTTTAGTCGGTTCGAGTCCGACATGCCACGGCGGGTGGTGTCCGAGGGGATTTCCGCGCGAGGAAAAAAATAAGGGGACTGTTGGTAAGAGGACTATCATTCTAAGTTTCTTACTTAATAACAGATTAACAAAAGAGATGTGGCTATATACTTTTATTATTTTATTGATTATGATATTGATTATCAATTTATTTTAAACCCATGTCGACCTTCAGCCCATTTCTTTATTCCAATGTAATACAACGTGGAACTATCGCAAGTTCTTACTACAACCTCCTTGACAACGAAACAGTTTGGATAACAGGGGTTACAGAATACAATGTTACAGAATCGGTAAAATCATGTCATTATTTTAA
This sequence comes from Hyphantria cunea, assembly GCA_003709505.1. NCBI lineage: Eukaryota > Metazoa > Arthropoda > Insecta > Lepidoptera > Erebidae > Hyphantria > Hyphantria cunea. Next base: position 2,263,400 of record PKRV01000109.1, read on the forward strand.
CATTTATTTTGTAGCTGATTCATTATTCCAGTAACATATTATTGAACCTTAAGCTTGACATATAATTGAACGAACTTAGAAATTTTCATATGATTTTAATATAGTTCTGTCGTTTTAAAATAATAAAAAAAATTATAAATTAAGAAAAAAAACCCCGACTGCTTAAAAGTAATGAACTGAAAAGAAAAAAAATAAGTATTACAATATACAGACGTATGTATATTTCAATTAGTCAAGCTAAACGCAGTTTTGGTAGATCTTTCTTTGCCCATAGGTATAAAGAACCATCTGTCCCCGCCTGCAACAACATAAAGTATTTAGTATGACTAATTTAATTATTTTTTATGGAATAGGGGGCAAACGAACAGACATATCGCCTGATGGTAAGCGATTACCGCCGCCTATGGACACCCATAATACCAGGGGCGTCACAAGTGCGTTTCCGGCCTTGGGGGATGGGAACGGGGATGAGGGGAAGGGTTGTATTATGGGCCTCCGGTATCCTCACTCACTCGGTGAAACCAGCGCAGGCGCTATTTCACACCGGTTTTCTGTGAGGCCGTGGTATCACTCCGGTTGAGCCGGCCCATGCATGCCAAAGCGTGACTCTCCCACAGTTGGAATATTCAACCGTGGGAGAGCCACGCTCCAATATATAGGTACATATGCATATTGTTATACTTGCTTGTCCCTTTTCATTTCATTACTTTTAAGCAGCCGGATTTTTTATTTTTTTTTAAGTTCTTCAAATATTAATTTGTAGGGTTCCAATCTCGTAGCCGTTGCAACTCTTTAAAACAATTTTGGTCATGTGGCCGATCTAAGAACTCCTTGGATTTAAGTTTACTAATGGTCAATTTGTGTTAAAATGGTAATATAAACGTTGTATGGTACATATATTTTTGGAATGATCTTTTCACGATCTTTCATTCGACGCACATATTGCTAAGAAAGGAAAAACACTAACCCGGTGTGGGTTTTTCTTTTTCTTTTATGCATTTGTAGCCGCCTCTCCAGCTAAAATTCATCGAGCCATTCAGGCCACAGAGCGTGCCAAACAATTATACATACATACAGACTCTTGAAAAACATAGCCCTCTCTTTGGCGCAGTTGGATAAAAAGAAACAATATTTATTCCCAAATATACAAAAGCGATTAGAAGTAAGGTAATGTGCTAATAGTTAGTTATTACAGCCTAGCAGTGGAGCTAGTCTAATTAGAAAATACTTTTTGAAAATTTTATTCTTTTGTTTTTAGGAACATAGGCCAGAAGAACTCCGTGAAGTGCAAGTTTACACCATCAACCAGGCTATTTATGCACAGCGCTTCGCAGGTTCAGTAATCACCGCAAACATGTTGTGCACCGGCGTGCTCAGTGTCGGTGGTCGCGACGCGTGTCAAAAAGACTCCGGTGGTCCCGTATTCCACATAGTACATTGACTTTATTAGGGCACGCTATGTTCTCTCTATCTTAATGAATCGACTTTTTGTCGCGGCTCTCCAGCCCCTGTCTGTGTACTACAATACTGACTGGACCAAAGCTCATTATCTCATTTAGGAGATTCCTTCTAGAACTATGGCTGCAGGTCACTGTTTTAGGAATAATAATGTGTTCTGAATACCCAGCTAAGTTTTCTAATTTTGTTAGTGACCAGTGCAATACAGTGGGAATACCAGGGTAATCTTTGGTCAACGACAAGGCTAAGATATTTAATTTGAGACACTTTGCTTATGGATGGACAGATATAAAGTGTATTTCTATCATCACACACATGTATTCGTGAATTAAAATCTGCACTCGGCTGGGAACTGTTATAAATATTAAAATACATGTAATTTGTTTCAGTATTTCACCATACCGCTAGACTAGACAAGTCCCTTTCAGCATTTTGTTGAACCTCACGTTTTTAAAAGTTAGTTTGTATAGAAAAATATTTTTTTTGCGTATGATCACATTAAGGGCTAAACTATCAATGATTCATATTGATTTCGGGTGGAGCGTTTTTTATATTTTTCATATTTTAACAGCCTACATGTAGCATTATATGCATCTAAAGAGAAGCACGTTAAAGTGCTTTCAATTAAAAAGAAAAACCTTTTTTCTTTAAGGTTAAGAAGAGAGCGTTATAAGTCTGATCCTTATATCTGTCTGTGGCTTTATAGCTTCTAAATGAAGGCGGTGGGGGCTTTTGCATTGGGGATTAATAACTGTAAAATAAAGATACACAGTAGATTGCAAAACACACAAGTATGTGAAAGTAGCACCAAAACCAGAGATAAAGGATTTTTATATTGATATTACAAGCCTAATTGAATACAAAATTAATCTCTACCATGATAGACGCAAAGCGGTACAATTTGCCATTGCCTTTTGACACAAATTTTCGAGACTAACAATGTATCGATGGATTAACTATAAAAACGATTGTGGACTGAATCTGACTAGCTAAGTTCAGTTAAATAAGTACTTTATAGTAGGTTCATTGCTTCAGACAACTAACCTAACCTTCAAAATCTTAAAAAATATTTCCATAACAGGTAAATATGAAATAATGAAAAAAGTTAAGGCTTATTACAAATATCTTATTTATTATATCATTTAATTATAAATATTTTAAACATTATTCGATGATATTCAATAGAATTTAAGAGTTTGCCACAATCCATGTAGAAAAGCGAGATACACGTGCGTTGACTCCAGGGAAGAATGGATGAGCACAGTCTTCACCAAATGAGGTGATACCAACAACAACGCGGTTGTGGAACACGGGACCTCCGGAATCACCCTGACAAGCGTCTCGACCACCAACATCGATCACACCGGTGCACAACATGTTGGCGGTGATAATATCACTTCCAAAGTGGCTCAAATAGCGTTGTGCGCAAACATTCTGGTTGACAGTATAGACTTGCACCTCGCGCAGCTCTTCAGAGCCAACGTCGCTATCATGCTAAGGAACAAAACAAATAATCATTTAACCAATTTGATAATATGTTATAATTATAAAGTAGTTAGTACAGCATAATCAGAATTGAAAGAGTGTTATAATATTGACACAATCTTACCTGTAGTACTCCCCAGCCGGTTACCCACACTGCTTGATTGTCAGGAACATTGTAATTGGAGCTTGCGATTGTACCGCGTTGTATCACATTGGAATAAATAAATGTGGTGCTACTGCGTATAATCATAACATCACTATCTAAAGTCCACATGTTGTAATCAGGATGTAGAATATTTTGTGAAACGCTGTGAACATGTCCACCCCTACTGGCGTATGAAGAACCAAGACGTAAACGCAATAAAAAAGCTGGGAAAAAGCTGTAAGAGAACATTCGGTAAAATATCTTAATATTTAAACATATTTCAAGTATTAAAAACTTAATTTTTAAAGTTAAAAAGGTTTCAACGTACTGTCTAGTTGTGCGAACACAATGTGCAGCGCTTAAAACGGATCTATTGTTAATGATGGTACCACCACAAAATTGGTTTAATGAAATGCCGACTCGAACCATAATATTGGCTTGGTACGGCCATCGCTCAATCGTTGTTATTGTGCCGCCTACGATTCTCTTAGATGGTTGAAAAGTACCTGAAGTGGCTGAAACAGAAAAAATAATATAAAGTAGCTAATCAATGGAGGACATTTTTAAAATTAATATTCTTGATTTTATTAATGGAAATAGAACTGTTAGAAATATATTCCTAGTCGATTTCAATCTTAAAGAATACCATCCATCTGCCCGAAATATTATAGTGCTCAAGTGTGTTCCATCACTCCCATAATCCGATGGGACGGCAGTCTCATAAATTTAAATAAATATCAGGGTCGGGAGTGAGGTGATCAGCTCGGATATAACGCCCTAACATTCAAACCACATCATGTTATTATTAAGTAGTTCTTAAATCAGAAAAACTCAATTACACTTTTATTTATCCGACCCCTGAGACAAGCGGAAGTCACTTGAGATTCAGCCACCGGTATTTCTCATTTCCCAAAAACCACCATAATAACACACATTCCAGCAACTTACCGACAACAGTCGCGATGCAAGCAGTCAATAGAATGATAAAACGCATATTGTTACCTTCTTGTCTGAAACCTGAGTGATAATATTGAAACTATGAGCGTATTTATACCAAAATCATACATTATCTTTAAATCGGTAAGATAAGACTATATATTTCAGTTTAATGAATATAGATTTGACAAAGGTATCTAATAATTTATCTGTTATTGAACATTATAGAGTTTCCAACAACGTAAACTATTATCAAAGCGATTTTCAAGGTTGGGAAACTATATTGAACCAAAATCAGAGATCCGGACTCATCGCCTAGAATTTACACTGAGGGCATGATGGTTACCCAGTTCACTAGGATCACCAACCTATCACGGAAGTAAACACTGTCGAAATTAGACACTTTATGAACTCTTGACAAGCTCACTTTGGAGGAGATTCAAGAAGAAATAACTAAATCTTTGTGAAGTTGAGAAAACAACAGAGTTGACTTTCGCCTCCTTGAAGACTTGCACAACTTAAAACAACAAAAACACGATGGGATTAAAAAGCAAAGTGAAAGCAATTTAACCGTGAATTCTTATTTAAAAAGTATCTTTATTTTTTGTTCTTGTGTCTTTAGCTATATAGCTAAATTATATTATATCGTTAGAACTATGACGTTCAAAAATCAAATCATCAGTAGTTAAGACTTATAGTTGAATTATTACCATTGTAGCTACTCTCAATGTTTGTATTAAGTGCTCCTCTTTTCGCTGAATTAAATCAGTTGCTTCATATATTATAAGAATGTTAAAACTATAAAAAAGTATCAAACACTATTAAAATGTGATTCCGCTCACATACCAAATGTACTTGCGTTGTGAAGCGCCACAAGCTATGACGTGTGGACAATTTTAATCAGGGATTTGGTAATCAAGCTATCAGAAGTATTATCGGATTTTCTGTTTGTATTGGGTTTTCACACTCTAGTGACATGTATTTTTGTTGAAGATTAAAATTATTAAAATCAGACCTTCGTTTTGTTGAGATCGCATACATTCCATATAACCGAAGGCGTTCACACAACTTCAGCAGACGCAAGGAGTGTTCCAAAAGTCGTAAAAAGAGCTGTTTTTTTTTCGCTCCATGTATTTACATCTCGAATTTGACCGGAAGCACGCCCATCTACACCGGCTAAGCCTCACTGTTAACCCTTATATATGTGTTCCATAAGAATCGAATCCGTGCGAATCGGTTTTTTAACATTTTACGACGGACAGTACCTACAGCCATTAATGCTTTAAAAGATATAACCGATGTTTCAGTCGATTGAATTGTTCATTAACTGCTCTTTTATCTTCGATAAAAAGAATCTTTCATAAACTAATCCTAAAAGTAACAAACCAATGTTTTATTCTTGACAGTAACAATGTCTAATTGATTCATGTATTCAATTGACGCAAGGTCGATTAATGGTTACCTTTTATAGTGCCTAGTAAACGGTTATATTTACCCTATAGTTTTCAAGGTAGTAGAGTTACGGTGATTTCAACATGACCGACACTACTCTCCCAGAAAACCAACCTGTGATGTGGTGCAGAAGTATATCAATAAGCCGCCATAGTGTTCACCATTCTGCATTGTTGCATTATCTGCATTCACAATGAGTATAGTGATTACTACTCTTGAATTATGTTCATGATTTCTGTTAGGCAGAGTAGAGTAACTTTGGCAGGCCTTTTTTTACGTGCGGAAACCTTTAAAACCACACGATGTGCCTCTTTGCGCCTGAGACGAGAGGGATCCGGGAACCGCTTTCTTACGACATCCGGCACTTTGGCAGACCTATATTAAAGAAAAATGGTGATATTAAATTCAAACATCTTTTCACTTATAAGCGGCCCAGTATGATATACATTTAGCTAAAGCTGACTAGACAAGCAACCTTAGTTAGGTTTTAGTTAAGAAGCCTCCGATGACATTCACAGGTTTCTAGGAGCGATCTTGCACCCACGTAGTTTTGAGATCTTAACGGAATGAAACCAAATAGTGTCCCAAGAAATTGACACTTTCGATACAAATTGTGTGGGCGCTTAAAAACTATATGCAAAACACTTTAAAGAGCTCTTGAAAGAGAAGAAAAACTTTAAAGAAACTATATACCTCCGTGATTCTTTTCCTTTCCGAGTAGAACAACTATAGTCTTACTAATAAAAAACCTATATGTCTGCCTTTTTCTTACGTCAGGAACACTTTTCACATGTGTGGGAATGGAATTGCTCTTGAATGAACTGGTCAACCCACTAAGCCCCGTGGCTGCATACCTCGGCAGCCGGGAGGAGCTTCAAGAACGTATCCGAGGCTCCTGGAGTTCCTCTGATACATCTCACGGCTGATGATATGCAGCAGTGGACTATTAAAGCTTCTTGATCATGATGATAGTGATAAATCGGTTGAAATTGTTTTGAATTGATTTTTATCGACATAAATTGCTGTCAAAGCGGGTAATTTTGTGATTATATAATCAGATATCGTGCAGTATTTTAATATATTATTACTTGCAATGAAGCTTCACAAGATATGACATAGACTTAATCGTGGAATTTTGTAATACATTTATCGAAAGTATAATCGTATATCATGTACGTGACATACAATGGGTTTGCACAGGCTAGTAAGATCTGTATCTTTTCATTCAATTACGTTGGTTTTAATTTGACGGGAAAATAAAGGCTTTTTACCATCTTGGTCTTAGAACTATAAACAATGAATCCCAAATATGTTTTCTTTTTTATTTAATTTATTTTAACTTAAATAACACATGTTACAGTCTTAAGTCTGCCAAACTGTAGGACAGTTTGTCGGCAGAAGTTCTCTTAAATATACATTATATAGTTTTAAATCACTTCATTAAGAATACTAGCTGACTATATTTACTAGGCAATCGATGGCCCATAAAAAGCAAAAGAAAAAGAGAATGTTTCCCATCAGCTACGGACATTGCGAAAGGTAATATTTATGAAGTTCATTATTAAAGTGTTTTTTCGAATGTACTAGTTTCATTAGCTCTGAGGGTAACTCATTCAACAAAAATGGTACCACATATCTACTTGTTCGTTTACCAAAGTAGTTGGTGATTTTCAGAACGACAATATATTTCCAACTATAAGGGCTTCTTTTACTTCTTAATAAAGAGATCTAGGCACATGGGAATGGCTAGCATTGCTTGTAATATGTATAATGGCGATATGTCCAAAATATCTAAGTAAAGAGTGATCAATATATCAACACCTTCACAGAAATACCTAGTATGACTAACCTTAATTAGACTTAAAGGCGGCCAACTTAACATTTAACTGAGGCTAAACTATCGAGCAAGCGTAGCTTCTCAGTGGAAACCACCTATAACGTTCAAAGTCTGAGATCTATAAAGAAAACGGAATTATTTTTATGCAAAGTCGGTTTTAAGCCCTATGTCGGTGGCCTTGATTCTGTGTGTGATGGTTGCAAATTTTGTCCCATAGAAACACCAAGTATAACTCTCTGTATAGTCCGATAATAGACTTTACCGTAAGACACTTCTTTTTTAAATCAGTTGAAAAAATAATTAAAAACATTCGTGTCGTGATGGATTAATCACACGGTGTATCATCACCCCTGCTCATCTTGTAGGTATCATAAGCACTGACTGAAGGAATAAAATACGCTAGACAAGAGCACTGTAAACAGAAGGAAAACATGACGCAAACACAAAAATATAGTAAGCCAAATCTCCTTTCAAGGAGGAACTATATTCAGCTTTATATGCACTAAAGGATGTTGAAACTGTTGATGAAAATGAATCTCTTGGGGTATGTCAGTAATAGAGGGTCAAGTTTGCCCTAACTTCTTCTGGCTGAAACTGGGAAGTACGAAGTCCGAGCACTCTAACCTAAATCTACACTTTTCATCGGGATCTATCAATATAGGACTCATTCATCAATTGAAATCATAATATCTTTTGATACAACTCCCGCCTTAATATAAGATTGTTCTGTATTATTGTGTATCGCTTGGGACTTCATATAGATCCAAAAAAACCGGCATGAAGAATATCCAGACAATTTTAACTCGTTTGGAGATTGAACTTATAATAATTTTACACAGCGTAGTGAAATGGTGACCGCTTGCTCTACCACTCAACCCATGTAGTCATAATTACAGACGTATAATTTTTGTTTTTTTGTTTTGTATTTATGTATTACATAACACTCTTTTTTTTCGGTCTTCTCCACTAGGTTCCTTTGCTTAGATCCCTTGGGAAATTCATTTGGAATTTTCGTCCACACTGATACCGAATGAAAATTAAACCCAAAAGTCTAACTTTTTACACACATAAATTAGTCAGGCACCGACCCTAAATAAAGTTGATGGTGATGAATTAGTCAACTCAAGTTAATGGAGGAAAAAAACTAATTATGTCCTACATTTATGGATTTTGAGTTGCAGATGTCCATGTGCACGGTACAGTCAATTACGAATCCCGTATACCTATATTTTGCAAACAAGTCAGTACTCGGCTTTTATAGTCCACTACAGGACATTTAGAAAGGAAATTTTGCGCTACTATACCATGGTGGCCAGACGACTTTAGATTTTGATTTTTTATGGATTAATGGGCAAACGAGCAGACTTATCGGCTGATGGTAAGCGATCACATCCGCCCATGAACAACCACATCACCAGAGGCGTCTCAAGTGCGTTGCAGGTTTAGGTTGGGCGGGGGATGAGGGGGATTGGGGTATGGGCCTCCGATATCCTCACTCACACGGTAAAACACAGCACAAGCGCTGTTTCACATCGGTTTTCTGTGAGGCCGTATCTCTCCGGTCGAGCCAGCCCGTTCGTGTCGAAGCGTGACTTTTCTACGATAAGTGAAAGAGCCACGCTTTGATTTCTTATAAGTGAGGAAGCAGATTACTTGTGATTTAGTTAATGCTTTTTGGTTTTTTTATGATATAGGAGGCAAACGAGCAGCGTATCGCCTGATGGTAAGGGATTACCACCGCCCATGGACAGCCGCAACACCAGAGGTCTCACAAGTGCGTTGCCGGCCTTTTAAGGCACTCCTCCTTAAAAGGCCGGCAACTCTTTTCTTGAAGGTTTGAAGGTCGTATCGGTCCGTTTTGCTTTTGTGTACTCCTCGTTGTTATATCCTTAAATAAATAAATAAAGTTTGTGTAAGTTTTTCGTCGCAGTTTGCTTTTACTACACTCACGGGATGAATAATGGCGATGCCATTCCGTAATATATTCCTATAGTACCGATTTGACTATAAATTCAGATAAATTATCTTTTTCAGTCATAAAGTGTTCTAATTACAATCGCATTCATAATATTTTTATCTGATACTACATAGTGTAATGACAGATTAAATATTTAATAAGCTTGATACGTAATTTTTCTTCGGCTTATCTTCGAATTTAATTGTGGGTTTTAGGGATTTTTAATTATCCAAAGTAACAACGGATATTGTGATAAGCATCGGGTTTTCTAGAGCTGTTTTTGAACGAAGACTTAAATAAAACAGGATCTTATTGACCTAAATGTAATATAAAGAGGAGAACCGCCTGCTATAAAGTATGATAACAGCACTGTAAGAGAAGTAGGTCTATTTAAGCGCTTACTACTTTTTTAAGAACAATAGGGCTCCTAAACCTGATAAAAAATTTAAACACCAAAAAATCTCATCAATTTGTTAGAGTATGAGGCGAACTAACTTTTATTTAGAACCAATTGTCCCGCACCTACTTCGTTGGCCGTTAAGCATTTTTAAGCTCATTCAGCTACCACGAAAAAGTCTTTTAATTTTTTGAAATAATATGTAGCCTATGATATTTACAAATAAAGTGAGTTACACTTACTTACTTAGGTAAAAGTATTTCTAAAATTGATTCTTTTAATTCAGAGATTAACCACTACAACCTCACAAACTAACAAACTTTTCTTATATTAAATATTATAATAGTATGGATGGGGTCGTCGACGACTTATTCGCTAATATGCATTCAGCATAAAAATAAGTTGGTTTATGGAGAATGTAAAAGTTTTAAGTGAAAACAGTTAGGCAAAAAAGGTACAACACTATACTTTTGTACCTTTGTATAACTTAATCTTCAATCCACTCAGCATAAAGCTCCTGCCTTATAAACTATGCGTAAAAAATAAATATACGTGTGTATAACACACACGTAAATTACAATATATTAAATAATTACATAAAGTCGTGTCACCATTTCATATTAGATACAAAAAAAATTATAACAAAAAAACCTAATTCAACAACTAAACCAAATTGAAATGGGACCACAAGAGAAGCGCCAGCTTTTAAAAGAATTCAAAATTGTCAAAATCGGTTCACCCAATCGAAAGGAGGTAAAAAACATAAAAAAAATACAGTCGAATTGACAACCTCTTCCTGTCTTGTAGACATTTAAAAGTAAAGACACACCAGCCAAGATTTGAATTATTTCTGTTAAAAATATAGATCGATTTCAGACAAGAATATATTCTAAATTTTAAAACAAAGCATCATTAAGGATACACAAATACTTGAAAGTCAACCGAAATGGCAGCTGTATTATTTAGCCTCTTAAAAAAGTTAATGTTGAACCTATCTTGTTTTACCTAAGTATGGCAATAAGTAATGGCACATCAGGTTTGGATAGTGCTCGACGATAAATCGCTTCCTTACTACGTATTTTAAGATTCACCTGAAAAAGCCTTTTAAGAAAAGACCATGTTTTCTTTGATACCTCAAGCGGTATCTGAACTTGAGATATTTATTGCCATCCAGACATAGAAGCTATTGAGAGATGCCGACTGTACATGTGTGACACGATTTGATGTCCTCGGCATATTGTGGCCGACGAGCAAAAAGGAATTTGTCTTTAATTCTTTATTAAGCTATTTATATTTAAGACATACAGGCGTATTCATTTAAATAAACCCTATGGTCCAGGAAAACAGAAAATGGTATCAGGAAACATTTTACTTTAATTTTGTTTAGATAATTTGCATTTCATTTTTCTTAGGCTTCCGTACAAAAAGGGTAAAACAGGACTATTAATAAGATTCCGCTGTCCATTTGCCTCTCACCGAGCTTTATCTCATGAACCGTGATAGTTAGACAGTTGGAATTTTCATAGATGATGTATTGAATCTTGATCTAAGCTCGCAAAGTATAAAATCGCTTAACGTAAAATCTGTGCATACGTCATGCGTGACAGCTGGCACAGATCTTGGCAGATTATAGATCTTGGCAAAGACAATACAATATACGGAGGTACAATAAAGTAGGCACAATGATGCAGAAGCATAACTAAGCGGCCATGGTATGGGTCAACTACTGCATTGTTGCACTGTCTGCATTTGCAATGAGTGTGGTTACCACCGCTCTTCATCTTGACAGGCGCATGCGTAAACAAATACTGTTGTTTCTACTTTCTATAGTGGAATAAAGCAAGGTTAAAAAGATAATTTATTCAATCAAACCGAACGCTATGGGAAGTGAAAACCGTAACCCATGCATGATCACACCTGTCTTGATATACTTTCTTCCGTACTTACACTTATGGTAACTTTTTTCTCTTCACTTGAGTTATGGGTTTCCCTTTCATCGTTGGGTGAAGCTTTTGTTTTTTCTTAACAAAATCCTGAATCCGTGCGAATTATTAACGGCAAGCTTTTTTTTCTCTTTCTGCTAATAGTTTTTAGTCGCTTATTGTATGAAAAAATCGAGCAATCGTGGCTCGAATCGAAATATAATCTAAAGCTTCTAAGTTCTGTTTTCATTAAAGTTTCTGATGAGATACTTTATAACTCTCTAAAGTCATTTAAAAAGGATTCAAAACTTTTCAAATCATTCTTGGCATAGTAGCCACTTTTAATTCAAGTTTATAGAATAAGGATCAACAAAAAACTAGTATGACGCTATATTCACATTCAAATATTTAAATACCAATGATCTCTTGAAAGTGAGGCGCTCATAGCCCACTTGCACTCGGTGATTAGAAACAATCACCGAGGGTACGCAATGACGGCGCGGTCAGTACCTGGATTGGTGACCGCTGGTGGCATGTTACAGTGAGCGTCGGGGATTCGGAGGTCACGTTAAGCAGTCGGTTCCGGTTGTTATCATATCGATAACAGTCGTGAAGCTTAGTTGGAGGCCTTCGGGCGGCTTAAAAACATCCAAGGGCAAGAGACATAGCCACAACGTATTCTTGCCAGTCCCCAACCCGCACTTGGCCAGCGTGGGGACGTATGGCCTTAAACGTCTCCTGAGAGGAGACCCGAGCCCAGCAGTGGGACATTATGGGTTGTTATAATGATGAATCTCTTGAAAGTGATGAGTTTACAGTTGAACACCGTGCTGGTTATTTCTCAGTTGATAAACTGATTAACATGGGAGACCCACACTTCGGCATGAATGGGCCGGCTCGACCGGAGTGATATCACAGCCTCATAGAAAACCGGTGTGAAACAGTGCTTGCGCTGTGTTTCACCAACCCCTCCCCTAATCCCCCAAAGCCGGCAACGCACTTATGACACCTCTGGTGTTGCAGATGTCTATGTGCGGCGGTAATCTCTCACCATCAGGCGATACGTCTGCTCGTTTGCCCGCGATTCCATTAAAAAAATTAAACTTGCTGAAACTGGGCTCCGAAACTAGTTAGGTTTCCGAGAGAACCAAACACATATGCATGCATCATCAATAAATCCTCAAAATTGCAACTGCGCTTTCTACATAAAATAAACGAAACCCATCCTATAAAGGACGTTGCCAACTAGTCAGCTGTTATATCCACACGTTAATTAGACATGTCGTATTGTTAGTTGCCAATGCACTTCTAAAGAAGGTTTTGCATTGGCTAGTTGCCAGGGAGTAGTTGCGGTCTCAAATGCGGTAGCATTGAACATTTCACGATATCGGTTGTTTAATTGACGAGTGTGGGAATGTTGTGTGTTGCGTTGCTAAGTTTTTACTTTTTAAGTTTCTTTTACGAGTAATTAATGTGATTTTCATACGTCGATTTATGTTTTCTTACCAAACAAGCTTTGCCTTAGAGGTTTTACCGGCAGTTTTTGTCATTTTACTCCTTGGAACATCAACTGTCTGCTAGTGAAACACAGACAAACAATTTTAAAATTATTTTTTTGATGGAAGTACCGTATAAACATTTCGTGTAAAGCTCTTAACTTGAAATCCTAAATCATGAAACCTACAGACACTTTAATTTAATTGTGTACATTTTGGTTAAGATTTGTAACGAATGAAATTATTTCAAGTTTCAGGCGTCAGAAAGTTGTCATTATATTCTGCATAGTATGTTGTGCTTCTCTAAATCGACAAAATATGCTGTGTATCTTGGATGTCATGATGGAGCTGAAATGTGATCATGGAAACTCTGTAATAAAAGGTCGAAACTAATCGAATTTGGAAGCGCTAGAATTGTCTTGACGAATACTTTATATTTTAATAGTATTCCGAGCTGATGATGGAGCCGGAAGGTGGTCAAATAGCGGAGTACCGATATGAACATTTAAGGTAATGCTGACACTCTCCAACTTACTTTTTCATTATATTACCTTTACGTTTTTCATTCAATATGCTTCCGCATGGTGACGAATTAAGAATGTGGAGTGACAGCACCCCTATCGATATTGTAGTCGAAAGAACCGAATAAGGAATCATTGCAGGAAAAGAGTGCTGCAAAGTGCAGAAATACTCGAAACCAACCCTTTGACAACACGTCTGGACAGCACGATATAATAATAGGTCATATATAATAATAGGTCAAAAATAGCTTCATAAGTAAGTCATACTCACAACCAGTCATACCTTTACGTTAAAGTTTCAAATTTAGTTAAATAAAATAAAAAAAAAACGATATTCAATACAAATATGAAGAAGATTATGATTATGAAGTAAGAAGATTATGAATCTTCTTACTCCATAATCATCGTGGTATAGTTGGCCAATGTCGATACAACAGCAATAGCCTCTATATGTGTTAGTTTTTTCCCGATTATATAAAAAACATTAGTTTTCTATTTGTATTAAATATCGTTTTTTTTTATTTTATTTAACTAAATTTGAAACTTTAACGTAAAGGATGTGTTTCCATCTCCTCTTATATTTTTGGGTATGACTGGTTGTGAGTATGACTTACTTATGAAGCTATTTTTTATATCTAAGCAATGCAAGTAAACAATATGAGTAATATAAGCTTATCTTTTTGTGTATCAATGAAATCGAGTTAATCAGTTTTATACAATTACCACAATCATGCAAAATCTATTCTAAGCTGAAACGTTTCTTTTTTTGGTTTGATATTGAACATAAATTATTATTATTATTTGTCAAATTGAATAACCCATTTATAGAGAAAAGCCATATAATATTAAGGACGAGCAATTTGTCAACGAAAAATGTTGCAATAATACGGAAACAGTGAAAAAAGCATTCCCTTCTAATTGTGATGTTTACATATCAAAGATGAAAAACAGGCGTCAAACGACCCGTCAAAGCAGGCGACATACGACTATATCTTAAGTAAGAACTCTTGTTAAAATTCTTTATTGTTGATTACTACTTTCAAGTTACTTTTAGCTTGCAAGTTGACTTTAATTGTGTGTTCTATTTGTTAATTGCATTAGATGATCAAATGTAACCTCGATATGCCTTGCTTTCATGTCAAAAGGGTCACTTATCGTGATTATGCGATAAGGTAAAATAAGTGCCTACAACGGCCAAGGGCCTTACAATGATTGACAGGTTAGAAAAGTGTTCATTTGTGAGTAATGTTCTTGCGTTAACTTAACTAGTACCTACTATAGAGCTACCGCCGACTAGATTTTGTAAATCTTGAAAAATCTTTTATATTTCAACTTCTTGACTGCCTCTGTGGTGCAGTAGTAGCAGTCTCATTTTTGATAACCGGACACACCAAATACATAATCTACTGATAATTTGCAAACACATATTTAATTTATGGTTTCGGTGTTTTAATAAGTATTCTATCAGTCTGTCTCGCTTAAATAGCACAAGCTCTGCTTATCTAGAAACTATAGCGATGGCATTGTGTAAGATATCCGAAAACATAAATTGATTTACTTTTTCAACGAAAAATGTCGATATTCCTGTTAGGGATTTGATTAAGACTATATATTTATGTAAAATTTTAGTAACTTCTTTTTACTTTTTTATATTTATTGCATATACAATACATCTATCAGATGTATTGTATAATATTTCCCAAAGTGTGGCAACAGGCCAGAATAGTGCCTATTTTTAAACAGGATAACCGAGAGCTGCTGTACTCACCTGTAACTAGTAAGACAATTGGGAGTAGACCTCACTACGTATATAAAATAGTAATTAAATTATTGTGACTGTTGGTGATTCTACACTAAATAAAAAAATATTCTTACTTTTACTTATTATTGCTATATATTTTGTCTTGTCTTCTCCGGGTGCCTCTTCAATCCTAAAGGTTGGCTGTCAGCTTCCTGTACTCCTCCTTGTCGTTGGCCAGGCGGAAAAGTATCTCAATGGAGGTGATACCGGTCCACTCCCGGATATTACGTAACCACGATTTTTTCCTTCTTCCAGCGCGTCTCTTCCCTTCCACCTTGCCTATCATATATTTTGTACATGTATCAATACCGTAAAGTTTAATGAAAATTGTCAATCTGCTTTTTTAACAGAGAAAACTTATAGAGTTTTTTGGCGATTCATCTTCATAGGAATGACATTTTACTTAGACCGAGGCACTAGAGTTATTAATGCTTCATTAAAATACAAGCCTTTTGATATTGATTCAATCACTATGTTCAAGTATCGTCTATATCAATACATAAAATTGGAGTGTCTGTTTGTAATATTAAAATAATCGCTTATTACTAAAAACATATGTATGTATGTACGATTCATTTACTAAAACATCATTATTTTAAATTTTTGTCGGCCTTTCGGTTAGTTCCAGCTAATCTCTGAACCGATTTTGACGAGATAGTTACTGGCAGATAGCTGATGACCTAGGGAGTAATTCAGCGTCCTTTTTTAACTTCTCCCCGCGACGTTTCTCAAGTTTTTAAGTGTAAAGATTATAACGCGAGCAACATCGAGAGGCTCGGTTAGTAATAAATATGATTTTATATTGATACAATGATAGACAAGTTTTGTTGAGTTTGACAATCTCTGAAATAAGTATGATTCGAGGACGATGGAACAATTTGCATTTTTTTAAAAAGAATTTTAGTAATGAGTAGGTGATCATATTCTGTTCTGGGTACTGCGTTTCATTCTGAATTCTGAAGTTATAAATTTAACTTTATATTATTGTTAGGAACTTTAGAGAGAGAGAGAGAGATTTAAAAAAAATGAACTATTTAAGAGTTTCGCATGAAAAGAACCTAATGTTATAGGGTGTAGTGGATAAACGTGGATAATTATTTTATCCCCTATTTGTGGCTAGTTTAGAAGCAGTTAAAAGGTGATAGAAATCTTGTATCGGCGCTAAAGGTGTTGGTCGCAGCTCTGAGCTATTAATCCCACAACTAATATGGCTATCGACATATCGATCGGCAAGGCGACGTCTTATAACCTGTCGATTAACTTTAAGTTCTTTCTCACACGAAACGTAATGGATAATTTTAGTTAATATAAGTATATATATAATATAATAATCACTATTGCCTTATATTTTAAGCATTTAGATTTTCGTAGGTAAGAAAATTAAATAAATGAGTATATTAATCCAAAGGTTTCTTGTTTTTCTTTTCGATAATTAACTAATTTAGTTATACGGATAGCATTTTCCAGCGGTTCCGCCCGCATATATGTCGGTTATCGCGGTAAATAGTAGACTCTGTACTTTCTCAAGAACAAAAGTATATCCAAGCCAAATTCATTAAAATCGATAAAGCGATTTAGCCGTGAAAGTATTACAACTAGACAGAGCTACTTTCGATTACGAGTGACTGCATTTTTCATCATCATCAGCCTATCGCAGTCCCCTCCTGGACATAGGCCTCTCCATTTTCACGCCACTTAGTTTGATCTATGGCAACATCAACCCTCCATGAGTAAGCAACTGTATTTGTAACTACAGTAAAAAAGAACAGTAAACGTCCACACAACTCAAAAACGAATTAACTTCTTTGCTTTGAATTTATATTAAATCTTTTAGATCATAAAGCAAAATGTTAGCTTATCCACAATGTGTAACACGTAAATCGGCTACTATTAAAATATGAGAAATAAACGGTTTACTTGTTTAGAATATGAATGAACACTTCCATGAAACAATAGAATATTTTATGAAGTGACCAATTCTGAGATCTGAAGATGACGTATTAACATACACTACGTCAATAAATCCCCTACTCTAAAACGAATTGAACAAACATTTATAGTCATAAATGACGTACTAGAAGTACGAAGTGACTCTATAAGTTAACATCCATTAAGATGTACCAGGAAGACTTGGTCTTATGTGTCGACCACATGCGGTATTGACGTAGAATTTCTAAGTTTCTACTTCACAAAACTTTCTTAGAAAACCTGACGATAACGCATATTTCTGTATCTTTTTTTAAGGTATAGAGGACAAACGAGCAGACTTTTCGCCTGATAGTAAGGATTACCGCCGCCCATATACACCTGCAACACTGCAGGCGTCACAGTGCGTTGCCGGCCTTTTAAGAAGAAATACGCTCTTTTCATTTGAAGATATACAAATAAACAAAATTGAAGTGTCTGTTTGTAATTACATAATAATAGCTTTTCCCTATGGGCCTATGAAAGTACTTACCTACATGAAATTATCTGTACTGTTGAATTATTTTACTAAAACAACGCTGGAAACTTGATTTAAACTTTTTACTTGTTTTAATATCTTAAACAATCCGCTCGTGCCAACTCCATTACCCAATCCGCCATTACAGTCTTCCGGCTAATAGCTCCCACGCTTTTCCTGTCACTTTACCATAGCTTATTAATTTATCTAATACTACTACGATATCAATTCTTAAGTAATTGTCTGTCTGTTTGTTTTGTTGAATCTGAAAACCAAAGGGAGATCCACTTCACAACCAAAGAGACGATGAAGAAGACATAATTAATCGATAATTTTAACTTTTAAGAACGTTTATTTCGGAGTGTAATTGAGGTTTTACTTAAATAACATTTCTTTTAATTGTCTGCATACATAAATTGTAACGTCAGTAATAAAAGCACTTAAGTGTAATTGTGGCATGTTGAATGTTCATCAACGAATCTCATCTGGAACAGCATCTGCGGCTTTCATTAGAGAGTTCGGGCTTAATGCGCACAAGAAATGGGCACACAGACATCTAAATATTCCATTCCCCTGCATTTCCGAATCAGAGCTGACCTGGTATACATCGTTTGATATTTTCTGCATTAATGAGTTCATTCTGAAGATTTATTTATTTAAATCATGTTCATTATCAATCAATGATAATCAGTTCACTCAGCTCGTAACGTTGAGAGTTCAAATCCTTAATGACCTAAAACTTTGTGTGATCAACAATTTGTTATCCTCAACCTAGGTGTTCTTCCTGTGCGCTTCAAGTAAGCTTGTAAATGGCCCCGCGACACCGGATATATTCTTAATACGGGAGTTGTATAGTATTTAAAAAAGAAAAGAAAAAATGTTGATAGATTGTTGATATTTATTTCAATGCACGTTTCTTTATATAACCACTAACTCTTTCAATAATAAGACAGCTGATTTTATCTAATATTATAATTACCGTCAAGATAAAAAAGACAAGACAAGAATATTCTGTATCTAATACCGCCGTGCCCACGTAAACGTCAAAGATACGAAAGAAAGTGTTGGAACTTTTGATATTATACTCCAATGGAGAGGGAGATGAGGGGTGAGGGACGGGTGAGGAATTGGGGAATGGACCTCCGGCATCCTCTCGATGAAACACAGCGTAAGTGCTGTTTTACACCAGTTTTCTGTTAGACCAAGGTGCGCGTGAAGCATGGCTTGGCCATATTTTTTTATCATCGGAGATTTACACCTAAAAATAATCGGATCCATACATTGTATATCACCATCACAACAGCTAATTACTCTAACACTTCACTGCTGAACATAGGCCCTCTTTTGAAAGGAAATACTCAACCTGGCTAGACGTGATGATATAGTATTCTTTCAAGGTTCTCTTAACAGTGATGTTGTCTTGCGTAGTTGGCTTCAGTAGTCGTCACTCCGTCACCAAAAGGAATCTTTACGTGGAAGCTTGAAAAATAGTTAACATGTTAAAATAATTAAGTATATACAGCTACATTAATTATATTAATGAACATTTACATATGTCTTATGTCCAATCCTGGGGTATTAATTAATACGTTGCTAATTATCATATTCTAATATTTATGGAGCTATTCAAAGTGAATTCATTATATTCGTAATATGTATGTTAATAGTATTGAATAGCGATTAACTCGTCTATACACTTTCTACTTTGTCTAAAAATAACAATATATCTAAAATAAAATGTCTATTTAGTTTTTTATTGTATAAAACACTAATGATAATGGCGACTACGCCCACGACCGCACCCGCATATCTTTTTGGTTTCTAAAGGAACAGGAAATGTAAATTTTTCTAGATTTTCACTTTTAAGTCTACATTCAATCTCCGTTTATCCTACAAAAAAGAAAAATTAAATTCTTTTATTTTAAATATATACATTATTCATCAGTAATCACAGTCTATATATATATTTATACATAGGCTGTTGATAATATTTTAAAAAGTACATATATTAAACGCTTAGCTTGGGATAAGGCGATCTTTACCAATGTGGGAGAGCCACGCTTCGGCACGAATTTGCCGGCTTGTCTGGACCAATACCACGGCCTCACAGAAACCCGGTGTGAAACAGAACTTGCGCTGTGTTTGTCTGAGTGAGTGAGTGACGATACCGGAAGCCCATACTCCTATCTCTCCCCCATACTCCTCCCCATCCCCAAAGGCCAGTAACGCACTTGCAACGCCTTTGTTGTTGCGGGTGTCCATGGGCGGCGGTAATCGCTTACAATCAGGCGATACGTCTGCTCGTTTGCTCGCAACTCCATAAAAATATGTGTACATCAGATGGCTGGTGGAGCAGTGAAGCTTTCTCTGTTGTAGTTATTGTTCAGATAAAACAGGAGTGTGCTGTAGTTAGCGTAAAACCGGATTTATTTGTACTAAATTAATTGTTACAAGTTTGCCCAATCAGCGATTCTATACTGGTACTAAGCGACGTGTGTTTAGTTCAATAATCGATATTGCATACCACATATAAAATGTGATGTTATTCTATATATATTTTTGTGAAGTGTGGAGTTATCAAATCATGTACGAGCTCGTACACGATGTTTCAAATAATTGTAAATGGTTTCGTTCATTTACTCTACGCCTTCATTGCTTGTGGGTCTCGTAAGAGCTGACCAAGGGAACACACTACGTACTATTACAGCGCTGCAAAAAGAAGGAAAACCCTTAGTACGACCAGTTGGAAATATTCACATTTGATTGTTTCACATCTAACAACCTACCATTAAGTAATCAAATTCCTAAAATACTCAGTCCTCTGATCTTGTTTCTATAATCTGTGGGTCTCCCATTTTCCCGTTATTTTTATTTGTATGACTTTAAACAATTTGTGTTTCACTAGCTGCCGTCGAAGAGTTCCATTACCTAACCAGCTCACAGATGCTAATATATAATATTGTCCTTAAAAGTACAAATATATACAACGTTTCATTTCGATATAAGAATTAGAAGAAAGTTAAAATTGAGTATCAGCTTACGTTGATACATCTCTTTCCCTAAGTTAAGTACCTACCTAATGCTAATGAATAATATTGTCTTTAAAACTACAAATATATATATATATATATATATAATGTTTCATTTCAATATGTCAATTAGAAGAAAGATAAAATTGAATTTCATCTTCCGTTTGTACATTTCTTTCCCTAAGTTAGGTGCCTACCCAACTTAAGTATAGAGATGGACAACGGAAGATGACCTAGTTAGGCAGTTCTTTAGCTAATTAAAAGGATATCTTCAAGACTTTTTTAAATCTTTATGACTGAATTTGATATGTTTTATGAATAACATTTTGCATGTAAGTATTACGACTTAGTATGTAAATGGTACACTTGCCTTTTTGTGTTAACTAACCAATATCGTATTTTCATTTTTTCAATTCTAAGCGGTCAACACAAAAATAAGTTATCGTTATTATATTAAATACCTATATATTTTTGATTTTATTTTCAAATTCATAATTTTACTGACAAAACAAACAATATAATATATATCTTAAAGCTATTTAAAACAGCTATATTTATTTATGTATTATCCGTAGTAAAAGTGATTTATATTCCGTATTCCGTGAGAGAGCCATGCTATGGCATGAATGGGCTGGCTCGACCGGAGTGACCACGACCTCGCAAAAAACCGATTTGAAACAGTGCCTGCGCTTTGTTTTTCCCCTTTGGGTCACCAAGCAACATTGTCTATATTCGTCGAATAAATAAGTATGATGACCATCTCTCTCCGATTTTGTTCATGCAGGCTCATAAATAAAAAGAAAAAAAGGATCTATCTCGAAGCAACCCGGAAAGGACAGCCGGAAGCAAAGTGTTGCTGCCGTCCTACCAACTCGCCAATGAGAGCCTCCACAAATGTTACATAACGCCAACATAATTTGGGGGCCAGCGTGCATTATTCTTGGTCACTGCCATATGCACTGCATAATATTGCCGCCCAATCCGGCGCACCATTGGCCGAATAACCTCTGCGTACGTGTCTTGTCTCATCGCTGGTACTAGTACCACTTAAATTGCACAAAACTCCTTCGAGGACATAAGCATCGCCAACCAATTGAAGGGATCGTAAAAGATCCAACTCCCGTCAAGAATCAGAGCTAGTTACTTCAATTGGACCCGAACCAGTGCGAGGACCAAAATTGACCACGATGGATTGGACCCTTACGAGGACCTTAAAAGAGTAGGGCCTCTATCATATTAAGGGCCACTTGCAAGCCAAGTGCCTCAATTCATCCAATTACCAAAGAAACTCCTTTAGTGTCTAAACGCGCCACCTCTTGACTGTGACACACGCTATCACAACCTCTAAAGAAATCACAATATTTTATAGCTAATAAAACGCGGATTTTACATTTGATACTTTGTATTAATCGATTGAATCCTAATTAACGGACAAAGATTGTAATCATTCATGAATTTTTCATGCACTCCTATAATTGTACGTAATCAAAGATAAATGATCAAAGATGTTCAATAAAAAGATACTGTAATTATAACATTAATGCCTCGTAAATCTTTCGTTACTATAGAGTGCTCATATTTAGAGATCTCTCTCCAATCTTGTTGTCTCATAGATGTTTCATCATACGTACTTTTATCTTCGTAAGAGAAAAATATGAAGACACTCGTTAGGCAATAAAAAATCATATGAAAATGCTGAACAATTTCTTCATACCTATATAGCATATGTATATGTTGTATAATATGGGAAATTCAAACTTACAATACGCTAAGAATAGTCAAAACGATATTTGACGTCAATGGGCGTCATCGAAATTTTTGGAGTCGAAATTCAAAATGTGTTAGTAGTGTTTGTCAGAAAATATACATAATAATTAAATTAGTTTTATAAGAAAATAAAACACGCATATCCCCTATTAGGTAAAATAAATCATCACAATATTATCATATCAAAAACTCTAACAGTCCACCTGAACTGAGGCCTCTCATCAGAAAGGAGGTTTTGTCTTTATATGTCATGCTGCCCTGGGATAATATAGAGTTTGTTTCAAGGACTTCTTCTCTTTACATGACTGTGCAGGACAACAGTACTGTATCCTATCACCACGTGTTAGTACATATTAAGTTAACCTATGAAGGGTAAAATAGGTAAAAAATTCTTTTAAGAATTGCAACAAAAGTATTAATTATACGAACGAATGATATGTCGCTGATTTTGGATTAAAAAACACATGTTTTTTTATTTCGTTTCGCGAATAACTCATTACAATAGGAATAGGTACCTAATCATTACCATTATCAACGCGTGTAATATTTAAAAGTACAGGAGTAAACACGATAAGGTAAAAAATGCACGAACGAGTTTTACGTCCATTCATGCGAACTCAATAGAGTTGTAAGAATTTTTCCTTTACAGAAATTCTTATGTCAAAACAACTGGGTGAATATGGTAGCACTCCTCAATGGTGCAGTGGTAGTGTATGTGACTGGTCTACTTCAGGACTCGGGTTCGATTCCTGGGTCGGACGAAACGTTTGTAAATCCTGTTCTGCAAATATTTATTTCGGATTCTAGATGTCTTCTATATAGGTATAATATGTATATATTTACAAGAAAAAGTATATAAGTATTCATATCAGTTGTCTAGTACCCATAATACAAGTTCTGCTTAGTTTGAGACTAGAGGGCGTTGTGATTTAGATGTCCGAAAAATTTATTTAGTTAATTAAATAAATATAAATAAAAAATAAATTAAGGTTTTGTTTCAAACTTTTTTGTATTTAGTAAATCAGGAGTCGTTTAAATTCGGCCTATGTTAATTTTTTTATAAATATTGTATAAACACCACGTAAATTAAGTTTAAGTTGTACTTTATGTAGGTATCTTTATTATTTAATTTTATCTTAAATTTTACAGTAACTTTCCTCCCATATCGTCTATCATGTCCTTTTCTTCTTAGCCTTTTTATTCCCAAGATTAATTGGGGTCGGCTTATGTTCAACTGGTTTACCTGAATATCAGTTTTTCCACGGAGCAGCTGGTATAAGATCTCCGCAACCCTGAGAGTGAACTAAACTGTAAGGTCGAACTAATTGTCAGTATATTTGAGGGCACTGACTTCCCAATAACGATTCTCATAGGTGTCCACAATATCGGGGACCGACGGTTCAACGTGCTCTCCGAGACACGGGCGGGAAACACCGTCATCCTCCATACTCCGGGCTGCTGTTAAGAATTTCTTATAAGAAAATCCCAACAGCTGTCCGACCCAGGAATCAAACCCGGGACCTCTTGATTGGCAGTCGCTTGTGCTAACCGCTAGACCAACGAGACATATCATGTCCTTTTAATATACAAAATAAATAAATTTGAATGTCCAAAAAAAAGCATAAAAAATTCCAGTGCGAGTAGCAGTCAACAAAAGTTATTGCAAACGCACATAAAAGTACAAGTATTAAAATAAAACTAAGTAATTAAAAACTAACGGACCACACAAATAACATTGTACCAAATAGGAAACTGAAAATAAATCTTGATTAACTGTAGCACTTCGATTAATAACCAGTAATGGAGATTGATATATGTATTGCAATTAAGCAACGTTAATGTCAAATAGACAAAACGCCACGCAATCATTGAAAATGCACATATTTCCTACAAACGATACGCCCTCTCGACGGTGTATTGAGTGACAGGTTACAAAGGGGTAAGAAGATACTAGACGATGGAGCCAAATGTATTGTTGAAAATGCAGTGATGTGCAAGCCTATGCAACCTGCCTTCAAGTCGCAAGTTCAAGAACAGGCACGCGACTCAAGACTGGCCAGAAACGCCGCAGCTTTCGTACGAAGCGCACGAACGATACTCGCGACCACGAGCGCATCGCGATTCGCACGAGTGTTCAAAAACGAACAAAAATCAGTGTATTTTTTTAAATTTCACCTGAAGCAAAGATGCGGAACTTAGTACGGTAAGTCCACCCTATTATTAGTCGATTACTCGTAAATCTTTGCAGGGTATCGCATTCCGCCATCGGCATTTAAAATATAAATACTGCATGTATTAATATTTATGCATCTGTTAATTGGTGTTTCGCGTGAGGATAAGGGGTCCCTTTAGCGAAGGGTTCATTAGTCGATTATGTCGGCAGATGAGTTAAAAGCTAATGATCGATGCACATAACGTTCATTAAAGATAAATTCTAAATAAAATTAAATATATTCTTTTAGTTACAACTTTTTTTTCTAATATCGCAATATTTAAAGATAAAAGACTGCATTATCGGTTGGTATGACTACCCTATACAAAAACAATGCAAGGTATGTGATTTCACATGGTGATAAAAGTGCTTGTGGGGAGTTATAAACACTAGAACTTAATGATGGGTTATTATTTAAGCAATCTTTATCATCGGTCAAAGTAATAAATTTTTAATGTTCTATAACAAAATTGTATTATCATAATAACTTTATGTAGTTAAAAGCTATATTGAAACAAGATGAAAATTAAGAATTAAATAACTATAATTATCAATTAATTTTTAGTCGATTCTATAAGATATCTATTTATTTACATGGCAGGAAAAATTATTTAATACTGTACAAAATCGACTTAAACTTTTAAAATTACAAATGTAGTTATATCTTTCTAGAGTGATTATTCAACTATAAAACTAATAGATAATTTTTATGATAAAATAATCACCCAAATTTTAAATCTGAAATTTACATAATATAAATCCTTTAACACTCTACTAGTAAGAAATCGTTTTTTAAAACATAAACTTTAATGAACTTCTATAGAAACAGAACAAAACAGGTGAGACCAACTCAAACAGAGCCGTTAAAGAAACAACATGATCTGAAGTCTCAGTTGTTAAGTTCAATAAACATATGATGAATATGGAAATCGTCTGAGCCATGGTATGTTTTATACGGCAAGTTGCCAGAGTCTAGTATATCCTGCTGATTATTTGTACAGCACACTTCCTAGATTATACCAGGTTAACGCTCTGAGGAAAACTAGTTGCCGTGTATCATTTGTGAAAGTGAAACCGTTTTTTGATATTTTTTCTAAAGCTTAATTTGTATAAATTACTAAAATTGGGCCGATTGGAATGCTTGTAGTCTGTACTTAGTAAAGCAGTATCAATTTCAATAAACGCCGGTGAGGCGCAACTAACGTAAAATAATTATGAAACAATAAAAAAAATCCAAGAATGACAAATAAAGTAAATACATTGCAACTAAAATTCCATTCTGTAGTTGTACTCGTTTAAAACAAAAAGTTATTTCATGTTTCTATCTCGAATGAACAAAAATAATCTGGTCCTTATTTTTGTTCATGATTTAGGACTTTCTATATTCGTTGATTATTATTATTATATCTTATAATTTTTTTCTTATATTTCACGTTAAGCGGTAGAAGGTGTCGTATTTCTTTATCGAATCAGCAAATCGATTAATTATTGTAGGTTGTCCAGTTTTCTCTAGGTTATTTTATGCTATTCTCAACAAGAAAGCTATAATTCACTCTTATTCAATTTAGAGAAAAGAAACGCGTATCTCGTTACTAGTGCGATACTAGATCGATGATTCCTTAAACTTGTCTAGGTTTGTTAGGCTACTAAAAATAATGGCTACTAAAAACGAATCATCAGAGTATCATAAAATTTAATATATGAGATGGCATATTTTCTGTTTGCCAAATTAATGACCAATCATAGTGCTTCAATTTGCAGGAGTTCAAGGATAGAAGGTATTTCTTTGTTTGTAAAATATAAATATGTGTACTTCTTGCCAGTCAAATAGGCTCCGGCTTTCTTGAAAGGGATATGTTCAGAAACTGTCCTTCAATAACTCTTAAAAACTGACCTTGCGGTTATTTTTCAATAAAAAAGTTGTTTGTGATAAATATAACTTACATAAAACTACACGTTAATCTATACAGTTCTCAAGTTCTCATTTTGTGTATACAAGTGTGAATCATTGCAAGTTAAAATGTCACAATTAATAGATGGGATATTCTTTGTACGTTTATAAATTTAAGTAATTAAGCCAAATTCAAAAGTTATAAATAATTATCATATGAATGGTTTCAATGGTGAGTTCAAAAGATTAGTTGATTTGATACTGATAAAATATGACTAATATGTAAATAAACTAAAAATGGTAACAAAACATACTTCTTCACAAAACTTTCATTAGATTTTTACTTTGGAATAAAGCTGTGGAGGAACGGATGTCATGTCCCTCCAACACAAAGGGAGGATCCTCCGACCAGGCGAGGTGATCATGCCTGGCGGGCCACTGCCCAACGGTTGATGTTGGGAATTTGTATATATGTTAATCGGCGCGAGAACTTCTATTGCGCGATTTAGGATTGGTAGCTTCTTCGCACACTACGTTACTCCGTAGTTCAGTGTATCTTCGGTGGATGGCAATGTCATATATTTATGTTGACGCTGTATGTGGAAGTCGCCACAAAGCTATTTAAAAACTTCAAAGTCATAAACTAAAATACTTATATAATACAAGTAATGAGCAAAATTGAGTTGCAATAGAGCCATCGCTTAAAGTCAAAATCAATTTATATAAAATAGTCTGTGCAGACTTTATAGCGAGGCTCTCGGCAGACGGTTCTCGCTTTATCATAGTACTCGTACTCTTGCAATAATTACGTGTCCAGTTGATTTACTAACTAGCCCTCTAATACGAGCTGGACTGCAATCATCGTGTATAAAATATTAACTCGAAACATATCGGCCCCCTAACTGACTCGACTAAAAGATCTTATCGGCTAAAACCCCTTGGCACAACACTCATTTAGCAACATGCACGTGTGCTGCAATTTTAAAACAATTTCACACGCATTTTAAATAATCATAATTGTAACTTCGCTAGTTTATTTAATAATTCGTTAAATTATTTTTGACGCGTATGGCGGTTTTGAAGTTTGTTATTAAAGTTTAAAACTTTAAGAAGCTGTTCTTATTCATTTTTTGTTTTAAAATAATTTGGTGAACAAAATAAGGATGTGAAATAATAACTGCGATTAGCAGGTTTTAAATTGTCAGCGCTTAGTAAGTTTGTATAGAGTGTAATTATGTTCTTTTTTACTTCGTTTAGTATTGTCACACTTGAACTACAACATGTGCCTGTTTTTTCTTTTATGAACTGATCAAATGTAGCCGTGTATGTGTGTTTAATACTCTTCGTGCTAGCAATATGCACTCTCTGGCGCACTGCCTCGGTGGCGCAGCGGTAGCGTATACGACTGCTGTTCTTGAGGTCTCGGGTTCGATTCCCGGGTCGGATCAAATGTTTGTATGATCTACAAATGTTTGTTTTGGAGTTTGGGTGTTTTCTATGTATGATATGTATGTATTTACAAAAAAAAAGTATATATGTTTTTATATCACTTGTTTAGTACCCATAATACAAGCTCTGCTTAGTTTGGGACTAGATGGCGTTGTGTGTTAGATATGTCTGTATAAATATATAATCATCATCAACAACCCAAAATATCCCACTGATAGGCTCGGGTTTTCCCTCAGGAGAGGGTTTTGTGCTAGCAATATATGTATTTCGGTAATTCAGAAATAAGTAAAAGATGCCAATGTATATCAAATAATATTGAAACAGATTAATAATGATCAAAACTTCTGACGTCTAAACTAAACGGACCGTGTCGGAAATTATTATATAAAAAAATTGTTTAAAGAGTATTTATAAAATTGGTGTTATTAAAATGTCGTAAAAATATGAAAGGAGGCTCTCTGTAACGATGTTATTTTAGGTTTTTTTTTAATAATTGAACGATTAACGAGTTATTAGCGAAACGAAATAATTTGTAAATAAAATTAAATACGAATTAAAAAAACGCCGAACATTATGTTATACCAACCTATGTCCAGTATATGTATATATGTGTGTATATGACTGTAACCTGTTGTGGTTCAATGCACAAATAAAAATTGAAATCATATCACTTTTTTTTTAAATCAAGTATTCATAAAATTTAAAATATATACATGTTTTGAGCACGTGGTGAATGTGTCCTGCAAAGAAAAAAAAATAAACCCCATCACAACCCATCTGAGCAGCGTGGTAGAGTAGGCGAAAACCCTCCTTTTCAAAGAGAGGCCTATTTCTAGCCGTGGACTTTGAAGGTTGTTGATGATACGTAAGTTTTATTTATGGTTGAGTATGCCAAGTGGACTCTAATCTGCCTGATGGAAATCATGAGCTGAATCCAAGAGTAGTGGTCACCATACTCATTATTAATACAGACAATGCTACAGTGCAGCATGCTGACCCACACTATTGCGGCCTATTGAGGTGCTTGCGCATCATCAGGCCTCGGTCTAAAACTCACCAAAGAAACACGATGCTGTCATTTTAGGTTGATCTTCTGTGAGGGGGTAGTATCACTCCGTTCAATCCGGCCCCTTCGTTTTGAAATTAGCATGGTTATACTAACTTGAAACACTCACTAGATTTGCCTAGATACACAGTTTGTTGGTGAGATACTCTCGTCAACAACTTTATAAAATTGGTTGTATCTGGGTATAAAATTATATCAATTAGAAAAACTTTAAACTACATTATAATCTTTGTATAGTGTCTACACCGCGCGGCTAAAGCTCATTGATGACAGAGCTACCTCGCAGAACAGTTAACTATTCATCTTCTATTATAAAAGAATTAATGAAATATGTATACATATTTTCGGACATTTAACACACGACACAAATTACCCAGAGCTTGTACTATGTTTACTTGACAACTGATACTAATTCATTTAAACTTTTTTTTATTGTAAAAATCTCCCAAATTCCGAAACAAATATTTGTAGATCATACAAACATTTGGTGCGAATCGGGACTCGAGCCCGAGACCTCTAGCACAGCAGTGGCATACGCTACCACTGTGCCACTGCGACAGTCGTGCTCGTACCATATATAAATGTATCTATTATAGTTGCTTTCAGTATTGAAAAACTTTCTATTCGCAGTTTTCGTTTATTATGAAAACAATAGGAAACATCGTGATAGCTAGTAACAATATATCTTATGTAATACACTATATATATATATATATATATATATACACAATATATCTTATGTAATATATCTTATTCACTTCTTCTTCCTAACGTATCTATAACCTATTCTATAACTTTTGAGCGGTCTCGGCCCGCGCCCCGGGACGCGATGGATTCGCTACAGCAGCAGATATTTTCTGACGTAAATTATGACTACTGTTTATATGTTTAGAGGTATAATTACAAAAATTACACCATTAAACAGACAGTCCAAACAAACCCACTTAAACACCAAACAATAATTATATCAATTATAACACGAAAACACAAAAAAACGTTACTCTTACAAAACTGTCTTACCGTTATCAAGATATCGAAGCAAAAACTGTTTACTATATAAATATCAGTTCTACGGCAGAGAAAAAGGTTTACGTAAAAACCGTCAACTATTTGAGTATCACTCGAATTCACTTACAACAAAAAAGTGGATAAAATAAAGTAGGTGAAAGCATAAATAGTATTTCTACCAAGTATTTCCTTTTAAAGGGTAATAAAACGTGTTTGAAATCAAACATTACTGTTATATTTAATTACTTATTTTTCATTCCGTTACAGTTCCTAATTAAATTATAACGCTAAATTTAAATCTAGATAACATGTATATATATAAATTTAAATATTTATTAAGAAATCCCATTGTTTAGAGGTGACCTTGTGTGAAATGCAAGCCATTCTCAAAATGATACATTATTGTATATTTCTCTTCTTAGTAAAATATAAAACAACTGCAAGAATAACTCGTCTGTCTTTTCAAATAATAATAATTTTCGTCTGAAGCCTGTAAAACTCACAAGATATGCGCGAAGTTTAATATAAATCTGCGGAAAGTTTGTCTAAACATGTTATGAAGAATGGCAGGTTTGCGTCCCTCGCCATCTGATTCTCATAAAGAATAACACAATGCTAAATAGCGATGCTTTTAGTGGATTTTTATCGTTATACATCGCTGTTGTTACTACATTTCCCTTTAAAACTTTCTGTTGACTTATACTTTATGCTAATGTTTATTTCGCATGAAGGTTTCATTTATATTTTCTGAGTTCTGAGAGAGAGACGCATTAAACTTATGACTATTCTTATTATTACTTATTATATAATATTATATCGATTTTATATAAATTACTTATATTAATTTGATACAACAGTATTTAAATCAGTATTACTGCTTTTTTCTATATTTTTATTTTTATTTATGGGCTCCCAAAATAACTACTCTGCCCGATGGAAAGCAAAAGCAGAATCCAAGAGTGGTAATCACCACAGAGTGGACCCACACCATGGCGGGCTTGTGATGCTTTACCATTGGGCTCCCGGTCTCGCACTCAGCAATGAAACACGACAGCACGAACGCTGTCATTTTACATTGATATTCTGTGCTCTTTTGTGGCCGCCCTAGCAGAAGCTGACTCGGGTGGGGGGTGCGCGCGCTTCGCTTCTATTGTACAGCAACGGAAACATGAGGACACACGGACAACGGAAACACAGGAGGGGCCATTTAGAAACCGTTTTCCAGAGCTTTCCTTTCTAGGGTGTACCTGGTACCCCTGCTCCTAGTACCCGAGACGGTGTGGGGTTTTAGTCTGAGGGAATTTACACACGGAAAAATAAGGGTAGAACCGCCCCAATTGAACCGGCCCATTTATGCTAAAATTAGCGTGGCTCTACTACCTTGTAGAGTATTATTATAACTATTGTTGATTAAGCCTACCTTGAGTAAAATAATCAATTCCTAAAGCTTCGTATATAATCAGTAGTGTTATGTAGGACGGGAATAGTGGGCGTTCCTTTTGGGATAGGTCGATTTAAATGTGATCTCCATATAATCAATTCTTTCTTCTGAAGATTAGACATATGTACACTATAGAATTATAACAGAATATCTTGGAGTTTCCAGAAGGAAGAATCAAACGGTTATTTTAATAAATAAACACGCTATACGTGTGGATATAAAAGACAAATACAGGAAAAAGACACAAATATAACCATCAAAAGAGATCTTTGAAGTGACCGCGTGTCAGACGAAGACATGAATGACGTGTCAATACATTTTTTATGTTGATTCGGCATTTGTTTGTGGAGGCCAGTGTTGCGTGTGGGCCCAGAATTCCGTGAAGTCCGGGATTGGTCGCGTGAGAGCCAGGAACGGGACACATGTCGACATTTGTCATTAATCACACGCGAAAATTGCAGATGCGTTGTAGAAACCATGCGAATTCAAAATTAGATCTTAATCTTAATGATTTCGTCACAATATGTATATAAATTAATACCAGATTTAATTAGTATTGAACTCAATAATAATAATCGAATCGAAATGAACGAGATACTACTAGATACTATATATTCGAAATCGAAGATATAAATTCGAAAATACCTACTCCTACTTTACCTGTTTGTCTTTGTGTCTTTCTAATACGCTTTGACGCGTAAATTACTGAATCAATTTCGGTACATAGATTATAGATTTATTTAGACGATAGATTGGACTTTGGAGAAGGACACTGGCTACTTTTTATCGCGATAACTGACATACACGCGGGCGGAGTTTGTTTGTTTTAGCCATTTTGCACTGGACGTATTGATTTTAGCGTGTCATTAAATTCGTCTTTATCGTGAGAGTGACTGTCAAAATGATGAAATTGGATCTGGCGGTTTGTAAATTTTAAGTACTTATTTATACATTTTCAATAATTTTCTTAATTGACAGTTAGTGTTTGTGGTCAGTCCTTCATGTCAATGAGAATAATGTTTAAATAGTATATCCCTCTAACAAAACTTGTCACAAACATGTCAATTTAAGTAAAAATAAAAATAATTTCTATAGCTAAAACAATTGACAGTTTTTCGACGTTCAAATAAAATTATTTGAACGTCGAAAAACTGTCAATAGCTTATGTCAAAATAACTATGATTATTTATCTGGGACTGTTCTATGTTGACTATTGTGATTCATGTAATTTATAAATAACTACTGGCTAAACATATACTTACTGGTCTACTTAGGAATCATTTTGCTTGCTGTATTTAGTTTTAAATATTATATTTAGTGTATTTCTAGATTTTCCGCGTGGCTACGCCTGCGTGTTTTTCTTTTATCGCAGCAACGCCTCTGTCCTTCCTCAAGTATCTAATTGCCAAATATCATTGAAATCGGTTTAGACGTCAAAAGCAGAACAGACAGACATAGTTACTTTCGCATTTATAATATAAATATGGATAAGAAAAGCTCCTACAAGGGAAGCTCCAAACACTAAACTTATTAAGCAATAAAGTAATTGTTTTGAGTATAATTTCATGTATGTTTGTAAAATCCCCCGCGACACAGGATATATATTCCTAATGTAGGAGTTCTTTCTAAAACGAGAAGAATGTATATTAAAGAATTAATTATTTAAGAAATTCGTCAAGAATGTTTTCGTGATTTCTTATGCTAATAATTAAAATTTACTTTGGAAGCTGAAACATTATATTCTTATCAAATAATACATATATATATTTAAATATATAAATATTTTTTTAATTTCAATAAAGTAATTATCGTGAAATTGTAAACATTTATTTACATCGAATTTGCTCAAGTTTTTAGTAAGCCCTTGGTAGCCAATCAGTATCAACGATCTCCCTTTAATAAAAAATATGTTTTTTGTTATTTCACATATCACATATCAAGTAATCATTAAAATATAGATTCATGCGTAAATAGAGCATTTCGATAAATCAAGATGTCACTCATCTATCTCTACATAATATATATTAATACTTGAAGCAACAACTTTGTAGCGCTTTACACGAACATTTTGCGAACGGAGAGGAGAATGTCAGAAAGATAGAAAAATAAAATGAATTATAGTCAGCACAAGGTTTGTTAAGAAGAAAATTAAAAGAAAACTGGATGTGTTATATTTTTGTAGCCCACTTAGTCCTATACACCGCGGCCCTGCAGAAAGTTGAGGCGTTATTAAGTACTTAAGGACGGTACGGTAATTTAGAAAATATTCACGAAAAAAATGGGCGGTATGAAGTTCGCCGCGTTATATAGTAGGAAATAAAAAAAGTTTGAATGTCTATGCTACTTGTTGTTTATGACAAATTATGTACATGTTGTCAATAATTGATTACGTTTTTACGATTGTTTTTACAATGATCTCGTGTGGATTTCCTATTCGTGAGAATACTGCAATACAATTTTATACATGTAGTTTACATGAAGATTTCGTGCATGTACAATTTGCGTGTGCATTTTCTACTAAATTACTTAGGAACATTTCGAATTTGATTTAAATACTCGAAGAAAATAAATTTACAATTTTATAGGATTATAGCCCGTTATATTAATTTTATTTTAGTTTTATCCAGTTGGTTTTTTGTATTATTTTTTTCATATACTGAAAATGTGATTTTAATGTTCCAGAACGGACAAAAGACAGTCATTTTTCCGGCTAACGACGAATAAATGTTTTTTTGAATCAATAAAAAATTTACATATAAATACATAGTAGTACTTTTTATACCATGTCTCCTAATTGAAACTATTTAATAATTATATTATTATTTTTAAGTGTAAACGAAAGTAATAGTACGTAAGTAAATATAATTCTTATTCAGTAACTGTAAAATAGAACTTATCTGATTAAAATTTTGTAAGTGATAGGAATTTTTAAAAATACTAAATATACTTTTATTTTAATTACAAGAAACAAAAGCGTTGAAAAGAAATAAAAAATACCACAGATAAAATAATGCATTCCATTCACAAACATTTCGTAATTCGTTTATTATTTATTATACGCGTAATTAAGACCAACCAAGACGATTAAGCGGTTGTCGTTGCCGAATAAATTCATTAGTATTAAAAAAATTATAGCTATAGCAGACCTCGATTAATAATAACAGCTTTCTAGATTTCCCTAATTCCCATCATACATGAAATGATAGTTACAAATTAACTGTAAACAAATTATAGTGCATTAGCAAACATCAGAATTGTCTGCACCGGCGCATTCCCTCAGTTATCTCTACATAATGGAGTTCTCCGAGCTATCGCATCTTATCTGGGTAATCCATCGGAACGGATGGCAGTTGATAAAATCTATAATGGAATTCATTATTGTTGGAATCCAGTTCAGACACTATTGGTTACTTACGACCTATTTTTGAAATTTACGTTTGACATATCGCTGTTAAAGCTACATCTACAAGATCAATAATCAGTGGTTTTAATCCGATTATCTGGTATACTAGAGACATGTAAGCAATTAATAAAAAAGTAGGTTACCGCTGTACTTGGGCAAGGGAACCGTTGGTCTGTAATGATTTTAAATCTAACGCTATGCGGTTTGCATGAGTCGATTTATGAGCACACATCAACTTGGCAGGTGTTTTGCTTAAACTTGATGCACGAAGTTATTTATCACACGATGTTTACGATCGTACAAAGCGAATTTAAATTTTAAACGATTTTATGTGTGGCTCGATAGTAGATGTAAGCCGATTCTAAATATTGTCAAATAGATTTATGGATAAATATTAAGTTTAATATTTTTTTCTTACAACAAGAAAGACTTAGATTCATCTTAATTGAGAAAGACACGTCATGTTTTTAAAAATTATAAAGATTATCATTGTTTGTTAATTTAAAGTATCCATTATCACGCAGTTGGATTTCAATAATCTGCTCGATTAAAAGGGTTCTACACATATTCGTATTAGTTTTCATTTTAATTTACTAATTACAATTTATCATTAAAGTAATTTTACTAGGATCAAGTTAAAATCAAAACTTAGGAAAGCTTTAAACTTAATATCATCATAACTTTGTTAAGGCCACGCTGATTTATCACGAGCGGGCTGGTACGACCGGGGCGGTAGTAACCTCGCACAGAAGACCACTGTAAAATGGCAGCGTTCGTGCTGTCGTATTCCGTTGGTGAGTGCGAGACCGGAGGTCAATGATGCAGAAGCATCACTAAGCCGTCGAATTGTGAGTCACCATGCTGCATTCGCAATGAGTATAGTGACCACCACTCTTGGATTCTGCTTATGTTTTCCATCACGCAAAGTAGAGTCATTTTGGTATGACCATAGATAAAAAAAACTTGCTGTCAGTTCCAAAGGGCTTTTAGACACCGTGTTTATTTGCAGTCACAGAGTATAAATACAATAGTGCTGCTACAAATTTTGTATAGACTGTGGTTCCTCGAAAAATATCGTCTTAAAGGCGCCTTCATAGAATACGAAACCTGATGCTATAATGTACGTAACAGCGAGCTCCTGTACACAGTAACTTACGATGTTGTTTATCTTAAGATCGTATCACGTGTACAATCGACTTCTTCGTGTTTTGGCGACTGCGTTCGATTACTGTAATAAAATCGCGCGATTTATCGATTGGGAGATTACTTGATGCATCGAAGATAAAGTTTGATAATTTTCCGGTTGTTAAGAGTATCACGTGTGCTATTGATTTCTACTTTTTTTAGTACTTTCAGCATCCCTGTGTTTTCCTATCTGTATATAGTCGTAAAGTCTATCTAAGTCTAGTAATCAACTATCAAAGTATAAAAATTCCAATTAGAAAAAAATATATTTCAAACTAAAGACGTACTGACTACGTTCTGATAAAATCATATACCCTATGACCCTTGGCCATTATCTTTTTTTTTATGTATAAGCTGCATAACTCTATTGCCACTTTATTCGTTGAAATCGGTTCAGTAGCTTTAATGCTACGGTAGAAAATATCAATATACATAGATTGTTCAACTATTACCCTTCCTTTTGGTTTCGGCGTAGTCGACTAAAACTGTAGCTTGCAATAACAAAATGGTTTTATGATAAAACATAAAATAATGTCATGATTCTGCAATAAGCATTTCTTGATATTCTACAATAGATTGAATATTTTAAGATTATAAATCTGTTTCCAGTAAAACTATCGATAATAGTAGAATAAGTTCATTTTTTATTTGTTGCTATACCTTTCCTACAATAAACTACGGGTACCATATACAATTCCTAATATGCATTTAATGAAAAATCGGCCAATTGCGAGTCGGACTCACGCAGGAAAGGTTGCGTACTATAATCACATTTCACGTCTACCTGTTGCCGTTATCAATACCGAGCAAGCACGAGCAAAAAATCACGTTTGTTGTATGAGAGTTGTATGTAAATGTTGATTTTGTTGTTCGTAATATTTTTTGTTTTAGCGGCAATCAAAACACATAACCTCTAAAAATTTAAACGGTCTCACTATCACGGTTCATGAGATATAGCCTATAGACGGACAGCGAAGTTTTAGTAATAGGGTCCCGTTTTACCCATACCCTAAAAAGCAGTCAATTTGAAGTTACAAACAGAAATAATACTTTTTTTCAATAGAATAAACTTTATTGTGCACCAAATAACTTAGTTTACATTTAAGAGCGTAACAATTTAACGACCATGTACAAATGGCGGCCTTATCGCTAAAAAGCTATTTCTTACAGGCAAACTTTGGATGCACATATTAACTATAGAAAGATGAATTCACTTTAAAAAAATCTCAACAACAAAAAACTAAATTGGAATAAACAGGCTTAAGATATTATTTAAAACTGATAATCTAAATCATATCAATGACATATACCATAGGAATTAGAACTTGCGTCCGAAGCCAAGAAATTTTAAAAGTTGAATGCACATGCACACCTATTTGAGTTTTATTATTTGAATATTGACAATGAGTTAAACACAAATATAGTTTAGTATACAGATACCGACATCAGACAGTTGTAATCCGCACAAGACGTCTGCCGTTGTGAGATAAAATATTCATAAATTAATTGCTAAACAACGTTGCCTACTCGAGACTTGAACTTTAGCTCTCGTATTTTATCTGTTAGGACTATAATACCTTAATAGCTTTTTGTAGTAGTGCAAGCCTGTTCTTATTTTAAATTCAAAACGAAGCCGATTAATAATATTTTTACGAGTTTTTATTATTAGTTTCACGTATCCCGATGTTTGTCAGTAATGAAATCTTGCAAGTTAAATTTGATCCACTTCCCGATTTTCGATTGAGCTGAAATTTGAAATGTCTCTTTACTTATGATGAAAATGCAATTATATATAATTGGTATTATTGCTAATCCACAATGGCCGCCGTAACAAAATGGCGGCTTACATATTTCTGAACAACCTACCCAATATGGGTATCCAATGAAAGGGCTTAAAGTTATTTTTTATTACCAAGTAATAGTAAGTTTAAGTAATACGCTTGTTAAAAATAACCTTTTAAATAAATCACTTGTTTAACATTATAATTAACTAGCTGACCCATACAACTTCATTTACACCTCTTTTTAAGATATTAACTCTCCAAAGTTAGGCACATCAGCAAAACACATATTTAATTAAAACGTATAAATAGATTAGATAGTTTCTGAGTTCAACGTGAGTAAAATGTGACGCGAGAATTATAAGTACGTGTGGATAAAAGAATCGTTTTTATAATTTAACTATATTTCTTTTGATGTGAATGTTAGGTATTTCAAATGTAACATGTTTTCCTGCGTTACATTTCCACAAAATAGAGCACGAAGACTTTTCTTCACGTGAAAATATTTTTTGAAATAAGAATCACAAATTTTTGTTTTATTTGTTTATACAACACTATTATAAAAATAAAAGATGTACACGGTAAACAAACAAATCAACCATTCGGCCTAACTCTTCAGTAAAACCGTATTAGCTAATTCGAATTTCAAATTATGCAAATGGCGGTAATTAGAGGAACGTATTGAATTATTTAAGAATGTCGCGTTCACTTTGATGCCATCGTTCGTGGCAATCTGTTCATTCAACTTCATTCACGATTGAATTTGTTTGACCCATAAAGTTGGAATGACCCATGGTAACTGTAGAGCGTGGGAGCTGAGTTATTGCATCTTCCATAAATGATGCATTACAAATAGTCGATAAGTGTGTCACAAAACTACTATTGTCTCTTATTTTATATACTGGGTGCGCATTTTTTTTACTATAGAGTTATAATACAGGTTTTAGACATATTTTAAGAAAAAAACTATTTAGTTATTGCCACATAGGGGAATAAAAGTGATAAAGAGGTATTAGCTAAGTACAGCAAAATATGATCGCTGAAATAAATATAAGTGAAGTGCGTGTATAAAAATGATGCGCCATTTTTAAAAAGGAAGATAGGAATATTAAATTCTTAAAAAGTATCTTAACACACTTTAAAGGAAGTCATGAAAGTATCTATTTATTTTATTTTTGATCCTAATTTATCACGCATCATCGTCTCATCGTCCCTTTCAAAATTGACAAAGTGCCATTTAGTATTGTAATGTCAATGTCATAATTGACAACTGGCATTTGTCGAAAACAACAAGCTTCTTTATTCAAACTATTCCGCTAAACATTCGACGGATGTTCATTTAATTTTATGTTTATTCTGTAATAAATAAATAATAACCGCCTAGATGATGAGATTTTAACATTTAATAGCTTATTCGGTATTTTGAATGGGAAATTATACAGCAACAGTACACGGGTATAACCGGTAATATGTAATGTGACACACATTGTCTTTAGTGCAAACATTGTGTCAAGAATAACGGTGTATCCGAACTGTGAGAAATTATGAATCATCGCAAACAGTTTTTAGTTTAGAAAATTTAATGCCGTTGCCATTGTTTTATATACAAGAGGCCACTTATGTGAATTATTTAAAATACTAATTTTTGCCGCGACTTTACTCGTCTAAAAGTAGGTTTTCTTTCTTCTTTTGATGATATGGCAATCAGCCGGATCAGCTATTTCTGCCAATGTCAAGTATTTCAAGTCTTCAATTCTAAGTCTTCGTGTCTTCAAGTCTTCGTCGTGATGGAATTAATGATAAAAAATATAAAAAATGTGGATGACATGAAATGGGGACCGTCTTTCACAAAAACAAAAAAACGATCTCCTAAATTTAGTTTTTCCCTCTATATCAATTTTATTTTCTTAATGACAGATGTCATAATTTAAGAACAATATGACATCTGTAATTAAGAAAATTAATTCAAAACTGTTTAATTGGTAACTTAAGTGTTTTGGTGGCGTAGCAGTTCCGTATGTGACTACTTAGCTTGAAGTCTCGGGTTCGATTCCCGGGTCCGACCAAATATGTGTGATCTGCAAATATTTGTTTCGGAGTTTGGGTGTTTTAATATGTATGTATTTAAAAAAGTATATATGTATTTATATCAGTTGTCTAGTATCCAAAAAACAAGCTCTCCTTAGCTTGCAACTAAATGGCGTTGTGTGTTAGATGTCCGAAATACTTGTAATTTATTTGTAACAACGCTTTGTAAAAAAAATATGGTGATCGCACACTTTCTTTAGGAGATTTATGATAATGAACAAATATACTTACTTATTTTTATACACGTGTGTGCATACAAGTAGTTCTAACTGCAAACGACATTGATTGAATGAGAGCATCTAGAAAGAGAGTTAACGATGTCATTTATTAACGTAACCGCAGCTTCGTCCATTGCCTTTTTGAGTATTTAACCCAAATACCTGTTCATAAAGTGTATACACAATTTTATTATAAAAACCGACAAACAAGTGTATTTTCTCTTATAAAACCATTTTTTTACGGCGGGCATTTAGATTAATAATGATACCGATTATAAATAATTGCATTGTCATCAGAACTAAAGTGCCATTTCAAATTTCAGCTCAATTGGAAATCGGGAAGTGGATTCAATTTAACTTGCAATATTTGATTACAAACAAACATCAGCACAAGTGAAACTAACAATAAAAACTCCTAACAATATTATTAATCGGCTTCGTATTGAATTTAAAATAAGAACGAAGTAAAGTGGCATTTCAAATTTCAGCTCAATCGGAAATCGGGCAGTGGCAGTGTAAAGTTAAATTTTGATTGATTGATTTGATTACAAACAAACATCGGGACAGGTGAAACTAAAAGCTTGTAAGAAATACCGATCTCCGTTTCATTTAAAATAATATTAATATATTCGCTCAAATGAGTAGTCTAAACTGTGACGTTACAAGTTTGTATTTAGAACATTTTTTAAACGAAGTTATCGTTTTGACAGATGATAAAAGGTAACTAAATGAAATAAGGTGTCATCCACCCCCATTATTGCTACTATCAATGATGTTCATGTTTTTTTTGTTGACGTGGTGAAATGCCTATACGCACTTCGTTCCCCCCCCCCGCGGGCACAGGGGGTTCGCTTTGTGTGTGACTCCTGACTCACTCGCCAGACTACCCACTAAACCACCCCGGTATGCCACTCTGCGCCTGTGACGGGAGAGATCCGGGAACCGCTTTCTTACGTCATCCGGACCCCTCCCAGCGCCTGCCCGCACTGAAGCGGGTACCGTCTTCTGAATGATGTTCATATTCCCGGAACCTTTCTGCGTTAATAGCTCCTTATAAGCAAAGTATTTCGTTTCCACAATGCTCTTTCAATTAAAAAATCAAAGCTGCAATCTATGTATTTACACAGTTATATCTTTAAAAAAAAATCAAACCATACTATAAAGCTGAAAAGTTTGTTTGTTTGTTTGTTTGTTTGTGGCTATATATTATCTCGC
Organism: Hyphantria cunea; assembly: GCA_003709505.1. Lineage (NCBI taxonomy): Eukaryota > Metazoa > Arthropoda > Insecta > Lepidoptera > Erebidae > Hyphantria > Hyphantria cunea. Next base: position 2,305,003 of record PKRV01000109.1, read on the forward strand.
TATGAATAAAAGAAGCGGCGCAGTAATAATGAAATATGTTGCAAAAACGGGGGGAAATAATTCTTTTGAGAGCTTCCATTGCGTGCGTTGTGTAAACGGTTAAAGTTTCACAAAAACAATGTATAAAAGAATTGTTTCCCTTTAAAATGTCTAAACAAAAGTCCGCAACAGTATACATCTTTATACATATTTTGAGGTTGGCTCATTATGACCTTTTTTATGTTAACCAAATTTGTGTACATTTTGTAACATCACGCTACGGGCAATGGGAGACGCAGACGAGATTGCGTGGGTCAGCTAGTTTTTTTTTAAATTTGAATCATTAAATTTTGTCATGCTTTATTTACACGGAGGAAACAAACAGTTAAAGATTCACTTACTTTAAAATTTTAACGCGGAGGCGCTCATAGCCCAGTTGCACTCGGTGATTAGAAACAATCAGCGAGGGCAAGCAGCGACGGCGCGGTCAGTGCCTGGATGGGTGACCGCTGGTGGCATGTTGCCATGAGCGTCTCCGTGATTCGGAGGTCACGTTAAGCAGTCGGTCCCGGTTGTTATCATAGGATAACAGTCGTGAAGCTTAGTTGGAGGCCTTCGGGCGGCTTAAAAACATCCAACGGTAAGATTACGTAGCCACAACGTTGTCTTGCCAGTCCCCAACCCGCACTTTGCCAGCGTGGGGACGTATGGCCTTAACCCTCTCCTGAGAGGAGACCCGAGCCCAGCAGTGGGACATTATGGGTTGTTGATTGAAAATTTTAACAGTGTGTTTGAATTTACACAAAAGGTTTTATTTATTTACTTTCAGGCTCTTCTAGGGTGATGTAGTCTAGACGCAGACGAAATTGCTAGCATTACTTAAACAGTATTTGTAAATATAAAACGAATAACGTATTTAAGACCACCATGTTTCTGAGCAGTTAACCCTTTATAGCCAATGTTTATGGCATTCACCTAACTATGCCATTAGGAAAAGATCCTAGTCACAAACTCAGGGCAGAGAGTTTATGTTCAAATACAAGTACTTCTTTTACAGCCCTAACTGTCAAAATCATTTTCATTTAAAGTTTAGTGTTCAGTATAGGTAATTCTAGAACTATCAATATTTTGTATTGTAGTAAAGTAAATGCTTATATTTTTTTTAAAAAATTATAAGCCAATCGTCAATTCTTTTTCTCATAGACAATAATTATAAAAAAATACATATAATAATGAATTTCTAATTTCTTAAAGGATTTCGCAAACGCAGTCTTCTTCTTTTGATGATATGGCAATCAGCCGGATCAGCTATTTCTGCCAATTTGACATTATCATTGACAGTATTTCAAGTCTTCAATTCTAAGTCTTCGAGTCTTCAAGTCTTCGTCGTGATGGAATTAATGATAAACAATATAAAAAATGTGGATGACATGAAAATCCGCAAACGCAATCCCACCATAAACCTAACCAATTCCATATTTGAAACGTTGAAGTTGACACGTAAACTCATTTTAGTTAATACAAGATCCGTTCCATATTTCCAAAGACGGGCAAACTGTATAAAATCATTCCAAAAGGTGAAGTTGGTTGCAAGTTAATATTCTGTCCATATTTCTACAACATTGGATGTGAAAAAGTGGCGCTAACAAATTAGAACGGTAATTATCCGGATGGTCTCCTTACTCTTCCTTACTTAGAACTTAAAAACAACTTGTAGGAATAGACACGAGGACTAATAAGACAAGACGCATTCCAATCACTGGTAACGATTTCTATCTCGTAAATGGATCTATTACCAATACGAGATGTGACTGAGTATATTCATGTCGATTCATTTGATATGGTAGTAATTACTGCTGTTTGTTCTCACCTACCGTGACGGTTTAATCTGTTTTTATAGTTCTTTTTGTGTTGATAGTATTTTTTTGAATTTGTACGGTAGGTTAAACTAAAGTTACTACTAGTAAAAAGATTTCGAAAATGTCCTATTCCTTATAAAGTAAATATTTATATACAATTTAAAGTTTGTCATATTTTATGCAGAAAGCTTGACCGTTGCTTTGATCGTATTTTTAGTCGATTCAATTATTATGGTCGATCACAAGCATATCGAAGCTTGTAATCGACCATAAACTTCAAGGGTTTAATTTCTTCGAAAATGAAATCCTTTAAAAAGTTACGTTTATTTCTCAAAAGAATACTACATTATTCGTTTATATGAGAACTTAAAACTATTACTAGTAACTTACAATGTCACTGTAGAGAGCTACTTAGCATAAAAATAAAGGTGAACAATTAAAGAATCAGTCTCCAGCCCGCACTTGGCCAGCGTGGGGACGTAAGGCCTTAACCCTCTCCTGAGAGGAGACCCGAGCCCAGCAGTGGAACATTATGGGTTGTTGATTGATTGATTGATTGAATTAAAGATATAGATATAAAATTAATGTTAACAAAATCAAAAAATAACGGTAGATGTGATACATATACTAATGATTGGTGGTAAAAGGTGATATTTAATAATACAAAGTCATTAAAGGAGTTCATTGCTAATTGTGTGAGTTTTCATGTGGGCAAGACATGATCGTTTTGAACTAATGCGTACGTTGTGAAAGATAACATGCATCAAAAATATAGGTCTTGCGGATTACAAATAAAACTTATTTAAAAAAATTATTTATATCATATTCTTTGATGTGTAAAAAGTATGCTAAATAATAGCTTTATATATTTTTAGTTGTTATTTTCGAAGCGCGCAAATAAATGTACCTATAGTTTAATTACCACTTAGGGATGCTTATGAACTCTAAGAACATTCAATTCAATTGCAGCTTTGATTTTTGAATTGAAAGAGCATTGTGGAAACGAAAGGCTTTGCTTATAAGGAGCTATTAACGCAGAAAGGTTCCGAGAACATGAACATCATTGATAGTAGTAATAATGGGGTGGATGACACCTTATATAATTAATTTAATTTTTATCTTCTGTCAGAACGATAACTTCGTTTAAAAAATGTTCTAAATACAAACTTGTAACGTCACTGTTTTAGACTACTCATTTGAGCGAATATATTAATAATTTTTTTAATAAAAAAGAGACCTGTGTTTATTACAAGCTTTTAATTTCACCTATCCAATCAATCAAAATTTAACTTGCAAATTTAATCCACTGCCCGATTTCAGATTGAGCTGAAATTTGAAATGCTACTTTAGTTCTGATGACAATGCAATTATATATAATCGGCATCATTATTAATCCAAATGCCCGCCGTAACGAAATGCTTACATACTTCTGAACAACCCACCCAATATGGGTATCAAATGAAAGGACTTAAAGTTATTTTTTTTTATTTACTAGTAAGAAAAGCTTAAAAAACTATTTTAAATAAATCACATGTTTACTAAACAGTCATCTACCCTATTAAAAAGCAACAGAAAAATGAACTTCCTTATTTACAAGACTACAACCACATGGGCCGGATAGACCGGCGTGATACCACAGCCTCACAAAAATCCAGTTGCGAAATATTATTAAAAAAGAATATAGCATATCCTCGAACAAACCTTAAATTCTTTCCATTTATTTAAATATATGTATATAAATATATATTTATTGAAAATGTATAAATAGAGGACATGAAAGCAATACGTTTTTAAATCAAGCTACAACTAAATTTATAGGATCAACAAAGTGACCCTGTTAACTAGCTATCAAACCGTTCGAAACATTTAATTCCGTTACACAATATAAAAAAAAACTCACGACCTTGAAATGCAGTACTGCCAACCTCTAAGCGATGCAAATTTACGACCGGTATAGTCGGCATCGGTCTCCAATATAACGGTACACGATAAAAAGATGATTGTCCTTTCATAGGTTTCCCGCTCTACTTTCCTTTTCGTGTCATCGTTTACACTACATCCACAGATTATTATCTTTTTATTATTGAGATTATTCTTTGAAAATTGACTCTAATTTAATAAACTTTTCGTTGTCTATAGTCTTCAATGCCTCAAAAATAAAGCAATGAAACTAATTGCTGTATGTTAAAGCTATTTTCACTCCTTTCTCCCAGAAATAAGTATTTGATAAAACGAATAAATCTGAAAATACTTACCTGTTTCACCAGCTCCAAATGGTTCCTTTACCTTAAAAGCCTTAGCTCATAATTGAAATCTGATTTCCAATTTTGTACTATAATTTACCGTAGGTTTCAATTTTTTAAACAGGCTATTAACGTAATAGCCATCAGGTTGGTCATAGGCCATCCTGTGTACGAATAATGTACACTTAAATGAAACGGGCCTGCGTGTAAATTACTTGCGTAGACGCATATAAGATTGATGTTCACCGTTGTTTTTAAGTAGGCAATTAACATGTCTCTAACGAACACTTGCTTACAATTTCCTTTTGGTTTTATGGTCTATACACGGAAATTAATGATTAAATAAAATAATTTAAGAAATCAATGAGTTTAATGTACTTTTCATAACTTTAATGAGTTACCCGTACATATACTATTACAACAACATCAATTATTTAATGGGGTTACAAGGTTATACCTATTGCTTAAATATGGAAACAACTATTAATCGGGGTTACAAGACACAGTTTACAGATGTAACTTAATAAATAGAAAGTCGAATGAATGCATTGTACAAATAAGTACTTTGTATTTTTAATTTGGAACTATGTAAAACAATGGTGTAATTTCCAGGGCTCCAACGACTCAGTAGTCAATTAGTATGGGAACTGATTATTTTCGACTAAAGTTTCAAAGTCCTTTTATTCATTAAAAATAAAACGTAAACGACTTTTTAGACATTAAAAAGTCGTATTAAAACTGTTGAAATGTACTAGTATTTAATTAAACATATCAGATTACACGACGTATCATTTAAGTTTACTTTTTTAATCAAAATCATTTCCTGAACATGGCGGGAATCAATATCCAAATACTTTTTGTAATGGACAGAAAGCGCATGGCGCTGTGATTGACATATCTGTGTCAAGAAGCTAATGAGCGTAACAGTAGCAAGTTTGTCATTGGTTCTACATTCTTTTTTATTTAATTTGTTTTACTGTTTTGTTTTGATTTGTTTGAATGAACATTATAATTAAATATCAAGTGATACTTAAAAGATATGGCAGTTTAATTTTGGTCTAATTCAAAATGTTTGTTTGTTCTCTTATACTTTTGGGCCGATATAAACCAAACATAGCAAAGATAAGAACCACCGCAAAGAAACTGTCTTTCAAATGAAAATGACATGAAAATGAAAATGCCATAGACAGACACATCAACACATACACAGTCAAGTCAAAAAGAGGGTCGGAGGTTAAAAATTTAGAGCTGGAACCAGTGCATATATTAATTTTCTCAATCTTTTCTTTCAACGTGTATATTGATAAGCAAAAGTTAAACATTACTTATAATTGATATCATTTGTAATTTTTATTTTGTAGCTGTGTCTCAGTTCTCCATTCCTTTTTGTAAACAGATTCTTTCTAAACACATTCTAGACAACAGACAAAGCGACAAGCTATCCACTTATTCATAGAAATAAATATGATAAAGGAAGTCTTTAAGACATCGATAGTAAGAAGATAAGCTCAGTATCCCAGGCATGAATATTTGCCGTGATCTCAACCTGCGTGAGTACATCGAGAACGCCACTAAGTCGACCTCGCAAAAGTTAGGTGTACTAAACAAGGTGAGACGGTTCTTCTCGCTCGAGCATCGTGTATTCTTTACAAGACCCCGGTTTGCTCGTTCGTATTACTGTTCTCATGTTTGCGATGGAGCCGCGCAGTATCTGTCTGACGCTCTCGATCGGCTGCAGCGCCGAGCAATCCGCATTATCGACAGTCCCGAATCCACCGAGCTCCTTGAGCCTCTGCAATTGCGATGAGATATCGCCTTAATGATAGTCCTCTATCGTCTTCATCATGGAAAGTGTTCTGAAGAACTCATCCAACTGGTCCCCCCTTCTCCCTTCCTCTACAGTACAACACGCCTTGGAAGTCATCGCTTCAGACTGGTAGATATACGCTCTCGAACTAAACACTTCGGTTCTTCCTTCTTGTGGCGAGTGGTCAAAACCTAGAACTCACTACCAGGTCTTTCAAGCGTGGCTTGAAACAGCATCTCACTAGGCAGCCATAATGACGGTCACTATATTGCATTGTCCACATTCGCAATGAGAAAGGTGACCACCACTCTTGGATTCTACTCCTGTTTTCTATCTGGCAGGGTAGAGTCATTATGGCAGTTAAAACATAAAAAAGGGAAGGAACGTGATTTTAACTCATGTACTGGAGATGTGATGACAAAAACTAGAGGCAGACAAAAAAACACTTAAAGACGGCAACACGACAGTAGCTTTGTTTAATACAATATGATAAAGCCTACTCAACACTTTTTATAGCTTGAAGTGTGATCTATAGACGGTGACACAGCATTACTGGCATATTTTTTCTGACCATTGTATACAATATACATGTTTGTCGCATCATTCTGATGTAATTATTTAACCTTAGGTAGATAAACGAGAAATAATTATTTGGCAAAAAGGTGTGTGTGGTATTCAAAATATGATTGATTTTCATAATATTCTGACTGCGTCTGTTTTGACTGTGTAGTAGTGATTTGGTAGGTCGCTACGTCTTTATTTGCTGCGCTGAATGTTGTAAGTTCAAATACCACATGGGACTTCGCCACAACACTGCACAGGATTAGTTCCCGATACGGGACTAGTCTTAAAAAAACTTCTGCATCCTATCGATGAGTTAATAACCTTCGTAGAGTGATTGCAGAGACCTAACTCTCATACCCTTTATTCATAAATCTTGAATTTTTTTATGAATTTTTTGTTTTTATTTCTTTAAACAGATAAGTAGTTGATATACGTGACATTTACACGTCCGTATAAGTTCTAGATATGGAGGTACTTAACCTATAGAAACAAATGCGGCACGTGCATTTGAAAAAATAAAATAAATTAAAATAAAGTTACTATAGAACTCATTCATACTAGAAAGATTATAATATAAATTTGAAAGTATCTCTGTCTGTCTGTTCGCGGCTAAATCGCTGATGGCCCAGTTGCACTCGGTGATTAGAAACAATTAACGAGAGTAAGCAACAACGGCGCGGTCAGTATTTGGATAGGTGACCGCTGGTGGCATATTACCATGAGCGTCTCCATGATTCGGTGGTCACGTTTAGCATTTGGTCTCGGTTGTAATCATAGGATAACAGTCGTAAAGCTTAGTTGGAGGCCTTTGGGCTGCTTAAAAACATCCAACGGCAAGATTAAGTAGCCACAACGTTGTCTTGCTAGTCCCTAACCCGCACTTGGCCAGCGTGGGAACGAATGGCCTTAACCCTCTCTTGAGAGGAGACCTGAGCCCAGCAGTGGGACATTATGGGTTATTGATGTATCACAGCAAATTTTATAATAATTAATTGAGTAGTGAATACGTAAATGCATAACAAACAAACCCAATTATACATTTACATTTTCATACTTATTATACATTTTTAAACATGATAAATATATATATATTAAAGGATTGATCGTCGCTTTCCGTACCAGAAGGTCGACCTATTTCTAACACTGAGAATTCATATTCAATCATAACCACTACACGTGGCAATGCTTCCAGTCTTCTGGGAACGCTACTATTGGAATGCTACGGAATTTTATGAGAATTGTATGTTAATATTATAGTTATTTTCATTGTTTTTATACCTTGGGTAAATTAAAATTTAAATATGTTATATATAATATGAATGTGTTTAGAGGTACATAAGATAGGATTGTTTTAATGTAGATACACACAGTCATAAAGCATTATAAAAAAGCAGTATTAAAACTTCTCGTAAAATTGGTAATCAAGACTGTTGTGTTGTTTACTGCCTTCGAGTACCGACTACAAAGTGCAAAAGCAGTCTAATTATAATTCCACGCTACTTTTCTTAAACATAAAAGTTCAAATTCGCAGGCAAGAACATATTAAGATACAATCTAACGTCTCCTAACAATACTTCTGCCTGAGACCTATGATACTACCTATCTTCCACGCATGATTACAACTGCTATTAGTCTACTAGTAATAAAAATACATTTAGAATATAGAATTTATCTCATTTGTATGCCAGGACATTAGTCTTTGTCGTCCCACGAATCGTAATGTCCTTCTTAAAAACAATTCGCACATACCTTGGGTAAACTATTTAGATTTAAAGAAGAACCGCCTCACATATCTTTACTGACTTATAATGGGTGAATTCTTTAAACATTTTACTTGGTATCAGTAGCTACTGTAATGGAATTTAAAAGCTTGCAGATAAGTTAAGAAGATTTGAATTCGTAGATTTAGGTTTTATTTTACTTGACTTTTACTTGCTGAGTTTTATTTTATCTAAATTACTGAATAAATCAAGCTACTTCAAATTGCAGACAGAGAAAGGAAGAGTCCTGTAATGGTTTAGGCTGCAAGAAAATAGACGTAAACCGGGTGACAAATTTTAATCTACAAATATTTGAGTATACCATAGCTAAAATTTGTTGCAATTGAAATAACAAAAATATTGCCAAGTCCTTCATATTTCTTCTCAGTTTCCATAACCGAAGAAAGTGCAAAAACTTAGATCGTTAACCTCCTCAATTCAGGCAAACATACTTTAAATTTTTGCTGAGGTTTTTAGTTGAAGTATATCTCAGATTTTACGAATTTTTGTTCAAAGAACTATATGCAAGAGGTGAATCTTACAAATTAATTGTTATTCAAACGTAAACAATGGTCAGTTAGTGTTCAAATTCAACCATATTTCCTTTTGAATTTTTGTGCACTACTCCTAAAAAATACTTTAACAGTGCTAAATTGCGTACTTCTTCGTTTGCATAATATTCGTTATAAAGAGTATAAGGTTAATGTTTGTAGCTTAATGTTTTAATGTATAGGTAGATATCAAATATTATCTATACAAATAAAAATGAAATGTATAAATGCGCATAGCTTCCGAGCGGCCGCGTCAAATTGGTTATTTTTTGTGTGTTTGCTATTGTCAGGTTTGAATTGAAGAAAGTTATAGGAAAACCGGAAGTGATAAATTTTTTTAGACCCCGACTTTACTACCTATATTCAGGGAGGTATATATGAGGGGGGCCATAAATAATAAAAATAAGCTTTTCGGAAACTAACAAACTAATTACGAAAAAAATGCGGTACGAAGCTCCCGGGTCAGCTAGTAATGAATAAATTCTCTTTTTAAATTTTTTTAAAATGGCTTAGAACCCTAATTTTTAGACAGACCATAGATAATTTCTAACAGGTTTTACCTTACAGTTGACGCCAGTCGGTGCGTTCTCAAATCAAATTAGCATATAAAGTGTAAACACCTTCATTGTGTTAAACTAAGTCGGTGTAACGGCATAAGTGTGAATGAACATACCCTATGCTAACAAAACGTTTGTGTAGCCTCACTGAGTGAAGTGCCACTTATGACAACGATCCTAAAATGTGGGTGTGATAGCCTTGTTTGTAATCAATCACATTCAATAACCATTTTATCATTTGATCAGATTTTATACAGGTGATTTTTACTTTACTCTCTAATCGATTATAAAGAGATGTTTAATTCAATCATATTTTTAATTTCTGTTAACTTGAACTCAGTTCTTTTATAAACGGATTTTCTTTTTTGTTTCAGTGGAGAAAAAAATACATTTGAACAATAATAATTAATACAGTTCATTTAGTAGAAACTTTAGTTTCTGCATACGTTACCTAGTCAGAGGCCTAGCCTGTAAGAGATAACATTCAGCAAGAAAACCTTCTATTACAAACGTTATATGTACAAAATATTGTTGATACATCGTGCATGTACAAATAATCTAATTATTTATTTACACAAGTACAAATCAACACTTTTTATAGTTTCTAACTAAACGAAGGCGTTCACGACACGTCCGTCAAATGCTCAATGTTCCATAGCACTGAGAACACTATAATAACCACAGACAATACATATATAATGTCGAGGAAATGATTTCCGCGTCTCTATTGCCTTATTTGACTTCAAAGAGTTCTCATGACATGTTAGGTAGGCCTGTTATTCCTCTTTTTAAAAGAAAACTCTCGCGTTAGGAACATTCTGTGTCATTTGTTACTTTGCAAACATACATGAATCTGACACAACAAACAAAGAATCACCTCTCTAGGAGTTGTGTAATAAGTACCACTTTTTTTGTATCTGGACGTAATTAATTAAGTTACCCGATCCCATATTACTACAGGGAAATTGTCACCCTTATTATGTTTGTGTGTCGGAATAGGACTGACTGAAACCACACGGTGCCCGAAATAGGAGGGACACGGAACTGCTTTTATTACTGCAGCTCAATTTTTTCCTGGGACTTCCCCAGTCTCATAGCTCGGTCTATTCGTGTATCATTGTTGTTGATTCTAGTGTATAGAGTGGGCGTGTGGGAGACTGCTGTTATTAAATCATTCGATCTCACACTAGTAAAGACCTAAAGTAGGATCGGAACTATGTGTTAGGTTTCTCAAGTTTAATTATTATTATTTACGGGCGAATGTCCACAAGCAAAATTTTATTCGAATTTTCAAGTTGGTAAATCAGCTTTTCATCATTTCTCAGTTAGAGACTGCGGGACTTAAGTACCTATATAAAATGAACCGGCTGGATTTAACTCTTTTCTTTAAGAACCACCAGTAACACTAACTGGTGTTTCTTAAGCGTATTTATTTTATAGTAAAGTTTTATTACTGATCAGAGTCTATTTCATCCGGAAGATCAATGATTATATCTGTTTGTTCCAAAAATTTACTCAACATGTAAGGAAAGTATATATTAAGATTTATCTATATAATTAAAAATGAATTTTCGAAATGTATATATGCACATAACTTGCGATTGACTCCACAAAATTAGACAGTTATTTTTTTGCGTGTTCATTATTATTAGGTCAAGGTTTAATAGGTAAAAATTAAATGAGAACCGGAAAAGTTTAACAGAAATTTAGGAAATATTTACGAAAGAAAAATAAGGCGATACGAAGTCAGGGTAAGCTAGGTTTTTAATGAAATCGCGTCATCACATCAAGAGCCTTAAACAATCAATTGCTGGATAAAGACTTCTTCTTAGAAAAGAGGTTTTGGTCTACTATAAAATGCTGGCCAGCCCCATGTAATGAATAATTACTGTACGTAAAATGTAGTCTCGGTGACGTATTTTCACATGACGTTCACGGCGTAGCTCTAAAGTCGATAGAGTATTTTAAATATTTACATAAACGATTTGGAAACAAATTAACATGTTCTTTGTGGTCAGACAAGTATGGATAAAATGTTTCACACAGTTTGTTGAGATGGCAAACCATGATAGTTAAAAGAAACAGTAGTAACTTCGAGGTATAATGACATTTTTTTAATTCAATGTTAACATTTTTTTACTGTAAGAAACATGTAACCTGTAAAGAAACAAATATTTCTTTATGCTTGAATAGAGAGCAGAACAAATAAAATTGTTTTTTGTCACTCTTTTCACAACATTACACGCCACTTACAGCGCGTGACGGGCCAATGTATCACGAAAACATGTTTGTACCGGCGGGTAATTTTGTCTGCGATTTTGTCCATTTCTAAAAAGATGTACACACAGACTAGTTTGGTTTTGCAAAGATGTAGGCGATCATAAATATAATTGCTCAAATATTTAAGGAATTACCTAAATAGTATTTGTAAGTAAAATATAATAAACTTGACAGATAAAGTAGGAACGCTGAGTTGCATTCCGACTTTTACTGCCGTATCATAATGTATTCATCCAATATAAAAACTGTAAAGTTATAATGTGTGATAAACAGTTCAATATTCTACAAAAATGAAGAACTTTAAATTGAAATCTTATTACAACCGTTTAATGCGTATCAGCATATCATAAAGTAAGTAAAACTAGGTCTGCAAGAACCACAAAAGTATTTTTTCCGTAGTTTTTTCGAAGCTGTCTGTAAAGTAAACCCCCTGAGAAAGTCATTGAGGCAGAATGGAGTGTTGTCTGAGCGTATTCTAAGTAGAAAAACAAAGTTGAGTGACCACACGAGGAGGGCAGCGGTTGTGTGGGCGACCCGGCCGATAATATTCACATCAACTAGAACAATTTGGAACAACGCTATCTGAATGTCGTAAACGGAAACGGAAAAAAAGAACTTGTTTGAATATAGCAGCTTTTTGTTTTAATGTTATTCTGCAATGACCTTGTTGATACCAATTTCTAAATACATCTGATATACCGCCGTTAAAATCAGGCAGATCCTTTCTTTTTATTTTACGTGTCGAAATTCCCTCGGGCTTTCACCCCGCCGGGATTTGCGGCGGGGCGGTGTGTCGGAATCGAACCGACTAAAACCACACGGTGTGCCATTCTGCGCCTAAGACGGGGGAGATCCAGGAACCGCTTTCTCACGCCATCCGTACAACACTGAAGCGGGCTCCATCGTCTGATGGTGAAACTCTCAATATAGGCGACGTACGGCACACGCGTAACGTCGCCCCCTCGCGGCTGGCCTGTGAAGCGGATGGAGGGGAAAACCCGTCCCGCCCATCCGCGGCTACACTCAGAAAAAATCATTAGGCAGATCCTGTGCTATGGTAACAAGACTGCTGGTTGAAGTACTTATAAAATTACATATCTTAGTTTTCACTCAGCCGTTTCCCTAACATAAACACTTTGCCTGAATTTAAACTAGAGCCTTTTTTCTCTCATAGCAAAGCGTGAATCACTTAAAAACACGCACATCTGTTGACTGTGTTGAGTGTTTTTCACTGATTCGACAAATAGTTATATAGTGACCATAAACCTTGACATCAAGTCACCCCAGGTCAAGGACTTCATCAGGAAACCAAGGTCATGAGTATACAAAACATAAAGCGACATAGGCCACCGAACGGAGGAGAGCAGGCATAGCATTTTTTTAACCGACTTCAAAAAAGGAAGAGGTTATATATTCCACTGTATGTATTTTTTTTTAGGTTTTTTCGATATAACTTCTTTCACACGTAGATGTATAAACTTATATACAAAAACAATTGCATATCACTCCAAACGCGCACATTACAATTAAAACAAAACATTGAAAATTTCATGCATAAATACATTCTGCATCATAAACCGTCGCGTTGGCCCATTTGGGCATATACTTTGACAGAGGAGAACTCTTCCTGACTATGACTGTTCCCTACCAAGTAGATCTACAACAGGTTTTAATTAGGTATCTTAAACAACAAACAAACAACAACCCATAATGTCCCACTGCTGGGCTCGGGTCTCCTCTCAGGAGAGGGTTAAGGCCATACGTCCCCACGCTGACCAAGTGCGGGTTGGGGACTGGCAAGAATACGTTGTGGCTACGTAAATCTTGCCGTTGAATGTTTTTAAGCCGCCCGAAGGCCTCCAACTAAGCTTAACGACTGTTATCGTATGATAGCAACCGGGACCGACTGCTTAACGTGACCTCCGAATCACGGAGACGCTCATGGTAACATGCCACCAGCGGTCACCCATCCCGGTACTGACCGCGCCATCGTTGCTTACCCTCGATGATTGTTTGTAATCACCGAGTGCAACTGGGCTATGAGCGCCTAGGTATCTTAGCTGTGCCGTAATATTGTCATTTCGCACCTAAAAATAAATATAAGTGAGATTTACTTACTTATTAAAATGAATTAATAAATGTAAAGTTATTCTAACGTATCCAAGCGAATTGACTTTAATAAGTAGTTGGAAAACAACAGTTTGACGACCTAAATGACAGTTTATCCATTCCTTGATTGCCGTTTAGAACCGGATTTATATGGTGACTTTTCTTAATGAAATACGATTTTAGGCAGTTTGAATACTTCTCCGGTACCTTCATATACCTTCAGGTACCTTTATGCAGATTCACTAATGACTGGGATCAAACTTCCCAAGTATATCAATATCGTTATTATTGTATCAAGAAAAGAGATTAGGTTCTCTAAAAATAGAACTTAAAAACCTTAAGAACAAAAAACAATTTTGCTTAACTAATTATTAAACTATTATATATTATATAATTATGTTGATAACAATCAATGCGCTCATGAGTACACGCATAGTCGCATATCTTTGCCTGACGTCTCGCAAAGGTTGCATTAACGGTATGTTCTCACTGGGTCCGGATAGCGTAAGAAAGCGGATCCCGGATCTCTCCCATTTCAGGCGCAGATTGGCACAGCGTGTGGTTTTAGTCGGTTCAATTCCGACACACCGCCCCGCCGCAAACCCCGGTGGGTGAAGGCCCGAGGGGGTTTCCATACGTAAAAATAAAAAAAAAAAGGTATGTTCTCACTGCGACAAATGTAATTACACACGGAAGATTGACTTATGATGCAGCTGCTTTTGGTAAATACTTCGTTTTATTATAAAATAAGCAATAGTGTAAAGGAGCATAATAGCTTCTAATGGCGAAGTGATAATTACATATCAGATGTTGTGGGAGGCTTTCTTACATCTTTCTCTCTCTCTCAATGCGAAAATATACATAATCTTTTTATTGGTATCAAATATTTTTTCTAGACTCTTTATTGTGTTTACAATATACTTAAAAGGTTTTTTTTATTTAGTGATTCTTTAACCCCAGAAAATATTAAATAAAAAGTATCAAACTTACAAAATGCGTCACTATTGGTCGAAACGAAAAGTGACGTCGATGGTCATTTCATCGAAATTATTGGACACGAAATTCGAATTGTGTTTGTAGTGTTTGTGAGAAAAATTACCTTCGTCTTTGATTTTTATAGCAACTTAAACTGTAAATAAGTATAAAGTTATTAAAACACTGAAAGAAAAACAAACATGAAAGTACAATGACGTCACTGGCTGTATCAAAAGCGCGCACAAAAAGGCGGTATTTGAGTAGTTCAAATTTAGTCAGAGTTTGAAATTTCACTTTGTATTTTATTCTATATTATAGAGATGTAAATGATCACATTAAGAATATAAAAAAACATATATATTCTCTATTACGCCTGTTTTTGATCGTCAATCGAGCTATTTTTGTCACCTTCGCATAACTTCAACGATCATTGATTAACCCACCTACTTGATAGCGTCGCTCAAATCCAAATCCAAAATCAAATCCCTGCTATCGTCTAAAAACATAATTACTTTATTCCTTTCACTAGAGAAAGTGATAGTTTCCATAGTATTTTAAATAAAAACAGTAAATTTTATTATCAAAAGTGAATAGCTATTATTTAGTCACAGTGTTTCCTTTTGTCTAGACTCTAGACTTTATACTTTCATCTATTTTTTTATTACTTTCGTTAAAAAAAAATAACTCCGGCATTGCTGTGTCGCGGGGTACTTAAGTACGCGCTTAGTCGAATATCTTTTTCCGACGTTTCGTAAATGTCTAACTAATTGATCTATTCTAATTGTCTAGCTGATTCACGGAACTCCATCCTAAGTATGATGTTTACATCTTAGCCACGCCGAAAAAAACATGCATTAATTAAAAAACACTTGAAAATCGGTCACCCTGGAAGACCCACTCTTCGGCATGCATAGGCCGACATGACCGTAATGATATTGCTTTACAGAAAAGCGGTGTGAAACAGCACTTGCGCTGTGTTTCATCGAGTGAATGAGGATATCGGAAGCCTATAGCCCAACCCCTACCCCATCAGGCGATACGTCTGCTTGTTTGTCTTGTTCCATAAAATAGGCAGTCTTGAAGTTTGTTGTACGTTTAGAGGTCATCGTGAGCAACAACCGTGGGAGAGCCACGCTTCGGCATGAATGGGCCGGCTCGACCGGAGTGATACCACGGCCTCACAGAAAACCGATGTGAAACAGCGCTTACGCTGTGTTTCATCGAGTGAGTGAGGATACCGGAGGCCCATACCCCAATCCAACGCCCCCTATCCCCCTCACCATCCCCTTTCCCCCCAGGCCGCCATAGTGTGGGTCACCATGCTGCATTGTTCTTTTTCGCATTGAGGATGGTGACCACCACTCTTGGATTCTGCTCATACTTTCCATCAGGCAGGGCAGAGTCATTTTGGCAGCTTAAGTATAAAAAAAAAAAAAAAACAACGTGACACGAGAATCGATACAAATAAATAAAGTTGGAGTGTATGTTTGTAACTTTAAATTAACAGATTTTCACTAAATGTAGATCAAAGTATGTAACGGTACTTAAATCATAACGTCTTCTTTATTTTGTCGGTTTGTTCCAGCAAATGTCGAGAACGTCTAGGCTAATTTTATTGGGACTTTCTGTGGCAAAAAGCTGATGATATTAGATGTAACTTAAGCTACTTTTTTTGTTGGGAACAAATAAAAAACCGCGGATAACACCGCGGGGTTCAGCTATCGGCTAGTATATAATAGACTAGCCAACCCGTGCCCACTTCATTGAACGTTAATCGCAAACTATCTTTCTACTTGATTTACAAATATTTTTTTTTTTAACTGAATTTTTGTACGGTTCATCAAATTCAGTCATCAAAATCAAAACTGTGCAACAAAAACTTGTATTCAACTTTGAATCAAGATAATTAAACGGTTTTTACATATAATTATGTAAGTAATATAAATGTATTATAAATAAACATTAAAAAAATTAAGTTGTACCAAGTTTCTACTTTTCATATATCTCTTATAACTGACTTCAAAAAAGGAGGAGGTTCTCAATTTGACTGTTTTTTTTTATGTTTGTTACCTTAGAACATTCGATTAGGATAAGGCTGGTGCTTCCAGTGTAGTCCCAGTTCAATTTACTCTAGTTAGTACGATTTTTCTTTGTTAAAATTTTACCTTAAAATGAAATCGAATCAAAAAGAATCCTGCATAAGTCTTGGAACTATCAATCATAGAGAACAGATATTCTATTCTTAACCAGCACTGAATGTCCAGCAATCTGAACATCGAGAGTTATCAATTCATGATATGTCGACAACTATCAGATCTAGATACAACTTAATCATAGAGAATTGTGCAGCGAAAGTTATCTGACTACCGAACGTGTTGATCTAGTTTCCGAACGATTACGTTTAATTGTATCTAGACCGGTCCTTTGGCTGTTTGTGAACGATAAAGATCACTTCACATTAGGCCTTTCATTTATATGTTCGTTTCTAACTTCGTACAGTGTTCTGTCTTTTTTCTTGAAGAATGCAAGGAATTCAAAAATTCTAACCCATAATTGCATTGATTTCAATATTATAACTTATTTTAAATTGAGGATTTGAGAAGTTCCACTGAATCTGAATATCTGTGTTTCATAGATCTAGGTGTTCAATATTGATTCGGCTGTACCTAGTAGTCCATGCAGCGTCTTTGCTTGTTCCTGGCAAACTTAAAGCTGTGGGTTCGATCTGAAAATGGGACGACACTTTCTTGGACATGGCTGACTTTTTACGGATAGTCGTTGTGTGTCTGAATGTCTTCATATCCATTTCATAGATGTTTGTAAACCACTCACAGACGACAGATGAGTCGCAGGAGTCTTAGGTGTCACAAAAATACACGACTAATATTAATGTGCATTAGATGTGATGCTTGTGACGCCTCTGGTGTTGCGGGTGTCCATGGGCAGCGGTAATCGTTTACCATCAGGCGATACATCTGCTCTTTTGCACACCATATCATAAAAAATGTAACTCAATCGAAATTTTAACTCCATCACATTTTCTGTTGAGCAGTGTAGCCGCGCCATTATGCACACCTCTAATGAAGTAATGTAACCGCTAATTCGAATCAAAAGTCGCAGATCTTGTTTAACTACCGTATCATTGATCCTAATACCACAAATTAAGTTCCACACCATCTACAGAATAGTACCATAATAACAGATACTACACACTGGTTAGTTCGTTTGAGTTCATTACTTCTTAATCAATTAGAACTACTTTGTGTCTAAGTATAATGTTATGTCTTATCACTTTCACACAACGCCATCTACGTAGAAACTGAACAGAGCTTGTACTGGTGGATCCCAAACAACTGCTTGTTTGTAAATACATACTTACTATAAATAGAACGCTCATATCCCAGTTGCACTCGGTGATTATTAAACAACGATGGCGCGATCAGCATTTGGATAGGTGACCACTGGTGGCACGATACCATTATTCGGAAGTCACGTTAAGCAGTTGGTCCCGATTTTTATCATAGGATAACAGTCGTGAAGCTTAGTTCCAGGCCTTGCGGCGGCATGAAAACGTCTAACGGTAGGATTACGTAGCCACAATGTAGTCATGCCAGTCCCCAACCCGCACTTGGCCAACGTGGGGACGTATGGCCTTGACCCTCTTCTGAGGGGAGACTCGTGCCCAGCAATGGGACATTATGAGTTGTTCATTAATTCCATGATTTTATATTATACTCTATACATATTACTAAAAATAAAATCTTATTATACAAACCTATACCAACATTCAATCGATTTTCGGCTACCGGTATCCTGGCTCTTGCCAGCCATCTTGTGCATATCGTCACTTAAACAAAATTGAAATTGCCAAATCAGTGCTGTTCCATAGAAAAAATCTACGTCCTGCAATGAATTGCGATAGGTTGATGATGATGATGGAACAAACCTAAGAAAAAGCTTCCTCATTCCTATCTTATATCATATTTCGACTATTGCTCACCGCTAGTCTTAACTTATTATTGAATTTCTCATTAATGCGCCAATGCATGTAGGTAATACCTTTAAATAAGTGATGGCGTTTATTCGCGTGAAAATAATTATGAGGCTCAAATGCATTTAAAATATGAATACAATAGCAGACACATAAAACACTGAACAATGCTGCTATCTAGTCGTGTAGATCTTCCAAACAACAATGCTAGACAACATAAATACACGCTATCTTGAAATACATCAAATTCATTTGGTGAATTACTACCAGCGGACATATTAGTACTTAATATTGTACGGCAAATATTGCAAGTAGATTGTAATCTTGAAAATAATGGCTGGCTTTTAATGTAGTTTGTGTGACTTTTGTTAAAAAAAAAATCTTTGAAAATATGATGCTTGATGTTTAAGCATTTTCTTATTGCCTTTTAATTTAGTTTCACCTGTTCCAATTGTACACCAGTTAAAACAGTTTACATTCAGGAGCATAACAAATTAACGACCATGAGCAAAAGGCGGCCTTATCGCTAAAAAGCAATTCCTTCCATGCAACCTTTGGATGAACAAATTGACTATAGAAATTCGAATTCATGGGTAATTTGGTGTGAAAAAATAAATAAAGCAAATCATTCAATTAAGATAAGTAATAATAATAAGTCCCGATGTTTATATGTAATCAAATCTTGCAAGTTAAATTTGATCCACTTCTCTTAGTTATGTGATAATCCAATTTTGTATAATCGGTATTATTATTAATCCAAAATGACCGATGGATTCTGTGTGCATGCAGCAGATACAAAGAACACTTAGAGTCAGAATAACAATTCATAGAGTACATAAAGTGTTGTCCCATGTAGGTTAGAACCTACAACACTTGGCGCGGTAGAATGCGTCGTGGCAATCTCTTAAACCACTAGGCAAACCATGCAGCCTACTCCAGTGTATTAGCCGTAAACGAACAGGCTAACCCAGTTACTAACTAGGAGGGGGCAATGTACAAACAATGGATGGCCCGTGGTGCGTCGGGGTTTCGGGGATATCCTTTCGAGAGTGTTCCTGGTTCCCCGGCGTCTAGTATCCGAGACGGTGTGCGGTTTTTAGTCAGTTCGAGTCCGACATTACCACCACCATCCGTGGTATTCGAGAGAAAATCCGCACAAAAAAGGATGTTTAATAACTAAATAGTACATAAATTATATTGCAGTACATATTTAAAGACAGTTACATTTCTCTTTTATCACAGAATAGAAAATTTTATAAGCGGTGTGCGGTTTTTAGTCTGTTCGAGTCCACCAGTCGGTGGTATTCGAAAGGAAATCCGCACTAAAAAAAGGATGTTCAGTAACTTAATAGTACATATTTAAAATCAGTAACATTTCTCTCTTATCATAGAATAGAAAATGTTATAAGCTAAATATAGTTATAATCCCAGCTAAGGTGCAACAACCACTATCAGTAGCAGAATCCAATTAAAACAGTTTTCTAATCCTACCTTACACTACTAGACCCTTACTGTATTCATAATTAAATGTGACTTGTCATTTATAATTAAACATAAACAGCTTTTTCTAGTTTCTTTATCAGGTTTACCAAGCTTTGAGTGTTAACTATATAAATAGAACTGGAAACGAATGATTTCTTAATTATATTTCTTAACAGATAACAGACAGAGACTTTCGCGACTTTTACACACTTACATTTTTTTAAAATAAAACCTTTGGATTTGAATTGGCTTGGATTACGAATAAGAACGGGTAATATTGCTCGTGATTACGAGCCGTTAGAAATAAGGTGTCGTAAAAATTGTTTAAATAATTTTATCGCGCAATAAGTCCCAAGCATACCAAAAGCCATATATAGGCTTTTGGTATATATACATACATGCCTGTACATATACATGCCGAAGCGTGGCTCTCCCACGGGATAATTAAATAACGAAGTTTAATATCTTTACGTTGAGATTTTCAGATCATTCTGACATGTGAAGGGATTGTGAGTCTACTGAACTGGACTTCTGAGTCAGATTTCGTCGGTTCGACTTACATCCAGGAAAGGAATCGTGTGATGAACACGATTTTTTTTCCTGAATCTGGGTGTAATTTATCAAGCGGCGTAGTATGTATGTATTTAGAATGTATAGGCATATTTTATCAGGAGTCCGGTTATCATAGCACAGGCTCCCTCTTTGTGATTAAACTGCCGAATGTGAGATGTGTTAGTTTATCACTAGCTTTTAGGTACGATAGTCTCTATCATTTTATCAAATATATAGAAAATGACTAACAAGGTAATTCATTTGTATGTCATACAGGAAAGGGCTTTCAAAATCAGAAGGTAGAAGTAAAGAAGGATGTGGTTGCTTCGAGTGTACATTCGTGAGGTCGCAACTTCCGCAGGCTGCGCGTGATTAAATGCCATTGGTATGCGTACGCGCATTCACGACAATAGTCCCACAATAGCCGCCATTCAGGACACCCAACAAGCCACGACAAACATCGAGTTGGAGAGAGATTAAAGTAATAGTCGTATTAATTAATTAGTCGATTTATAATCGATTTATTGCAGAAAGATTTTAGACATCGTTAAACTGAAATAGTAAAGTTTTATTAATTAATTACTTTTGTATTACAATGTATAAAATAATGCGACGTTACTTTCAGCGATTTATGTTTGCGAATTTTAATGACTTATGCCAAGACTTTATCTGATTTGACTGCCTCGTTGGCGCCGTGGTAGCGTCCGCGACTGCTGTCCATGAGGTCTCGGGTTCGAATTCTGGGTCGAAACAAAATGTTTGTATGGTCTGCAAATATTTGTTTCGGAGTTTGGGTGTTTTTATATGTATAATATGTATGTATTTACAAAAAAAAAGTATATATATGTAATAATATCAGTTGTCTAGTAACCATAATACAAGCTCTGGTTAGTTTGGGGCTAGATGGCGTTGTCTGTTAAAATGTCCGAAAATATTATTTAAAAATATTTAATTAAATTCATTAAATAATTCTCTAAAATATTAACTTTCGATTGAGAACTCATTATATTTTATGACATATACAAGAAACCACACTCTAAAACAAGTTGATTTGACTACCTCGATGGCACAGTGGTAGCGTATGAGACTGCTATGCTTGATGGTTCAGGTTCGATTTCTGGGTTGGGCCAAATGTTTGTATAATCTGCAAGTATTTGATTCGGAGTTTGGGTGCTTTCTTTATACAATATTTATGTATTTACGAAAAATAGTATATATGTTTTTAGAACAGTTGACTAGTACATATAATACAAGCTCGCTTAGTTTGGGACTAGATGGCGTTGGATGTTGGACGTCCAAAAAAAAATATTAAAAAACACTATAACACCGCGGGACGAAGCTAGTCCAGAAAAAATAGCCTGAGTTAAGACTAAGTCCTTTGACTTAGTCTTAACCCGTCAAAATCGATTCAGGCGTTCCAGACATTAGACTGAACAAACAGACAGACAACATTGTTGAAAATTAATTTTTGAAATAAGTACCGGATATATTTTTAAATGCATTAAGTGAATTGATGTCTATTTGAAAAGTCAAAACGACACTGTGTGCAATCAGGTAAATATACATACAGCCTAGATTTGGATCAGACGAGCTTGAATAGTGGCCGAAATTGACGAAAAATTGAGAAAAGTTCCTTTTTTTTTATATATTTAAGCTGCCAAAATGACTCTGCTCTGCCTGATGGAAAGCATGAGCAGAATCCAAGAGTGGTGGTCACCATCCTCAATGCGAAAAAGAACAATGCAGCATGGTGACCCACACTATGGCGGCCGGGGGGGAGGGGGGATGGTGGGGGGGATAGGGGGNCACACTATGGCGGCCTGGGGGGAAGGGGGATGGTGAGGGGGATAGGGGGCGTTGGATTGGGGTATGGGCCTCCGGTATCCTCACTCACTCGATGAAACACAGCGTAAGCGCTGTTTCACACCGGTTTTCTGTGAGGCCGTAGTATCACTCCGGTCCAGCCGGCCCATTCATGCCGTTCACGGTATAATTAAGAAGTTAAGTAAACGCAAACTAAAGCAATTAAAAAAATTACAGACGTAAGCAGTACCGTAGGCATTTATTAAATTCATCATTATTTATAACAAAATACACATTTAATAACTCTGAACGCTCACAGCTAATCTCAAATACAATGAACAAAACCTGGGATTTGTGTGTGTATCGTGGGTATCGTGGATAATAATTCTCCGTCAAGCTATCAAGTGTCATAATTACTTTAATAATTAAATAGCTATTTACTGCTAAATAGTAGCTTGGCTTCGTATATGTGTACAAATTTACCGTAAGCCGTACAGACACTGATACGCACATGATTCATGAGACATTTGCCGGAAACGATCGGAATCGCCGCCCGGTCACCGGTCAGGCACAATAGGAATGAATCATATCACTAATATGTGGGTAAACATTACGGTAAATCGGGACAAGACGATTATAATACAAAATTAATATATTACGAATAAACTATCAACAAGAATAAGTTTTAAACGTAAAAACTGTTAATAATATATAAATAGCCTATGTCACCCGTTTATTACTATACTATTGATACATCTTTGATTAATATCGGATTAGTAGGTTAGGCCAGTAGAACATACAGAGCCTGCTAAAAGCTTTAGCTTCGCCATAGTCGGGTAAAAACTGTCATTTGTTTCAAAGGCTGATAAAACAAAATTATTTATGTATTAAAAGTAGTTTTTATTAATGTCTTTGTGTCGAGTTTGGTATGGTGTAAGGTACCGTGACCACACTTAATTCCTTAGCTTACAAAATGTTATAAACCTTTTTCTGTTTTCCTGCTGAAAAACGATACAGGATGTTTTTGCCTCATACACAACAAACAACTTTTGAAATGAGATTCTTAACTTGAAATGTGAAAAAAAACACTAAGCAGTCATAAGAACTGCCGACAGAAGTGAAAACTCAAACCTATAAACATACAGTTTTTTTAGCTTATCTGAAATGGACCTCTTTGCTCTTTAAATAAAATACGCGATAAAAATAAGTTGATACTGACAATTATTACGTATTCATTGAATATACTAAACACAGCGGCACAACAGCGAAAAGCAGCTGACTGTATCTTTCTCGCTCGGGTACACTCGGCGGTCCCGACTTTACCCGAGCGGTATCACAATTTATGGTCTACTCTCCCACCGTCTTACGAATTTTTGATCAGGTCACGTGTCCTAAGATGAGTTTAACACTTTTATCCATCATAAAAAAGTGTACAACACCAAAATTCAGAAGAAGAGATCAAACATAATTTTTTTTTTTATTTACTGATTCAAAAATCACATAAAAATATTGTATTTTCTCTGTTACAATTTCTATTTATTTTTAAGTATGGCGTATTATGTGATCACTTTTTTAAATTATGTTCGTTTTATTTTCAGGTAAGTTGACTGTCAATCTGGAACCTAGTCATTGTTTCCTTTGTATCAGAACAAGTAAGTTACATTGAAAATGTAATCCAGGATATACAGTTATTTATAGAGTAGTGTTAGTAAAGACACTGAAGGGTCGGCAATACACATGTGACTCTGCAGTTGCAGATGTCCATGCGTGGAAATAGTCGCTTACCATCAGCTGAAACGAATACTCGTTATCCTCAAACCACGTATATCATATAAACATGTAATTTAAAAAAGCCTTTAAAAATTTTACAATAAATATTTTATTTTGTGACATAACCTTACTGACCCGCGTAACCTCATCTGCGTCTCCTATTCCTAGGAGCGTGATGTTATACAGCGTGAACAAATTAGTTTACTATTAAAAAGAATATAGCGAGCCAAGCTTTTAAATTAGGCATATGCTTACTAGTACTTTTTTTAGAAATATATTTTCTCCGTTTTTGGAACATTTTTCATTGATACTTCCCTTCTTCTAATCATAGCGTGACGATACATAATCTAAGCCTTCTTTGGCCATCGTACACTGAAATAATTTTTCAAAACGAACCAATAATCTCTAAGTTTATCGCGTTCAACCAAACTAACACACTCTTTAGCTTTATAACATTAATAATAAATACACATATGCATACTACTATGCTATGCTACTCATACAAGCTAGATGGGTCACGTCGTATGCTCATATGAACTCAGGTTTCCGCTACCCGAAGTCAACGAACTATGTAGGTGTTCTTATGTCACATCGAAAGAACTCAAACCTGTTTACTGATAACAGCACGCCTAATGACAAATCTGCATATAATTTGCAAAAAAATAACAGTTACTCTATGGCAATATAGATAAAAAATAAATGAAGCATAAACGAAATTATTATAGGAAGTCTACACACTACACGAATGACAATTAAATGTAATAAATATATTGAGTAGTTATTCGTGAGAGAAAATTGTGTCTCAGTGTAAGGTTTGTAGCGGCTTTCACATATAGTGCAACACAAATATACTACAACGCCATCTACCGAAGATAAGTCAAACTACGGAGTAACGAAGTAAACGGAACTACCAATCCTGCATCGCGCAATAGAAGTTCCTGCGCTGATTAACATATATACAACTTCCCATCGTTTACCGTTGGGCAGAGGTCCGCCGGGCATGATCATCTCGCTTGGTTAGAGGATCCTCCCTTTGTGTTGGAGGGACATGTGACCCGTTCCTCCATAAGGTTTACTTACATATTTCAAAATTAAGAAATCCTATCTAGATCAGTGTATGATGGGTGACGATTAACATACTAAGACCTCTCCGTCATCCGAGAGCATATTAAGCCATCTCTAACCTAATCAAACGCTATACAAACGACGAACGAATTTATAATAATCGTGACGGGGTAGTTGAAGCCCCAAAAGTCTAAAAACAATATTTCTACAGAATTCCGATACCGACTAGTGTTATATTTTAATTTCTCTTGAGGTAATTAATTAATACCACTTTAATATTTGCACACTTTATTTTCATACATACCAAAAAGCGAGAGAGAGTGTTGCCCTCTTTTCATCGTATGCAGCATTGTAAGTATATAACGCCTAATATTCTATTTACGTATAGATTTTGGAGGTCTGATGGCAACCGGTCAGCATAAGACAGTTGGAGTTCAGCCGCATCGCAGTAGACTTGAAGCCGACCTCAACCTTATATGAGAAAAAGGTTCGGATGAAAAAAAAGTCATTTATGTCAAAAAAAGTCACGTTATGAAAAAAAAGTCACTTGAATCTTGTAATACAGATCACAGGTACAGGTATCAGAAATCGATACTATTTTCTATATGCTTATTGAGGCGACGACAACCCAAAGGTTGTAGATAGATATGGTATTACACATCGACAATGGCACACTGATTACTCAAAATTTAATAGGATTTAAGAGATGCTTTTGTATGTGTTTTCAAGATGCTGTTCCGTAAAATTCTATCTTACACAATCATATTTTCCGTAGTTCGGTTCTAAAGCTTTTATGAAGAATCCTAGGCATTTGGCTGCCGGTCACGGACTCAAGATGCAGATAAAACACGTCCACCTAATACTGTTTACAAGCGTTTACATACTACAGTTTCTGAGATATTTTGTTGAACAGTAATTTACCATCCTCATTGGTTTTACCGTTACGAACTTAGCTACCGAATGCCGCTTATTTTCTATATAGACGCCTAATCATAGACAATAACTTGCTTGGAAATGCTTTTTGTTACTAGCGTACACGTTGCATACTTATGGTGATAATACATTTTGAATTTAGAATAAATTAGTGTAGAAGAACGGGTGTCACGTCTTCACACTATAAAAGGAGGATCATCCGATCAGGTGGAGTGCGATTTCTATATCACGATTCAGGATTGGTTGTTACTCCGTAATTCAGTGTGTCTCCAGAAGATGACGCTGTAGTACGTTTTGTTGTGTTGTATGTAGATGTCGTCACAATTAGAAAGATAAAACAGTAATGCTTGTCATACATACCGTACCTATTATTTATTAGTATTCTAAATGTGAATTTTACAAATAGGCCAAAAGTAATTTACAAATTTCCTAACTTGACCGGAGTTACCACGACCTCATAAAAACCAATATTAGCAGTAGTTTTTCTTGCGTTGTTTATTCGAGTGAGGTTACCGGAACTAACATAACTTCAATGTGTATAAAAATTTAGGAATAAAGTGTCTTTTAATCAAATAGTACATGCTATTACTAAAATATATTATTTTTAACAGGAAAATGTGAGCGAAATAGCATACAAAAACTAGAATGTTATGGTTGGCCATACAATCCGGAAAGTATTTATTTAAAAACCAGTAAGGTTAGAATTATTTATTTCTCAAAGATTACAAACCACTTCACATAAGAAATAAACATAATTATAAGAAGTAGGTATACAGTTCAGAGCTCGTTTACCAGTACCATACCAGTATAACTTCCAAATATACTTATACGGCTAATAATAGCCGTATAAGTATAATAATATAGACATACTAAGTCGTTAATTTTGCCTGGCAGACCGAAATATAGATTACATAAAATAGGTATTATTATTTTTGCGGATACTTATTAATTTATGCACAACTATTCACAATCGTATTTCAAATATCGTGTGTGAGAATCATTAAGATTCAATTCAACCGCAAACATCACGAAGAGTGACGGCTTAGAAAAACATGTTTTAACGACACTTTACATAAAGTGGATTCTTAGCAAAACTAACGAATTCTTTCGAACTAAAAAACTAGAACTGAAAATAATAACGACTCAATTATTTAATCTTATGGAAGTCCTATAATGTTTGATGTACAAAATGTAAATGAATTTAACAATTCTATTTATAAAATTAAAATGATAACGCTGTCGAACGACATTTAACCGTTAGAGAACCACGCTTCGTCACGAATGGGCCGGCTCGACCGGATTGATACCACGGTCTTACAAAAAACCAGTGAGTGAGGATACCGGAGGCCCATACCCTAACCCCTCCCCCATTCCTCTCCACATCCCCGAGGGCCGGCAAAGCACTTGTGACGTGTCTGGTGTTGCAGGTGTTTATGGGCGGCGGTAATCGCTTTCCATCAGGCGATGCGTCTGCTAGTTTTCCCCATATTCTATAAAAAAAAAAAAATATTATCGACAAACCTACATTTAAAAATATTATAAATTCGAATGTAACACTTGTTTGTCCGTTAAGCTTTCACGGCTAAACCGCTGCACTGATTTTAATGAAATTTAGCTGGGAGACACTATAACACTTTGATAGATGAAGGGCATAGGCTACTCATTACTACGACAGCCGATGTACACGCGGGCAAATGCTAGTTTAACTGTAATCTGTACCTAAGCTTATTTCAGACTATAACGTCACACAAGTATTTTATAATGACAGTAATGAGATTCATAAAAAAATAATCTTAGAGTTCGTTGACCATACAATGTCGGTACCTAATGTTATTAAAAATTAACCACGCGCATATGAATTTATAATAGTTTTTTTTACATCTACTGTTCTAATTACTGTTAATACCATCGACATGACCAAAACTGTCAGGCATCGTTGATTCTTTTTATAAATCATCATAAAAACTACGTTTTGTCTCGAAAAATAACAAAAAATGGTAGTAGCTAATCCATTAGACCTAGATAATTAACTATATAATAATAATAATAATTTATTGTTTCTCTCACATAGTACAATATTACACTAGGCATTACAAAAACAAGCAGACATTAGACAAATTACTATGCATGCTATGTGAGAGACTGGCATCCGTACTAGGACAGACCTGTATGACAGTCTACCAGCCTCTCCCAAATCTGGTTTTGCGCAGACTACTACATGTAAGGTAAGCTGCAAAAATGAAAAATAAAATTACTTTTAATATACATCTGACCACAGAAATTCCATCAAAGCTCTTCTCTTCTCCGGGAGCCTCTTCAATCCTGAAGATAGGCCGTCAGCTTCCTGTATTCCTCCTTGTCATTGGCAGTTTTTCAAAGGAGGTGATACCGGTCCACTCCCGGATATTACGTTACCACGATTATTTCCTTCGTCCAGCGCCTCTCTTCCCTTCCATCTTGCCCATTATTATCAGTTGAAGCAGCATATAGCTTTCGTGCCTGAGCACATGGCCGAGATATTCAATTTGCAAAGCTATTAATTGACATCTCTAGCATCTCCCACGTTAATCCAAAAGTGAACATTTCACTTTACCAGCGTTTCTTTTCACGAAATCTTACCCATATCGTCATTATCTACCCCACAACTACTCTCCGTGGGTTTTACCCTACTAGTGGTAGGGTAATGACATTTCATATTCTTAATCCGTTATAACACACGCAAAGGCTACCAAATAAACAATGACAACATTTTTAAATCAACATGAGCACTTCCATTTTATAAACGCAATTATTATTGTCTTTAATATCTTAGATTGTCTCCAAACCAATGTTCAAAATAAACGCATTCTTAGAACTTGTTGATATTTAAAACTATTGGTTCTTCGTTTGACCGTCGTATTTTGACAAGATTGATGGCGGCAAAAAAAAAAAATACCAAACACTCAGATGTGCATGTTATTGGCCAGTTAAGAGTATTCTAAATTTGAATTAACAAACAGAAAATTGGCGGGTTGCGTGTCTCTCTTCTCTAAACGATTAGCCTAAAGCATAGCTACAAAGTAATATGTGTTTCACTTTAAACAGATATTAATATGTTTGCTAATGTGATTTTGTTCTGCTTGTGTGCGCAACAAACAGCGCATTAAGCACTAAATAGGTTTTAGTACTGGCTAGCTTTTAATCAGTTTAAATTTCGAAATTGGTCACGTTGAATAAATAACTAGACAGATACGAGTCTAATTAGCTTGTAGTGTGTTACGTCCAGCTTCTTTCAAGGAATCAAATAAAATTTATTCGTATTTGTAAATGTATAACTTTTCTGGTTTCGGTTTAAATTCATCTTTTTAAAAAAGATGTTTATTTATATACCTATTTATCCCGTTAGGAGCGGTGTCTTCGTGACCCATATTCTAACCGGTAAAAAACTTGCTTGCCTCAAATAAAACTGTCAAAAGTTAAAACAGGTTAGGAGCTAAAACGATACCGAGTGAATCGCTAATACCGTTTTCTAACGTCGATTACTTTATCGAGAAACTTTTATTGGATATTTTTTGTCTTAATATTTTGCATTTGTTGAACAATAACGAAACTACTAGTAAACTAATAATACTAATAATGTTATTACTATTAATTTTCCTACGTGTCTTCTGTACTTCTGCTTAATATGCCAATTTAATGTCAAGTGAAAGCAGTTCCACTATATTAAATATCAAACGACCGCATTCTGCAGAAATTTGCATGAAATAATGACGTCATACCTGATTATTGACAAGATTATAAACTTTAACAGTTGCTTATTTAGTTTAAAGACTAAAAACAGGTAGATAATATTCATGAATATCGTCAAATGCCATCTTTGTTGTGAAGATTTGCAATTACCAAAGCTATTCGAGATACTGGGGATCAAAAAAGTTGGTATGTACTTATAGCAGTTGAGTTGTTGTTATGTTGAGTACTCTCACAAGTTCTATAATTCTCAGAAAACTTTAAAATAATTATTGTTAGGTCTATTAAAATTCTAAGCCTAAAGTGCTCAATCTTCAAGAGTAAATTATTTCTTTTACAATTTATACGGAATGTTAAGCAATGCGCGTAAAATATGAGCGGGTGTGTGGTGTGCATTCCACCGGCACGTACGATCAGAATGCCGACGTCACCGTCTGGACCAAATCAAACGAATCGTAACATCGATCGTATAAATCCTATGAATAATTCAAGAGTTAGAGGAAATTAGGGAGAAGACTATAATCGATAAAGAAAGTCAAGAATTTTACGAGATTAGAATCGAATGCTACTAAGTAGCCGTGAACGATGGTAATTTTTTAATTGTTGTAATAACCGACTTGTTAAAAGAGTTCTCAATTTGGATTTATTTAGAGCTCTGGTAATTTTTGAACGATGTGGCGATTATTATTATTTTTATTTAGAAGGGTATACTTTCTTTTTGGTCCCATCCAAATTCTAAGCAGTCACCTCTAATGATAAAAAAGTAAGGTTACGAGGAATACAGTACATAAAATACATCAAATTGAATTTATATCTGAGGCGGTGTTAAATCCAGTGAATACATTTTTCTCTTCGTAACTATTTGACGTCATAACTTGGGCTTACTGATACGAAGAATCCCCGCCACATCCCCCAAAGGCCAGCAACGCAGGAGTGACGCCTTTGGTGTTACGTGTGCCCATGGGTAGCGGTAATCGCTTACCATCAGGTGCCTCTTATTTCATAAAAACGTATGTACATGTATATTTTTTGGCACTCTATTATTGGCTTTATGGATTTCGGCTTGGAAGTGACATTCTACTCGTCTTTATTGTAACAGCGACACTGGAGATATGGCATGTCGTCGGTTTGTAGATGTTAAATATCTTTTCATTTTTGCGGTTAACTGGTTGTGTACTCGGCTTTTTTTGTTTTTTTTTTCAATGTTTGACTAGTATTTTTTTGCCGTGTCTTCGAAGTTTCAAACTTGCGTCAACAAGATAGGCTGACTTCTAGTTAAAATTACTTTCTAATCCCGTTTACTGTAAATAGTAAATGTGAAATACCTTCTGCAGTTATCGTGGGAGATCAATGCTTTGGCACTAATTACCGGTTGGTTTGGCCGGAAAGATACCATGGCCTAAAAGAAAAAGAAAACCAGTGGTAAGCACTTTTCTCTTTGCATTTCACTAAGAGAGGTTACCGGATATCTAGCCTCGGGTACTCAAAAACCAGCAACTCATCCAAAGACCCTACAGTTGCGTATGGACAGTGCTAGTTACTTGCTATCCACATTAAGCGTTCAAAATAATCCGGGACATTGTCATCAACAGTCAACACTGATGGATATACGCAATGGAGGGACTAGCTCTATCATACAACGCTGGCCAGACGGGTTGACCTAGAAATTATTTCTAGTTTTCTTTTTTTGTTGGTAGCATTTTACCTTGGGAGAGCCACGCTACGGCATGCATGGGCCGCCTTGATATCATGGCTTCACAGAAAGCCGGTGTGAAACAGCGCCTGCTCTGTGTTTCACCGAGTGAGGATACCGGAGGCCCATATCCCAACCCCTGCCCCCATCCGCCTCCCCATTCCTTAAAGGCTGGAAACGCACTTGTAACGCCTCTGGTGTTGTAGGTGTCCACGGGCGGCGGTAATAACTTACCATCAGGCAATACGTCTGCTCATTTGCCCATTATTCCGTGAAAAAAATAGCTATCCGTCTTATCTCTAATTACACGGTCAGTTTTAATGATACTGTTTGCAGAATGTACTTTTATTATTGCAGGTTATATAAAGCATCATTATTTACGGTATTTAGATTCGAGATAGATCAATGACTTCATTAAAATATGTACATGGTTTATTATTTAATTTTTCATAACACTTGAAACTAGTTTTTATCTATGAAACTGTCAATTAGTGAATGTCACAGAGTGGGTTGTTTTTTTGACAGTATAACTAAATTACAGATAAATAATATTACAAGGAGATCGTTTTTTGTTTTTTCGAAAAACGGTCCCCATTTCATGTCATCCACATTTTTTATAATTTTATCATTAACTCCATCACGACGAAGACTTGAAGACTCAAAGACTTAGAATTGAAGACTCCAAATACTTGACATTGGCAGAAATAACTGATCCGGCTGATTGCCACATCATCAAAAGAAGAAGAATAATATTACAACATCGTTGTGCAGAACTTGAAAGTTTCGTTCTAAAAGTAATAGAGAAGTATCATCGTAATTCCCGCCAGAGGACGTGGAACGATCTCCACAATAAACGGTAATAAATGACATCGTAAATATTTCAGGATTTAAATAAGTTATCCGTAGATGCTAATTATTTGCTCCATGTTTATTTTTAAAATGGTAGTTTTAGTAGTAATTTGTGTAAAAGTTATAAGCTTCGTCATGCTTTGTTACTGTCATATCATATTGTGTTTGTTTATTTAACTATAAATAAATTATTTTCAAAATTTGTACAAAATTCCTAACACTATCTCTCCAACCACACATCCCTTGGGTCCTTTTTGGACATATAAGCTTCAAAGTGAAACAGAGTACAAGCAATAAAAAAAACAACATAAGTATAAATACCTAGTTTGATACAACTAAAAAAATTTACACAAGTTGATCGTTCGACAAACAAACAACACAAGAACAACTGAATAAGAAGCAAATTTTTTTTTTTAAATATGCCAACGGGAAATCGCAACCTACCTTCATAGAACCCTGAATTCCATAGCTCCTGAGCAACGGAACCTAATTGGGAAAACGAGGCCGTCTTAGTGGTAGCTATAAATGAAATACGGATATAAGTACATGTTACCTTTCAGCAACATAAACATTATGCTGGTAATACTTTATTTGATATACATTACACAGGCTCAGTCCGTGTTGCGTTGACTAGCAACCCTGTAGAAAAAAAAAGTTATTTAAATATGGAATATACCAGCTACTTACCGTTTATTGGCGTCGAACAATAATGAGTTCTAAGAGAGATGTTAATAGCAATAAATTAGTGAAAGATATTAACGAGGTAATAAAAACTGAAAAATGCAGGAGGAATATTTTTATTTATAAAAGTACATCTCATAAAATTTTATCAGTAACCACAGTTACTGATAATGTTTTATATATATGCCATAGCCTATGTTGCCCATACAAACATTTATACAGACAACGAATACGTATATTATATGTATGTAAATACATATGCAGGCAAACTCAAATATCTAACCAATTATACGTGAAGCATATAGGTTTCATTAATAAAATGAAATCATAAAACAACATTCGAAACGATTGAAAATGATTAAAAGACTATTTAAAAACAAATGAAATATGTAATCACACAATTATAATTTCACGAGAAATGAAATATTACAGAAATCACAGTAATTGGTATAACCAGTATATTTTATATATTATTATGTATATTGGCCACGGGTTTTCAGTTCCCCCCACCAAAATGTCCAGCCGTGGACTAATTGAATAGAGAATATACCTAAAGGCGCTGGGAGGGGTCCGAATGTCTTAATAACAGCTGTTCCCGGATCCCTCATATTTCACACACAAAACAGTGCACTGTAAAGTTCTAGTCTTTTGAATTTCGATAAGCCGCCACGCCACAATCCCCGGTGACAGCCCGAGAGAAATTCCACACTTAAAAAAGTATTTATCCAGTTCTATAAAGTTAAACAACTGGCTAGTTAGACACACTGATGAGGCTATAATTTAGAGTAATTTAATCTAGAGTTATTGTAAGCTCACGATCTACATATTTTTGCTGTCAGCTTTATACGTGGGCGGAAAGACTGAGTGCTAATTGCTATCTGTCAGCTCCCATCCATAGATAAAGTGAGCTAAAGAGGTTCTAGTAAATTGCATTTTTATGTAAATAAACCTGGCCAATTATAAATAAAAATGCACTTAAAATAAGTTTGTTTAGCGTCGCAGGTGATGTCGCTATACTAGGTTTATCCTACGCAAATAACAAATGATGGTATATTTGATATATTTCTCGTTGGTCTAGCGGATAGCTAGACTAGTTAGATTAAAAGTAGAAACACAATTGCCTTACCGTTCCGGTATTTCTCACTTGTATAGTTACTTCTTTGTAGCTAATATACTTTTGAAAATATTCACTCAATACTAACGTTCATGCTTTTTAAAAAATAACTTGATACACACGTTTACATTTACCGCTATTATGATAATTCAAAGAACATTGTATTACACAAATTCGTCCGACAATACTATAAAGGGCTACAACAGTGTATTGTTCAAACGCTAAACGTCTTAATCTTATACAAGTTGTACAAGAAATTTCCGCACAGTTTGAAATACTTCGTGGGAAAAGACGGTACGAAGGCTACCATAGGACTTAATTTGCAAGAACGTTAGCTACTGAACACAAATGAGGCTCGTTCAGTCAGTCGCAATGACAGTATACAGAAGAAATACTATTGTTAACTCTTTGTTAACTTCGTCTTTATGGTTGTGCAAGAAGCTAAATTGATGTATGTGCTTTCAATATCAATTTTTTTTTTATTAGTATGTTTGATATTCTTTTTCTTTTGCTAATCTTCAAATACTCTCTAGCAATTTCATTGAAACATAACTAATATATTGAAGGTAAAAATTTCAATGAAACACAGAAACTAAAAAAATGTGCGAAGCTTAATCTAATTCAAAACTTAAACTTTACAACAGAGTTTATAATCTTTACTCCGATAGCTTTATTTATCTAGCACATTATTGAAGAAAAATGTTCATTACTAAATCTTATTTTTAAAGTAGAATGTAAAGAGGACACAAAGTAGTTCCATTATTTGTAGTTAAAGCCAATCCAACACCGACTAAAATCCAAAAGCATTATAGTTTAAAACAGAAAAACAAGACTACTGACTTCATTCCACATTTTTACTCGCATGTAAAAGATGCCGGGCTCGAAGGACCAAGATAAATAATTAATTGCCGTTGGCGCCTTGAGGTGGGTAGGTACTGACTCTTTTACACATATTCGCATCTCATTAGCATTACTCGAATAATATGTACATTTAGTTCATGGAATCTGTATTGAGTAAATGATGTTATTATACTAAACTGTACGTTATTGTTGATTTAGTTCAACTATACTTTGTTTGGCTAGCATAGTTAAAGTATGCCGAAACCTCCTTTTCTGCGGAGGCTCCTATGTCCAGTATTGGACTGTTAAAGATGATGCTTCAATTAAATGAGTATGGAAATAGTACATAAAACTTAGAAATAAGTTTTTTTTTTCTTATGTTTAAGCTGCCAAAATGACTCTGCCCTGCCTGATGGAAAGCATGAGCAGAATCCAAGAGTGGTGGTCACCATCCTCAATGCGAAAAAGAACAATGCAGCATGGTGACCCACACTATGGCGGCCTGGTTAGATGCTTTTTCACGCCCCGCTTAAAGGACCCGGGATCATAGTGGGAAGGAAACACGTGCGCTGGTAGTGAGTTCCAGGCTTTGACCGCTCGGCACAGGAAGGAATTACCGAAGCGATGAGTACGAGAATAAAAAAGAAAAAAAAAGAAAGTTACTAAAAGTACTACCGTTTATACTATAATAGTGACATTCCGAGCTGTGACAAATAAAGATTCTCACCACTCGTTTTCATTCCGTGGGTATCACAAAAGCTAACTAAAGGAGCAAACTACACGGGGAAAGAAATAATATTTGAAACAAACCTTTAACCACCCGTCTGGATATTGTCATCAAAATTTCCCTTCTAATTTAAGGCCCGTGTCCAACAACGGTGTATTAAAGGTCCTCCATGATGATAGTAGATATCACAAAGTAATGCGATCTCAGTATGACAACGTTGACATGATAATTGTCTATATCCAACGACAACGGCTCACCATTAGAGAGCCGTGTTCTTCTAATAAAAAATTAAATGCCATTAAATTGAGGCTGATTAGAGCCGCTTCAGATGACAAAGTAACTACTTCAATAATTATTGCCATGATCCTATCTATTCCTCATTATTAGCCGTGCTCTAAATCTCACGACAATCAGATACTCACTCAAGCTTAAAAAACATAAAACATGCATGTTGACAGTAATTATCGCATCATATATTGATGTTTTCGGTAAATTCACGTTTATTAATATAATATACGTAGCAGACATACAATAGCATGTAGGTTAGAGAAATCTTGCGCGTGCATCTATCAATGTTATTGTCGTGTAAAGATTGTATTTTGTTTTATTTAAATGTAGATTTTTTTTTGTTTATGGGCCCGCCATAGTGACTACTTTGCCTGATGGAAAGCAATAGAAGAATCCCAAAGTGGTGATCACCATAATCAATGCAGCAGCATGGTGACCCACACCATGGCGGCCTAGTGATGCTTCTGAATCATTGGGCCCCCGGTCTCGCACTCACCAATGAATCACGACAGCACGCATGCTGTCATTTTACGTTGATCTTCTTTGCGAGGGTATAAGGCGTAGCTCTGCTTCCTTTAATGACTCACAATGACATTAGTCGATATATACTAATTAAATTAAATTAAACTCTAACTACTAATCTAGTTTCTATATAAACATTTTAGTAACCATGACTTTAGTACAATGTCAAAATTTGATTTGATGAATAATCGGATCAATGTTTATTATTGTATTCCACCAATTGTATGAAATATGGTACAAAAATATATTTTCCTTAGATCTTTTTTCCTAAGCAAGGTGGGATTGTCTTGAAATCTACTAAGATACAACTTGACATTCATTTTTTTATACTACCATAATCTGATCTTCACAAACCAAGTTACAGAACAATATTAAAGTTCGTGTTTCGTGAATGTCATGCATTAATAATTTTCATTCGCTTATAGCAAGTGGAATAAATAATATAACTACGTCTGCTGACACACAAAATACGCAAACGGTATAAGATATAAAATATATTGATTCGCATATAAATTATCCGTACTTAACTAACCCGTTAGATGTCCAGTATCTGAGTTACTCGAGACCATACAATATTGAAGTGAGATTATTGATGGTATACCTTAATTCTAATTTTAATTTAACTTCACTCATAGACAATCTTCTATAGTCTACTACGTAATATTCTAAGTTATCTGTTGAAGTGAAGTCTTATTTATTTATATATATTTATTTATATATCTTCTTCTTTATTGTTATACATGCAAAATTACTAAGTTAAAACAGAGGATGAGTCACAAATATGCAAATGATACAAAAGGCGATCTTATCGCTCACGGCGATCTCTTCCAGACAACCACAACACGGATTTTCGGTATCCAAAAACTTCGGGTAGCTCACATACAAGTAACACACCTAATCATCTACGTGAATGGTTAAAAATATCATTTAAACAATCATGCACCGAAATAGCACTCACTCAATTTCACATTACACACACTAACACACAAACTATATAAATATTCATATACACACATATATATACAATACACATATATATACAGACTAAATATATTCTACTAAAAAGGGGATAGAAAAAACAGATGGAGATAAAATAACAAAAAAAATCTTAATAACAAGTAATGGTCCTTCACTAGCTTTTTAAAGGTAGGCAAAGTTTTTGTTTTTCGAATGGTCTCAGGCAAGTCATCGCAAAGTCTTACCGCTTGCACAGTAGACTTGCCTGCAAACTGAGTTGAATGTTTTGGCATCTTCAATATTAAATTCTCTGATGACCGCAGGTCCCTGCAATGTGTGTTTTTTAAGAATTGAAAACGTTCTTGTAGATAAAGAGGAGTATGAGGATGAAACAGAACACTGTATATAAGGGAAAGAATATGTAGATTCCGGCGAAAGCGTATTGGTAGCCACCTGAGCTTAGAACGAAGCTCAGAAATACGATCATATTTGTGTAATCCAAATGTGAATTCAATGCAGAGATTTTGAAGTCGCCCAAGTTTATTCAGTTGGTCTTCGGTGAGATCCAGATAGCTGACATCGGCGTAGTCAAGGATGGGGAGTAGAAAAGATTGGGCAAGCGCAATTTTAGTGTCGGTGGGAAGAAAGTTTCGTGGCCTTCGCATAGATCCTACTGCTGCAAATAATTTAAGGCTAACTTCCCCAATCTGAGGACCCCAAGATAAGTATCTATCTATATAGATCCCCAAGTTTTTAACATTATCACTATATGGAACAAACGAGCCGTTGCCACAAACATCCGGCAGCTGCTCAAAATTTATTGCACACAGTAACCTGGAGCTACCCATTATAATTACTTGTGTTTTGTTTGGGTTTACACTTATTCCATATTCCGTGCTCCAGTTGCATATCCGCTGTAAGTCTCTGTTAATGACATCCACTGCTTGCGTTAAACTGTGCATAAAGATGGTATGAGAAAGTAATTGATTAGTGATTGGGTTTATAAAAATTGCGAAAAGTAACGGTGATAGAACACCGCCCTGAGATACACCTGCAGATGTTTTACGCCAAGAGGAGTAAACATTATCGATACAAGCACGCTGCTGGTGACTGTACAGGTAACTACGAAACCAGTCAATTGCCGATGGAAATATGTTAAGCGAACACAATAATCTTGTGAATTTTCTGACCTCAATGTGAAGATATTAAATTAAATTCATTAACATGGAACATAGGTTAGTACCAATTATAACATTGGTGCTTTTTATCACACATTTCTGCCATGTTGTAGCATGCGAATGTTTATTAACTAACATACTGTCTTACAAAGTAATAATATTAAATAAAACTAAAAACTCTATTACATTGTATCCATAGCAGCACTTGTTAATAAAAACTAATAAATATACTTGTGCATATTTGCATTTGCATTTTGTATCGCTAGAAGAAATGAAATCTAACCCTACCATAAACTTTAGCTGAGTACATTTTTCCGGAACCTGCTAAACAAGTTAAAATGAATATCGACCAAATTACTGCAGCTATTAACCAATTTGCACACTCGTGGAATAATGGAATGTGGTACACGCACGCTGGCAGAGCCGCGGACAAAAGCTGGTTGTTTAAGATCAGTACTTATTCTAACTAGATTTTATTACGTCACATTTTATAACTTATAAGTATTTAAATATATTCATTACCCTTTAACTACTTTATAAACATAACTACTTAAACACACACATGTATTTTTCTTTTGTTTAAAACTAATAAAAACGAATCAAATCAAGATGTTGAAGAAGGACGTATTAAGACGTTGACCGGAGAAGCGGCGCGTCGAGTGTAACAAATTACCATAATGAATATTTGTATCAAGTTTCAAATTAAGAACGATCTTAATGAAAAATCAAGAGACATATTATTATTATTATCTTCGCTCATTAATTAGGGTTCCGTCCCACAAACTAAAAAAATGGAACCCTTATAGGATCCCTTTATTGTCCGCCTGTCTGTTTGTAAAAAAAATTTTTCGGATAAACACGTGGGAAGGTATCAAGCTGAAATTCATATCAAATGCTCAAGTCTTCTATCCCGTGGCGATTTGAAAAAATCAAACTTCTAAGCCAACGAAATAAAAAGATACAGTCGTTTATGCTGCAAATTTTTTATACTTGCAAGGGAATCAGAACTTACAGGGTACTTCCGTGAACTCAGAATCTTGAAATTCTATACGAAGGAAAGTGCTATAGCACAAATAAAGGAAAAATTGCGAAAAGCATAAATTTTTAGTTACATCATATAGTATACCTACAGGTTTGTACGGAACCCTCGGTGCGCGAGTCCGCTAAATGAAGTTTAAATATTGCATGACAAACGCAAGTATTGGGGAAAAGTGACGAAGACTACAGTAGTTGAAATAGGCAAAGGTCGCACGTCCCATGCCCATCAATTTGTCAGCAATATATTATGTTTCTAGCCTTTATTATGCCCGAGTTTCGATTTTACCTGAATATCATTTTATCTATGAAGCGACTGGTATCGGACCTCCACTTCCCTTCACTTTCTAATAGCGATCGCAGTGTTAGGCATGGGTGTGATACACCGTCAAATTTACATGTTCCGGGCGATTATATGAGTTTCTTGTTAGAAGAACCCAATACGACTTGAAAATTAAAGCCTGAAGGAACTGAAGTAACATGGCAGACCTAGCTACGCAATTTAACTGAACACTCAATATTTTACAGAACTCTATCAAATTGAAATTTGATCACACGGGAAGCACCAGCTTTAAATAAAAAAATATCATCAAAATCGTTTCATCCAGTCGAAAGTTCTGAGCTAACAAACATAATAAATACAGTCCAAATGAGAACCTCCTTTTTTATGACTGTTAAAAAGAGAATAGATAGAGGCCCGCGAATTTCATTTTTAAAACATGCATGTTTAGATAGAGCTAATTAAGCCTTATCTATCTATACAAAATAAAAATGAATGTTGCTAAGCGCAAAACTCGAGCATGGTTCGACCAATTCGGATATTTTCTTTTGTATGTTCTTTAAGGCACACGGAAGGTTTTAATCTATAAAAGAAAAAACATACTATTAACTTTTGACAGCTGAATCAGTGAGGAGATCGAAACCCTACCCCTCCGCCACCCCTCTCCTTATCCCCCAAAGGCCGGCAACGCACTTGTGACGCCTCAGGTGTAGCGGGCGTCGGTAATCGTTTACCATCAAGCGATACGTCAGCTCGGTCGAACGAAGTCTATCCGGGCAGCTAGTTCTCAATAAAAAAAGAGAAAAAGATCTATCATAGTAATTTATAAGCAACCCTCGAGTATCCGTTAGCATTATTACAAAAATAGAAATAATATGAAATGATTACAGGTACTTAGATATCAAAAAAGGTAGCTGCGGTTGTACACGTCTGCGTATGCGCAGTGAATAATTGCAAATAAAATTATGAATAATGACTATAATTCCCTAGTGTTGTGAGTAGAAATTTTAATGGCACGCGGGGATAATTTATGAGTACTTGCTTAGTATATTCTTAAGTTATTGTTTTCCGCTAAAGAACTTAAACTATCATTTACTGAAGTCTTGAAATAATATGTAATTGATAGCCGTTGGAAAAACAAAATGAAAGTTTGTGTAGGCATTGCACGTCTCTTATAAGTAAAAAAAATACTGGTATCATTTTTTTTTCTTATATTTATTTCTAACTTATATTCATCACAAGCTTTTGCCTGCGGTTCCGCCCACGAATATGTAGGTCCTAAAAAGGCGATCTCTCAAATCTGTTCAATTACAGCCTGATAGCCATAACTTCCCTCCCCTCTAAAGTAAAGGAGTCCATCACTGATCATCAACTCCTGCAGCAGCAGGGCCATCATCTGCTTAGTGACCAGCAGTACGGTTTCCGTAAGGATCGATCAGCTGGTGATCCTCGAGTTTTTTCGTTTTCTTTTTAAAGTCATCTCCCGCATTAGGAATATAAATTCCTGTGTCGCGGAATCGTTACAAACATACATGAAACGGACACAAAGTACACCCAGACTTGAGGCAGTAGGAAGCGGTGTGGCGACCACTGAGACCACTAGGCCAATCGTGTACTCAATCTTCAAGTATATCTGACACATCGCTGGGCACAGGCTATTGAGACTAAGGGGGAAGGCTTGGCAGTTAGTTTGGACATTGCAAAGGCCTTCGATCGTGTCTGGCACAAAGCGCTTCATTTGGAGTTTCCTTGCTATAGGCTTCCCAAGGAACTATGCGCGTGGGTCACTTGGTTTTTAGCAAATAGATGACAGTGAGGGTGATGCTCTCTACACCGGCCGCGCTAATATTTCTCGGGAAAACGTCATTGAGAGACAAAACAAACTTTTGTCTGAAATTGAGACATTTTAAGAGAAGGTCTCAGATTGGGGTGAACTTAATTTAGTTCAGTTTAACCCCACAAAGACATAAAATTGGGCGTTCACGATTGTCGTATGTTCTAGTTTTCAAGGAAGGAAGGTACAAAGGAACTGTCGCCTGCAGTATTCCTGGACCAATACAACCTTCAAACCTTCAAGAAAAGAGCGTACCCTCTTAATAGGTCTGGTGTTGCATAGAGTTTCTTTTTATGGATTAGGCCACAAACGAGTAGATGTATCGCCTTATGGGCAGCAATTACCACCGCCCATGGACACCTGCAATATTAGAGGCATAAGTGCGTTGCTGGCATTTGGGGGACGGGGAGGGGGATGGGGCAACAGGATTCTCGTGCCACGTTGTTGCTCACGACGAACTCCGAAACTATCTAACCGATTTTCACGCTATTGTTAATGTGTGTTTTACTAAAGAGAGTAACATACGCAAAACAACATCACTGCAAAGGCCAGTAAAACCCTATAAAACCCTGTCTAGTCAGTACAGTAAGCCAAAGGCAGTAGAGCTACGCTGATTCCAGCAAGAACGGGCCGGCTCGACCGAAGCGCTTCAACCCTCGCACAGAAGATCAACGTAAAATGATATCATTCACACTGTCGTGTTTCGTTGGTGAGTACGAGACCGGAGACCCAAAGATGCAGAATGCCATGGTGTGGGTCACCACACTGCTTTGTTGCATTGTCTGCTTTAGCAATGAATATGGTAACCACCACTCTTGGATTCTGCTTATGCTTTACGTCGGTCAGAATCACTTTGGTAGGCCCATACATAGAGAAAATATTCGTTTTAAGCAGAGGCCTAGGTCTGTAACGTAACAAAAAATCACACACCACAGACAATATTTATCCTGTTGTCGAGTCGAAACCGCAATCACTGTAGACCAGATGCTAGGCTGATTTTAAACAAGTTTTTTTTACAAAATAAACATCAAAACATCGATTATACCGTTTGAAACCAGATATAGCCATATCCTATATCACTTGTATTGAGAACTGTATATCCTTTCATTTCAATTCAATTATAACTGTGTTTTGGCGTTAGATAAAGATTCTGTACAAATAAATAAAATTTTATTATCTAATGTATCAAAAAATGCCAAAATTTTAATAAACGTAAATGTGTCTCAAAAGTTGCCAACCTCAATGTGAGGATATCAGCAATCGTTAATAAACAAGCTAATGTAGTTACGTATCTTTGCATTTCTATTGTGCATCGCTGAGAGACGCGTGGAGATTTCAAGGAGATTACTGAAACAAAACAAAAAGATAAAATGTCTTGCAGAATGTTAATTACGAAACTTTTCAGCCTACATATCACATCTAACACACAACGCCACCTGGTCCTAAACCAACCAGATCTTGTATTTGGTGTTCTAGTACACCAAATACAGGTTCTGTTCAAGTCAATGTAGGCTGAAAAGTTTCGTAATTAACATTCTGCAAGACATTTTATCTTTTTTGTTTCAGTAATCTCCTTGAAATCTCCCAATATAATACATAATTATATACCTTTTTTAGATGTTTACACAGTAGTTATAACTAGACCAAATTTGAACATCTGTCTGTCCGTGCCGTGTTGATGATGGTCTGTATAAAGATGGAAATCTGTGTGGTGACGGGATAAAAATAAAGAGTGTTATTACCCGTACCCATGCCATGGGTGTCGTAAATAAGCAAATAACGTAAGACAATATCACTAAAAAGAGAAGCAAAACTTAAAACGAACTCTATACCAATCCCACTGTCCAGCGTGGTATTGTAGACCATAACCTATATCTAAAGAAACGCCTATGTCAGTGGACTGTTAAAGTCTTATGATGATGTTAATTGACAATGAATTGAAAATATTAACGTACACGAAAATTGTTAATCATCTGTTTTAAAAGATTAACTTATTGAATTTCTCACTAATAGAAATAATAGTAATAATATGATCATAATATCCATAGGAATGAAATTTTAAAGTATTGATGTTTTGTTTCGAAAATGCTTGAATATAAAATATGAAATGCTTACAAAACTTGAAATAAACACTAATTATTTTTGAGTCACAACTTCAACATAATATAAGAAAATGTGTAATACTTAAGTATGTAAAACAATATACCGGTTCCTTATAAATAGAAAAAGGTAACAAGGACTTGATAGGTACACGTACACTGTATCGTTTTTATAGTTCATAAAGTTCCAAGGAACTGTTAGGTCGAACAACGACCGCAGCTGCCCGCCATCTTTCTTCGATT
The DNA here is from genome assembly GCA_003709505.1 of Hyphantria cunea. Lineage (NCBI taxonomy): Eukaryota > Metazoa > Arthropoda > Insecta > Lepidoptera > Erebidae > Hyphantria > Hyphantria cunea. Next base: position 2,349,349 of record PKRV01000109.1, read on the forward strand.
CAAAACATTCATCCCCGTCACTTGGTAGCACCTTTAGCAACCCACCACTCTGCATTTTTGAGAAACTTTTTGTTAGACAATCAATTTGTGAGCTAAATGATCCCTCACGGTACTTCCAAGCCGAAACGACCTTCTAACCGCTAGATAAAGTGTATTTCTAACTCAAAGGCCGGAAACGCGCTTTTACCTCTGAGTTGCAGCTTTAATGTAAGGCGGTTTTCACTTTCCATCGGCTGATCTGTCAGCTCGTCTGCCATCTGTATGTCATAGAAAAAATCAAACCTAACTTAGTTTTTTCAGTGTATGCCGATTTTCCCTGTTTTAATTTTGTTTTAAGTAGTGTTGTGTTGTTGCAATAACATACTTGTACATTTATAAATAACTTTTTAACTTTAGAACACGTATAGTTTAAATATTGAACTGCACTTCTGCAGAAAATGAAATAAATACCTATACCAAATATGTTTCCATCAGATTACAGTGACACAGTTATTAGTCCGCTGAGAGACATGGGTCTCTCCCAAGAAAGGAGGTTCCGATCTACTATAACAATACTGGCCAAATATTTTGGTAGGTCAAGTTTTCCTCCTCTTTACGGAGCTGCTGTAATAAGTAGTTCGACTCCATAATTATGTTTATTAATTTTTTAAAAATAACTTACCGATAATTGAACGAGTAAGCACAGAAGCATTCTGCTCAAATCATACGTGCAAACTTAAAGCGACATTCCAAAACTGAAAATTACAAAATGGCATTCCGTCAAGCTTACGAAAGTGCAGGCGACAATGCATTGCGCACGCGGCTCAGCCGGTGCGTTGACCGCAAGCCTGACCCGGGAGTCGAGGTCAAGCGGTCAGCGGTGTTAGGGCACGCCTACACCTAACTGCCAATAGCCCTCGGCGAACATCGATACAAGCGGCTTGGGCTTGTCTAAACTCACTTGTTGTGGGAACGACTAGGAACGGGACTTTTATGCTATAAAATCACACATGTAAATAGTTATCAATGCGTTATTAATCGATATATATAGAGCGGTACACAAAAGGTCATTTATTTTCCTATATAATGTATATTATACTTATTGACTGGTCAATAACATATGCCACTGAAAGACGTTTTAGGTCATGATATTACATATGATGTTACATGCAAGGTTTTAGAGTTTAATCCATAATTAATAATGAAACGATTTTGGTATTTAGCCCGCGGTATAAAAATTTAAAAAACGGTAAAATCGAGCTTTTTTTCAAAGTGAGGCGTTATGCTTCAGGGTATAGTCTGACTCCATGCGTGCGTCTGAGTTAAGATACATTTTTTTCCAATGCTCTCAATTTAAAGACCTTTTTGCAAATAGGTCTTAATTGAAACAGCTAGCAGATTTGTACCTGTATTGCGCAAACATTGTTAGTACTATAATGCTAACTCTCTTAATTCATATCGGAGAATTTATTTATATCTCTTGTTAAAAGTAAGTAAATATTACAAGAAAAAAGTAAATATATAGATTATTATGTGTCATTAAATAATAAATTTTAAACCCGAAAAGTGTAACAAATGACAAACATTAGTTATTAAAAATTAGAGCAATTTGCAAAATAGTAATTAATCAAAGGGTTATATAACACTTTTAAAACAGTTTTATAATATAATTTTTACATTATTAACTATCTAGTACATGATATCGATTGTTTTTGAAAAGCTTATTAGCTTCAGAATAAACTGTTTAATCTGTCTAACTGTATAGTAAAATAGAATAAACTATTTAATCTAACTATATAGTAAAATACCTTACAATGGACATTAAAACTTAAAGAATTCTCGTAATAATTAGATGTGTACTATGAATCCTTTTTCATCGTTCCCTCTTAAATGTCTATATTTCGAGATGAAAATAATGTAGTAACTTAAAAAGATCTCTCCTAAAACTCTATTTGGAGATGTTTTCAAACGCATTTGGAGATGTTTTATTCGCAAACGCATAATGTTACTGTAAACGTGTCAATAGTCTTTAACAGCTTCACACAGTCCCCGTCAAATCGCCATAGAAATGGTATTCAAACTTTTGCGTATTTCTTTTATAATTCATATAATTGTTTGCTGATTTATGACAATTAATTAACAATTATAATGCGTGCTATTTAAATTTTCCTCTAGCGTTTATTATTTCCTTGCTTACTGTCGTTCTAGACTTCTCCTTCTAGACTCTTTCACTTACACATTTAATGAAAGTAGAGCCACGTTGATTTCATCATGAACGGACCAACTCGACCGGGGTGGTAGAACCTTCGTACAGAAAACCAATCTATAATGACCGCATGTATGACACGTATTTCGGTGGTGAGTGCGAGAGGCTTATGGCCTTTTGAGATGATTCTGAATCATCGGGCCTCCCCTAATGATTCAGAATCATCTCAAAAGGTCATATAGGTCACCATGCTGCATTATTGTCCGTATCCGTAATGAGTATGGTCAATAGTGACCACTATCTACTATTGATTTCTGCTCATACTTTCCATCAGGTAGAATAGTCTCTTTGGCAGATTAATGTATAATATAGTGAATAAAATAAAAAAATCTTTATAAAGCAATAATATAAAACTTGATTTTATTACAGTTACTGCTGTCTGGCTTTGAGCTTTTATACCCTCAGCTCAGCCATAAATAAAACTTAAAAGGGATGTGCTATAAAAGGATATATTAATTAGAAACAAGGCGCCATCTGCCGACAGTGTCGATAATTGCATTTGAAACGATCCGTCATGTGAATAGGTGCCGGACGCCCGCGCATGCGCTGTCCAACGATTAGAACTTGACTATTATTTATGAACGTCCTATTACAAGCTTTTATTATTATTTTTTAGTTTCATCTAACCCGATGATCGTCTGTAGTCATATCTTGCAAGTTAAATTTGATCCATTTCCCGATTTCCAATGCAATTATATTTAATCGCTTTTATCAATCCAAAATGGTCGCCGCAACAAAATGGCGGCTGGCATACTTCTGAACAACCCACCCAATATGAGTATCAAATTAAAGGGCTTAAAGTATTTTTTTATTAACATATTGTAATAAAAGCTTGTTTAAAAAACCTTTTTAATTAAATCACTTGTTTCAAGTTAGTGTGAAACCTCAACACGGTCCCTTTACTATCCAAACCAGCTGACCAGCGTAATATAGTAGGCCAAAACCTTTCTAAGAAGAAACCTAAGTCCGGCAGTAGACTATGAAACCCTGTTGATGATTAATGTTATCATCCTTCCTTCTTTTACTTTTTTTAACATCTTAATATTTCAATCCTAATGCCGACAAAAAAAAAATTGATCCTTAGTTATACCGTCAATTTCAACTTAACAAATGCTAATTTTTTTGGGATAGGAGTCAAACGAGCAGACGTATCGCCTGATCGTAAGCGATAACCGCCGCCCATGGACACCCACAATACCAAAGGTATTTGTGACAAATGCGTAGCCGGCCTTTGGTGATGGGGAGGGGTACAGGGGAGGGGTTAGGGTATGAGCCTCCGGTATCCTCACTCACTCGGCGAAATACAGCGCAAGCGCTGTTTCACGCCGGTTTTCTGTGGGGCCGTGGTATCACTCCGGTCGAGCCGGTCTATTCGTGCTGAAGCATGACTCTCCTATAGTTGCTCTAGTCCTTTTCAATATATTGATTAGAAATGTCTACTATCACTAAAACTGCACAAGATTTTCAGCACTGGTGTCATGAATGGTTTAGCCATGAAAATTCCTTCAAGTTTACCTCCAACTATATCTGCACAGCTAACAGTTTCTCTATTAATTAAACATCATTCACATTATATGTACGAGTACAAGACTAGCAGACCCTAGCAAACTTGTCTACGTCTTCTATTGCCCGTAGCGTGATATTGTAATAGCGTGCATTTGTGTACCATAGAAAAGGTGGTAGTTAAATTTGAAAGGTAGAATAAGAAATAGAAAGAAAGGCATCGCCGCGGACTATTTTTTAGAACTTTTAAAGGGCAATTTTTATATACCTGCATTGTTTTTGTCAAACTTTAAACGTTTACGCAGCACACGCAACGGAAACTCTCATAAGGATTTCTTTCCCCGTTTTTGTGAATAAGTCAGAACTTGTAATAGGAAGAAAACAATTTAACCAATGCCTTAATGTATGTAATTTTTTAAATAGGTAAATCATTCACAATCTACCATGTCCATACTTCCGTACTGACTGTTGGTTACCTGACCTTCCACGGCTAAACCGTTGAACCGATTTGCATTAATTTCGGTATTGAGATAGATTGGACCTTGGAGGAGAACATAGGCTACTTATTAGCATAAAGGCATATATTTTTGTCAATCATTTAATAGCGTAAACACAATTAAAACTTAGTTTTTAAAGAGTTTAACATTCGCACTGTCCAATAAATATAGTATTTCAGCGTCTCACACACGGCTGTCTGAGGGCTTAGCGTTAATTTATTGCACATATTCACCGACTGTGACGATGGAATAGATGTATAAACTCTAAGCAGAACATGTACTTTACATAGTTAATTATATATATGTTTACTTACAAAACTTGCGATTACACCGCCATCTAGTGTCGATTAGGCGTCACGTTACAAGGCCGAAGCGCGAATTATCTCTGCCGATATGTTATTTGCATCTGTGGCTCTTGTAATTGACTGATAACCTCCTGGTTCGTAAAACCATACGGTATCTATTTATGATCTAGTTAGAAGCGGTAATACTTGTTAAAATCAATAACATGCTATTTTATCTCACAGTAATAAATCTAAATTAGCATATACCGAAGAATCTTGAAATTTAGTACGAAGCGCTTATAGCACAGATAAAGGAAAAATTACGAAAACACGGGCTTAAACGAAGCCTTTGGTACGCGAGTCCGACTCGCACTTGGCCGGTTTTTTAAACTTATTCTTGTTTAGCTTAAACACACACGTTTAGTAAACAAGTGATATGTTGACATTACACTTAACATATTGACTTCATCAATTTAAAATGAATGTAGTCAAATATAAACATTACTCTAAATGACATTAGGTACCTACTATTTTGTAGAAGAACCTGACGGCGCTCTTCTGCCTCGCAGTATCTCTGTATATTGCTTTACGCAGATTCACAGTTTACTAATTAATATAGTTGCCTCACACTACACAAAAAAATAATCAAACCTTCGTGCACGGAAACGAAGACTCGTTGCCTTCGAGGCCTGTTCCATTTAAAATCTATGCATAGGAAGGCGCTCCACACTACGCAACGCGCTTCTCCGACCGCCGCCGAGCCGTTCCCGCTGGCTTTGTGTCTGTGGCCCAATATCGCATATAATATTAAAAAACATCTGACATCTTAACTTTGCACCTGACAGCAAATTCGAACTCAAATCAAATAGCTTCCGATATTTCCTGTAATACACTTTCGTCCTCTTTTATTACAATAAAGCGAGGCGAAAGACACATCCCTAAACAATTTGGTTCTTATCTATGTGAGTAGTGTAGTGTATCTGCAGCCTACTTATAATTCCAAATTCAAATTGATTTAAAAAAGTGTACCGTTGCTATACCCGTTCGTTGGAATTTTATTTAAAGTGAACGTAGGTGGATGCATTTTGTTTTTATCGTTTTTAAAAGGAAAAAAAAGCTATAATAAGTAAAGTAACGTGTTCTGGTTACTAATAATCATAATTATTTCTTTTTCATTGAATTTATTTGGGCAACGAATGTTCCGTTTTAGATGTAAATCGGAAACTCACGTCTGAGGAGTAACCGTGGTCGTGGCTAAGTGGTAACCGAGCACGTTAACAAATTGCAAAGCCAAGCAACACTGGCCAGGTCTATCTATATATCTTTAAACATTAAGACCCCTTTCCTGTAGTCTTGAGTCTGGCACGTCGATTCATCGGTTCCGATTGCTCTTACAGTGGTTGAAGCCCAACAATCTTTCAACAGTACTTCAACAAGGTCTAGTCACCGACTTTTTAGTGTAATACTTCACTTAGCATATTGTAGACTTAAAGCTGATGCCCCAAGTTTAGAAAAAAGGCACGGGTGAAATAACACATAGCAATTTACGTCAGAATAATAATTATTGCACGCACAGTGTCACACCATTCTCTCTACCATGTCTGTCTACTAACAATTATTCAATTTACTTAATTCTGTTGACGTTCCGAGAATGCGCTTATATTCATAGAACATCATCATTGTGCCGGTTTGTGAGCATTTCGAACTCCTTCATAATTATACGTATTAAAAACATTTATTGTCATAGTAATTATAGTTAACTACTTTGATATATTTCTCAAAGAACGCATTAAACCGAGAGTGCTTATTTGTATAGTCAAGTATCTCTACAAGTTCCAATATAATTAATAAGCTGCTTTTATTAAACTACTGCTGCAGTTACGTTTGATCACTGAACATTAGGTCCATTTTGATTACCTACCCACTTGAAATCTAACCCACTTCAGTCGTTGTTCATAGCCGTAATTAATACTGAAAAAAAAAACAACCCGTCAAAAAAATATGTCAACCATTTTACTGGCAAACTAAACGTTTTTCCCCGAATAGCGTAAATGAAATCTTATCCAAACAAATACAGTATTTATTCAATAAACAGTTAGTGCGTCAACACGCTGATCACGTTTTCAAATAGTCCATCGGTCGATCCGCAGGCGCCAAGCGGAGCACTGGGCTAGCCGGTACTTGGCAAGACTATGTGTCGCTGAACTTTGAACGAATTCTTGCATAGGCCATGTGATCAATCATTGGATTCACTATTAACTTTTTCATATTAAAAAAATACAAACGTATAAAAATATCTGCTAATTTAACTGTAGAAGTTAATTTACAAATAAATACTGATAAGCTAAAGTTTCTTGTTCGTTTATTTTAACACAATTATCGTTGGAACATTCAATGAAATTTAAATCGTTCTTTTTGTGTTAGCAAAAGTATTTTTTGACGACATATTACTTTTGACCCGACTGCGGGTTATGTTTTCCGAGTGTATGTATGTATGTAACTGTGTATATTTTTTGGGGCCTAAACGGCTTGTCGTATTTTTATGTGAGTGATGTCAATAGATTCGTCGTAGTCGTGAGAGTGACACTGGGTACATCAAAATTAAAGAGAAACATATATAAAAAATTGTACGCAGTCAGGTTTTTTCTATAATTCTTTACTTGTTACTTACAGTCCTTTTCAATTGCCTCTGAATCCCTTAATCAAATGAACTTTAACTTGTGTCATCCCTAACCCTTAATAAAGTAGTAAATGTACATTTTTACCGTCAGAGAACTTACCACCACTCTTGGCTTCGGCTCATGTTTCCATCGGGGTGAGTAGACTCGTCTTGGTGGCTAATTGTTAAAAAAATGGCAGTCATTAGGACTGCCGACAGGAAGAAAACTTATAACTTACAATGTTATTTGTAAAATTAATGTGTAAAATTAGAAATTTCATAATGTTCATATTAAAATCATCAACAAACATTAGCATATCGTTGACGATTTTCCCCTGCCAAAAAAAGCTCAACGCGGCCAAAGACGTTTTGTAACGTCAGCATATCGGTGACGCGGTGACGCGAACTCATAACATATTCTATTACCGTGTATATATTAAAAGTGCTCAACACAGCTTAAGAAGTTTTCGCTTCCTTCAAAAACAAGAAACGGACAGGGAGACCAGAGTGAAATCAAGATCGTACAAAAAACCCGTATTAGACAATTCTTTTTACCGACTGAATGAGATTACCCTCCGGTAATCGTATCGATCGATAATCGAGATTACCGAAGGATAATCTTATTCACTTGGTAAAAAATGTTATATTATGTTAGTAAAATATGTTATTTTGTTCAATATTGTTCTCATGTAAGTGACTATTGTCTTAATGAGAAATAAAGATCTTTGAACCGAAAAGAATTAGAAGGATTGGGGATTCGGGTCCCCACCCATATCCCCAGTACTGCTAATTCTGAAATGTAAGATGGATACATGGGCCTGCAACCCATCTTTTGATACACATGATGTAGGTGTCAAACAGATAACTACAAGCTTATCCCAATTTCGCATAAAAACAAAACCAACCTCACCTCTACATCTCAGAACTAGCTAACAAGTCCTAAATAACAACTGAGGGAAACGTTTACGACGTATTGTCCCCACAAACAAACATTCAGCTAAAACCGTTTATATTATAGCCAAGCGTCCGAGTTATTTCTTAAAGACAAACGCAATTTACTCTTTGAATGATAGTAGGTACATAATTTACAGAATACACAATGTTCAACTGTAATTGTAAGCGGTATGTATAAACCAGGATATTTGTATAGTTAAAAAAACAACGGTAGTCCTTCCCAGGCATCTCTAGGTGCTTTTAAATAGTCGCTACAAGTTGTGTAGATACAAAATTGTTCCCGCAGAAACTCAGAATATTGTCGCTAAGCCATGAGGTACATTTTATTCCAGAAAAATAAATGTTTATACTAAAACTATTTTCCTTTTCTCCTCTTATATATGAAAATGTTACGATGGCTTATGTACGCCTCAAAAGCTATAAAATTCTGCATTAATTAAACTCAAATTTAAACAAAGCATATACAACAGGCTTAAAAGATTATTTTTATCGCCACTTTTATTCCTCTCATGCAATCATCACGTGCCACAGTGCACGCATGCCACACAAAGCATTACAGGGTACGGCTAGAAAACAACAAATTAGTAAAATTATTTATTTAAAACTATACATATGTCTATTCTTTACATTAATACTTAAAAAAAATAAACATCTTTTTAAACAATACAGTGCACGGAAGCACTTTTTGTGCACAAAGCTAACATTAATATGGTACCTTTTAAAAATTAAGTAACATGGCTACACAATAAAATTGAGGTTTTAATGCATATGTTGACTAGTACAGAAATCCGTACAGCGACAGTTTAACTTTTACTGGTGTACCTACCCACCTTTCTTATGGAATAGGGGGCAAACGACCAAACGTATCGCCTGATGGTAAGCGATTACCGTCGCCCATGGACACCCGCAAAACCAGAGGCGTACAAGTGCGTTGCCGGCCTTGGTGGATGGGGAGGGAGATGAGAGGAAGTGTCGGATTATGGGGCTCCGGTATACGCACTCACTCGGTGAAACACAGCGCAGGCGCTGGTTCACACCGGTTTTCTGTTCTACTTTACTCCCTTAACGAAAACCACGCAAAAAATGAGGGTGGTAACACTGTATACAGGCAGTATAACTGTTGATCGCGAATTCTTATTCACCTCCAAGTAAACCATAGAACATTCTATTCTAACTACTAAAACGGGCTACTGGCCGGCCCCCTTTGTATAAAATCAATTGTGTCTGTACTATATTTCTAAAAGAAATTACAATTGTTCAAATCGTGCTGAACCGTATTTAAATAAAAGAGAAGTTTTTATATTAGTGTTTTAAACTTAGTACGTTAAAATAACAGGACCTTCTCTGAAAAGTATTAAATTTTATCGGTTCTCAACATTTTTAATTGATGGTCATCTCCTGGCCCTATGGCAATAATATATATAGTCTTCCCGGATAAAAGGGCTATCCAAAACTGAAAAAGTTTTTCGACTCGCATCAATAGTGTCTTAGATGACCATGTTCAACCAATCAAATTCATCAGCCATTTAATTATTATAATATTAGTATAATTTATAATTATACTACTATCTTTAGAATCGAAGTAACAATAAACGTTTAGTCTCAAACAAAAAGATGGCCGTTTATACTTCTAATAGTTTTAATAACAAATTCTGCATAAAGACTTAAAGAGCGAATTTTCTTGCAATCATCTAATGCATTCCAGTTTTTAATAGCTGCGTTATATATATGTCGGGTTAAGCTCAAACATTAGAAATAAATGTTAGATATGGCAATATACAGAATTTATTTCAATAACTCAAATAAGTCAGAATATCCTAAACCTAGTAAATTAACAAAGGTGTAGAATTAGTTAAATATCTTACCATTTCAATGAAGGCGGTCACATAGGTCAGTACTGACTGTCAGAGGCAGTGGTCCACGTACCCACCGCAATAAAGATAGTACTAATTATCAGAGATAACGTTCCACATCCAATAACCATGCAGTACTGACTGTAGAGAGACAGTTGTCCGTGCACCAGGACGCAATCGTTCGAAATGCGTGCCATCTCAACAGCGCAGCTCCTTATAAAGGCGGTCGCTTAGGTAGGGGGTAGCGTCACAATATTTTACTAGTTTGAATCCAAGTCTTTTGAGCCAAATAATCGATATAAAATTAAATCGACTAAATAATTTTTAAATGGTGCGTCTGGTGCACGTTCTACTAGCGCCATCTAGTCGCCGTCTCTCGCAGCTGGAATACAGTACGACTACCGTCATATATATAGCAATAAGTGGAAAGAGTAATTTAGGTACATTGTTCCTGCATAATTCTGTTGCATAGAGCCCGACATATTGCGATTATAACGTCAGTGTATTTTTCTAAAGCAAATTATTGTTGTAAGCAGACATTTTTGCGCGTAAAACATGCAAAAATTACTTTATAAAATGTAACATATTTCCATACGCGTGGTGACGAACTAAATGGATAATAAAATACATAGTGATAAATAGCGTAGGTAGTTTATACATTTACAATTAATTACGCAAGATGAAGTTTATAACCCAACTACATAATTTTTTTTAGTCAATTTTATGTAGCTTGTCACCTGGGCCATAACTACGCACTTTTGATACCTTATTCATTAAAATCGGTTCAGTTTAAGTGCTGCAGTGGCACTTGGTAGGGTAATAGTCGACTGGCCATACCCTCTCTTTAGGCTACGCTGTTGTCGGAAAAAAAATAATGTTTATTCAAAGCTAGACTCAGAGCTTCTCAAATAACTTCATTGCTTAGTTCAAAGCTCTTAGTTATTTAAAGGTAAACAATACTCGTCTACCATTCCTTTGCTATTTGTTTTAAAGATATCAGACAACGACAAAGCAATATGGCTTCATGGTTTTGCTTTATTTGACTTTGCAAGACTTTATCTTTGTAAGACAGTAAACAATTTGTAAGACGGCGTGCAACGCATGCTTACGATACTAGAAATATTTTATTACAAGATTTCATTTTTACAAGCCTTTTTATTTTATTTTTTGGTTTCACCTGTCCTGATGTTTGTCTGAATCAAGTCTTGCAAGTTAAATTTAATCTACTGCCCGATTTCCGACTGAACCGAAATTTGAAATGTCCTTTAGTTTTCATGACAATGCAATTATATATAATCGGTATTACTATTAATCCAAAATGGCCGCCGTGACAAAATGGCGGTTTACATATTTCTGAATACGTAAACAAAAGACCAAACTCAAACTCAAATGAAAAACTCAATTAAACCAATACTCAACATGGGTATCAAATGAAAGGGCTTAAAGTTCTTTTTTTATAAACAAGTTATAAAAGCTTGGTTTTAAAAAAACATCTTGAATAAATAACTTGTTTTTAGACAAGCTTTTTAAAGGAGTGGGATATTTCTGTTTATTTTAATGTTATTGAAGTCATTCATTTAAGAGGATGCGATAAAAAATCTATCTCATTTTTTTACTTAAGTTACGGTAACTTAAGTATTTAATAGGAGGCAATAAAATGGAAATGATATAGCTTTTACGATTGCATTTCTAATTGTTAGCAATGCATAAAATTTACGTACGTGTACCACGATTTAGCTGTTAATGGGGAATTCGAAGCTAATTCAACTCTAATCAATTGATATTAAATAATCTGATAAATAAACTTTTCGTGTATTACACACGAAACTATCTCAAAGATATTCATGTTTTAAAAAAAAATTAACATAATTACAATTGTATTTATTTCTTGTTGCAGATCATTGGTGCTTCTGCTGACTATAGTCGCTACTTTCGGGGCTCCGTCACCTGCATCCTGCGCGAATACAGACAATGACCTCGAAAAGAAAGAACCTACAACACACGAACTCCTAAGTTCGCTTGGCCTCAGGAAGCTTAGGATACCAGCCGCTCACCACAGAAAGAGATTAGCCGAACAGGGACGAAGACACGCCACTGGTGATTCAAGAATGTACGTGATCAAACTACCACCAAACACAAGCTACTATAGCCATGCAGAACCTGCCCCAGCTGCAGCACGAACATTACCACTCCAAATGACTAGTAATGGGAAACCTGCCCGAGTCTACCACTGGAATATTCCTGTTCTCCAAAAATTCGCCAAAAACCGTCCTCAGGCGAGATTCGATGATGATATGGTAGATGTGGAAAGCACGCCGACTTGGCCGAAGCCGAATAAGCACCCGAATTCATTAGATGCTTTAGCATACTACGTACCAGCAAAGAAAACTTCTTTCAGGAAGTACTTCTCTGGCAATGGCAAACCCAAATCTTTCTACATAATAGAAAAGAATAAGAAAGACACGGAATACCACAAACTGTTGCCCTAATTCTGTAATGTAACATTTATTTATAAGAAGTACGTGTAAGGAAAAAGCCTCGAGTCGATTACTGAACAACATAAGTGTAATTTTATTAATTTATGTTGCATCGGACTCAAAATGTCCGTGTAAAATATGTTAGCAACATTTAAAAAAGTCACGATACCTAATCATCAAAAAAATACTCAAATGAAAAAAACACGATTGTTAAACTTTGTAAATACCATTGTTTAGTTTAACTAAACCATTATTTTGAATGGCCATTACACTTGACCTGGCCGTTGAAAGAAATAAATCTACATTCATAGTTTAAGACTATCTAAACAATAATGACTCAGTATTACAAAGTTGTACACAACACAAACTAAATAGTTGTTACAAACAAAATAGTGCTGAATTGCAGTTATCAGAGTTCGCAAAATCCATATTCCCTTACTCCTGTTAAATCATAGACAAGATAAAAAGATCCTATCTGTAAATCCTATTACTCATAGACGAAATAAAAATCAAATCTCAATAAAAATGACGAAAGGTACCTACGTAAGTAATTCAATATTTATTTCTCTGAAGTGAATTCAATTTCTACCGCTCTCTGTTAAATCTGTCTTTTAGAGATGTTATTAAAACGCTATTAAACTTTAGAAAAGGTTTACCTTTTCTCTCCATTTTAATACCATAATTGGTTTATAGTGATTTCATATTAAGAAACACCTCACACTTTACCACTTTATTGTAAACTATTTATCAAAAAGTGTTTGTAAAGAAGTGTTTCAATAAGAATGTAACTAACATTTTTGTATGACAATACTACTGCAATTTTCAAAAAATATAAGTAGTTACTTCGTTTGTAACTTATTTTATTTTTATAACTTATTAGTTAAGCTGACTAAGATGAATGAAACTTTCATTTAAAAGTTTGTAGTCTACTTCTTGTCAGTCTTTTCTTAACTTTAAATAAACTGATGAATGGTAACATTGATACAATACGTCACTTTCGATCTTCACAGAAAAAGAAAGCGACGTGTTGACTTGTCTCAAATTATGAGTGCCTGGCATGAAATGAAACGTATTTATTGTATTCATAAAAGACGAAAATAGGAATTAACTACAGTCAATCAACCTCTATCGTCTTGCAAAAGTTGCTATCTATAGAAATGGACCATTATATACTCGTATATTGAGAAACTTGATTAAATTGTATGACTGTAAATATAGCAGTCTACATTTCGACTACATTAATATTGTATACCTTACTAACTATTGTCTGCGTTGTATGTAGAATTTGCTTTCGCATTTAGTCTAAAGAATAATTTATAGGTGCTTAGATATTATAGTAAGACTGCAAAACGAATTTAAATTATTAATTAGAATTACGATTATGCATTTATGATTAAGCAAGATTATTTTTGTGTAAGTAAGAAAGCGTAAATATCGGAGGATGATAATAATTAAAGTTTTGAGATGATACCTGGTTCTAGTGCAGGTTTTGTATCACCGACTGTCTAGGAAAATAATTTTATCAAATCAGCACCATATTTTCTGAAAAATTGTGCCCTGTTGGTTTGTCACACAACACCATGATGAAAGGGCTTATTGAAAATAAAAAAGTCATAGACCCAATAACAAATTATTCCAACAAGACGAAACCACGATATATCTATTTGTTGAATTATAAAAATTATAATATGTCAGCAACAAATTAATAAAAATTTTAACGTGTCAACACTTAACTGAGCAAACCAAACGCGTAAAGAAATGCGTTTAGTTTATTTCAGTTCTTATTACCTTATTACTAGGAATAAAACAAGTCTCTCTGTAATATTGTTTTTACATCCTATACTAATATTAAACTTTTTTAAATATTAATCTTCATTTATTTGTGACAAACTCATTGCCTCTTTAATTTAAAAAAAAGTTATGGTATGTGTCAATGAGCAGAGCGATTAGTTTGGAAATATTAAGCTAAAGCAAGTCGCGACAACATTTTTGTGTGATTGTATGTGTGTGTGTTAAAGACGGTATTAAAAAAAGTAATGGCTTTTAAGTGTCTCCCTATTAATGTAATAATCAAAAGATGCGAACAAGATTAAAAAGTGCATTTAGAAATGAAATGAACATTGACTAAGTATTGAAATGTTATTCTTAATTTTTTGTGTCAAAACCTTCTTTCTATAAATCTTAAAGAAATAGGATTACTAAGTTTATAATACATACATTTTTGTATAATATCAAAGGTTATTTTATCTTAGTCTATGTATGTATGTATGTACTTGCATAGACAGCCTGTTGCGTTATATGCTTAGGAGTAATATTTAGTTTCTAAGTTAAATACTACTTCTATTAAACAATAGAATATACGTGCATATCTTGACCAGCGTTTAAAGCGTAAGAAAATCTTATAAAGCTGAAGTGAGCAATCACTCAAAAAAATATGAATTTTTACAAAAAAACATATTTAAAACATACACCAGAACGTAATTAAGGCTGTATTTTTAATTAACACTACAGTTTATTTTCAAAGGCGAATACTAGCGTGAAGATCAAGATAAAATGTTTGTATAATGCTAACAGATGTACGAGTATAAACGCAAAGAATTTAAATTCAAAATCATTTATTGAATTAAGACACTAAATGACTTTTATGAATGTTAAAGCTACACACACAAACAGACATCACAGATGTACAATTTGTCAAATACCACAGATTTGTCAAAGTGAATTGGGTGAAAACACCAAAATCCATTGCCTGCCTGTGTCGTTCCATAACTTCAAGGTCCCAAAATGCGTAGAGCCTTATAAGAACTACTCTACGGAGAACTCTTCAGGGTTGGAGATTCCAACATCTCAAGCTTCCTCCAAGACGATTAGTATGAAGTCACATTTGGTAATATGACTCTATTTGCTGTGGGCTTAGTGTGAGTTTATTTATCTTGAATTCGATTGGCACGGTGACCGCGTTTGGCGTTGCTATTGGCCAGCACTCAAATCTTCACTAATCGAAACTCCAAACGCGCACAACGTCAAGAGCGAGATTATATAAAATAAACTTATGCTAGGCCCTCTAAAGTTTATAAGTTTCACAAGTGTTAAATCTTCCGCTCTTTCTAATGGACGTTAGTAATAATAATCATTTTTAAACTTTGGTATTGAGGCCTAAAATGTAAGTCGTAATTATTTGGCTCAGCCATTGCTTTAACTGTATGCTGTAAGTTGTTACGTTAAATATAAGTATATATATTTTGTACAACATACATAAAATCTAGAATAATAAATATATTTAAAAAAAATTGTTTTAATTATGCATCACTTATATCAAGACAGGCCAGGTGGTGCGATGATTTGCGCAAGACGACTGGCAGCAGCTGGATGCGAGAAGCCATAGATCGAACTGAGTGGCGAGAAATTGGAGAGGCCTATGTCCAGCAGTGGACTGCGATAGGCTGATGATGATGATGATGATGATGATATCAAGATTGGATTCAGCAAGTATCTACACTAATATTACAAAGCTGTCTGAAAATAAAGATTGCAAAAAAAATATTACAAAACTGAAACCGAGTGTTAATAAAAAGAATCCCTCTAAAGATAGACGAAGTTGTTTTAAAACGCCTTTAGTTAGGTTGCCCTATCTGTAACCCGACTGCGAAAGAAGCCTCCTTCTTTAGTTAGGTTTTTCGAGTATATTTAGGTATGTATATTTCTTTGGCACGCCCTAGAGCATTTATTTTTATGTAAATGAAATCAATAGATTTGTCTTAGTCGTGAGGGTGATACTGGGTACATCAAAATTAAAAAAAAAATAGTAAAAATATTTTCAGTTCTTCAGTGAATTGAATATTGACAATAGTCGGTTCTTTTTTCAAATAATTGTTTGTTAATGTTTTATTTGATTGGGTCAAATCTTGTAATTGAAATTTACGCGGACGGAGGAATATTAAAATTTCGCACACTTATAGTTTATATACAGAAGGAACTCAGATTACTAATACTTTTATAATTATGCATAAAAATATTAAATTAATAAAAATAACATTCCACACACAATCAAACTATATAAACTATACAAACGTATATGCATGTTTGTGTATGTGTATGATATAAACATATACAAACATGCATATACGTAAATGTATGTATGTCAAAGTATTCTACTTCATCTTTTGATGAGATGGCAACCAGCCGGATCAGCTATTTCTGCCAATTTCAAGTATTTAAAATAATAAATAAATAATAATAAATAAATAAATATTTCCGACATCCAACTGCATCCAGTCCCAAACTAATCATCATCATCAATCAATCATCAATCCATCCAGTCCCAAACTAAGCAGAGCTTTTATTATGGGTACTAGACAACCGATATAATACTTATATACTTTTTTTGTAAATACATACATATCATACATAGAAAACACCCAAACTCCGAAACAAATATTTGCAGATCATACAAACATTTAATCCGACCCGGGAATCGAACTCAAAACCTCAGGTACAGCAGTCGCATACGCTACCGCTGGGCCACCGAGGCAGTCATCTCCAATTCTAAGTCTTCGTTCGAGTCTTCCAGTCTTCGTCGTGATGAAATTAATGATAAGAAATATAAAAATTGTGGATGACATGAAATGGGGACTGTCTTTCGAAAAAACAAAAAACGATCTCCACAAAGTCAAACTAAAAAGATTATTATTTTATGTTTACACTGTCTGTTTATTGAATGCTAAAGTAGCCATTATAATTTTTTTTAAAGAGTTGTAATAGCCATAGACGAAAAAAACCATAAAAAGTCCTACAAAAAAATTCGAATTTTACTAAAGAGGTCGAATTTTGAGCTCTTGGCGACCACTAGTATAGACACCTAAGTCAAATAAATTATAATATCACGACTATTTCTCAGAGGGAGACTGCAGAGACATTTGATCTTTTGTAACTACGGCCTTGACACACCTCTTTTGTTTCGTCTACAATATTTTTTCCTTGTCAAAATGATTCTTCTCTGCTCAAATAGGAAGCATAAGTAGATTCCAAGAGTAGTGGTCTCCATACTCATTGTGAATACAGCCAACGCAACAATGCAGCATGGTGACCTACACCATGACGGCCTAGTGATGCTTCTGGATCATTAGGCCTCCGGTCTCGCACTCACCAACGAAATACGACAGCGAGGGTAGTATCGCCTCGGTCACCCTAGCAGAAGCAGGCTCGGGTGGAGGCGCAGCCACTGCGGAGCGTAAGCGCCTAGGACGATGGCAACGGGAACATGAGGATTCCAACACAGTAGGGGGCCATCCACGAACCGTAGGTACATCGGGTTTCAGGGTTTTTCCTTGCTAGGGTGCACCTGATTCCCCAGCTTCTATAACCCGAGACAGCGTGCGGTTTCTGTCGGTTCGAGTCCGATATAACCACCAGTCGGTGGTATCCGAGGGGATTTCTGCACACAAAAAAAGGAAAAGGGTGCGTAAATCGAAAATTAACATATGGTAACTTGCTAAGAAGAGGCCTACGTATTGAAAGCTGTTGATATGATGTGATGTGATAAAGTTGCTAATGTTACTGATGGGTTGGCCGCTTTCTGCTGCGCTAAGTGTTGTGGGTTCAAATCCGACAACGGCCTAAACAACACTTTGTGTGATTCACAAATTGTTTTTCCGAGTCTCAGTGTTATTTGTATCCATTTCATGTATGTCTGTAAAGTCCCTCATGACACATGACGTACACCACTATTGCGCGAGTTGTCTTTTAAAAAAGGGGCTCACAGGAGAGACACAGGTCCCCTGATAATAAGTGAGTACTGCCTTTACGGTAACTCGTAGTTAAAAAAGCATAAGATCCGTATAATCGGACCTATCCCTAACCGTTACCGCAGTTCTATTTACATATATAACGATCAGCCACATCACTAGTTCTTATAACATCTTTATTGGTACATATTAACCTAGAAATACCAGAAGTACCAATTAAGGGTAATTATTGCTTGAAAATGCTAATCAAATTCTTCTTAACCGGCGGAGTCGCACTCAAATAGAATTTTCACATACGCCACCTTGCAATTGACGTCACATTATACGTCTTTTACGACACTCTTAATCTACAGTTCGTATGATTTGATAATATGGTAATATCTTTAGATTAGGTCATCTAATCTTCATTATGTATGGCTACGAACTATGGTTTGAACACAGGCTTTAAAATTAAAAAAGCGTGTCTAAATTAGTTCATCCCTTTAAGAGCTATGATTCCAGAAACACACACCTATAGACTTAGCGGTCAAACTTATTACACCCCTCTTTTGTCGTCATTGGGGCTAATAAGGTTACCGAGTATTTAAACTTTAACGGTATTCTTCGTCTTTTAATCATTCGTAGAAGCAGAAGTCATCTAAGGTAACAAGCGTTGAGACACTTCATTCTCACATTTATATGGACCAAATGACTAACTACTAAATACACTCTATGAAACCTAAAAAATATTTATTTCAATTGATTAAAAAATAAATCTGCCGTTTGGAGCCCAAATAATTTAAGAAAGCGCTCTCTGTTGTCAAGCATACGAACTAATTTACTTTTGTACACTGTTAGAGTATCTTTTCCATCTTAATCTTAATTCGGCACCTAGATGTCGCTATACAATTCTATCAGAACTGTTTTATCGACAAGAATGTCACCAGATGCGCGGCAGTCTGCGCGATTTATAAAAATCGTTCCAAATGGTATCCAACACAAATCCATAATCGTCGCCCATAGCAAAAATGTCATCTGCATTCGCGACCAGCACTGATAGTAAAATGAAAAGTAATAATGATAATGAAAGGACAGTTGATAGTGTAAAAAAGAAAGGTACGAGTGATAAAAATAAAAATAGGGAAAATAAAGCAAGTGGGAACAGCACGGTTATAAAAGTTAAAAGTGTTATTCCTAGACGAAGGTGAGCATTTATTCATTTTAGTGAGATTCTTCAATGAATCTTAT
This sequence comes from Hyphantria cunea, assembly GCA_003709505.1. Classification (NCBI taxonomy): domain Eukaryota; kingdom Metazoa; phylum Arthropoda; class Insecta; order Lepidoptera; family Erebidae; genus Hyphantria; species Hyphantria cunea. The sequence continues at coordinate 2,368,792 of PKRV01000109.1, forward strand.
TTGTGTAAAAAATGTTTGTAAACCTAATTTATAAATAAATTAAAATTATAAGTTTTAGTTACAAGAATATCATAATTATGGAACAGTGTTGCATTCGTGCTCCAGTTTCCTGATAGGTATAATTAACACCGGCAATCTAAAAATATCTAGGAAAATACTAATGGACCATTGCATTGTATCGTTTCAGAACGAATGTTTGCGCTGTTTAATTTCCCGCCAACGTTTATTTATTACGTTCCTAACGCTACTTCTTATAACCAAATCAAATTTGTCTGAGTTTCCTTATAGCCATTATAAGTAGTACTTTAGGTACAGGTTAACAAGTCATTTGAAATATAAGATAAGATTTTGATAAGAATTTTAGCCTTATCGTGTGGTTTATTGTGTTCGAAAAATTAGTCTAATACTTTACAAGCGTATCGTCCATACCTAGGTGAAGAAATTGAGTTTCTAACGCATGCGTTGCCAGTTAATTGTTAATAAATACACAATATTCATTGACTGATACAAGTGTTAAATTGATCGATTACAATGAGTTTCAAATAAGAATAGGACTGAATTTGTGCCTTAATATGAAATTAAAAAAATATAATTTAATATTTTTCGTAAAAGCGCGGCAAAGACTCTATGTAATAAAAAAGTTTGACGCCACTTATATAAATATCTGTGGCATTGAAAATTTGGAACAAATTTTTTAATTGCAAATTCTCGATTTTTTTGTACCACCTATAAAAATATCTGAAGTTGATGACAAGTGCATGGCAAGATGGCGTATTTCCAATCCTATTCTTATTGGAAAAGCATTGTATTAATATTTATTTAGATTACTAGCTATTGCTTTCGGCTCCGTGTATATGTCAGACAGACAATAATTCAAAAAATCATTGTTTTGGGTTCTATTGCGTTCATAAAGCCCACCTATGATAGTTATTCCTATATATCTTCCATGTGCAGCGAACAGTTACGATTTTATTATATGTATTGATAAAATTGAGTGGTAATTGCTTATTGATGACTGAGCTTCCACGACTAAACCATTGCACCGATTTCAATTAAATTTGACAAAATCGATGACACGCAATAGACAGAATACATCTATGTTTAATCATAAAGTACAATTGGCAAAAGAGGTGGTATCCGTCCTTCAAGAAATACCAACTCCTTCTTCAACTATTATTGGTTTAGGTTATTCTGTGTTTCAAATGACCCGCTTCGTATTTCGTGTGATAAGACACTTTTTTAGCTTTATCTTACTAATTTATTTATTTATCATTCTGTTCGGAGCTAGAACAGAATCGTTATGACTGTCAATAAATATATAAACCCGCTAAATTACTGCGGAGATGATTTTCATTTTGACGGTTCCCAAAATCATGAAAATATTCCTGTGTAATTGAACGTCATACAATTTAAGTTCTCAAACACATATACACACAAAACTGTTAAAGAATCTATTAAGTAATTTCCACCATCCACAGTACCTGGTACGACGTGGATACAGGTAAACGGTGACTCTTTCACTGGTCCCTTATTGTCGACGGTAATGACACTTATGCAAAATATAGGTGTCATTTGGTTTATGAGAATACTAGGACGAAAAGTGTCAATTGTCCCATAGTGAGACTAATAGGGTAGAGTGGTAGTAGACGAAGAGGTCTAGAAAATCTCTTTAAAATCTTTAAAGACAACCCCGTGTTTCTATTGACGCACATTAGACATTGCCACGCGCATATTGATCAAACCAGTAACGGACTTCAGTTACACGAAATGACTTCCAGAGGCTGCACGGAAACAAAACAAAGAAAATAAAATAAAACTATTTAGACAAATAAATAAAATTAAAGTGTTTGATGGTGATATCAAATTAACAGCTTTTCACTCAAAGCAAATGAAAGTGTAAACTTCCATACATAAAAAAAAACAATTTTTGAATTTTTTGTGTCTGTTTGTTCTGGCTCTCTATCTCTATACTATATCTCTAGAATGTCTGGACCGATTTTTTGACGAGACTTTCACTGATAGGTGACTGATGACATAAAGAGTAACTCAGGCCACTTTTGAGGGTCCCGTACCTCAAAAGGACAAAACGGAACCATTATAGGTTCACTTCACTGTCCGTATGTCTATTAAGACCCTTTTTCTCAGAAACGCGTGTAGGTATCAAGCTGAAATTCATATCAAATACTTAGGTCTGATGTCCCTTGGACCTGTGAAATATCAAACTTGTAAGCCAAAACAATCAAAAGAAACAGCCGCAACACTCGACACTCCCAAGGGAATCCAAACCTACAACCTTGAATCTTGTAAAAAATCGACATTAATATCGACATCGCCCACAGGATTAGCAAGCTGAAGTGGCAGTGGGCTGGCCACATTTGCCGAAGAACCGATAACCGTTAGGTTAAACGATATCTTGAGTGGAGACGGCGTCTCGGCAAACGTAGTGTAGGACGTCCACAGGCCAGGTGGAGCGATGATTTGCGCAAGACGGCTGGCAGGAGCTGGATGCGAGAAGCCATAGATCGAACTAAGTGGCGTGAAATTGGAGAGGCCTACGTCCAGCAGTGGACTGCGATAGGCTGATGATCCACGTTTCGGCTCCGTATGTCATTACGGGTAGGACGCACGCATTGAAGACTTTCGTCTAGCTACGATTAGGAAGATTTTAAATTTTTTTCAGATTATCACTACTAAACGTCTCATACGCAGCATCATCTTGTAAAGACAATATGAATCAATCATCCGATTGTAGCAATTGTGGTCTATAACAATAATATTTGGGCTCTGTAGAGCTGAAATTTCTACTCGAACGATTTAATACAACATACTCAGTGTTTAAAAAACTTTTGAACAAAGTATTATTTAGACAATGAATAAAAGAGACCCAACATCGAATCGAGAAGTACTAAACGCATAAAAGTATATTGTCATGAAAATACATTTAGTGTGCCTGAAATTCTGTAAAAAGACCACCCTCCTTTAAATGGTATTTTGACTATTTTAACCTTAGTTTCTCCCAATAAGGTCTAAACCGATAAATATGATTATATTCATTTTACTTTTTTTAACTAGTTTATATTATTTTTTTAATAGTGGTCGCCCAGTGGTCTAAATTGGTCCATGATTAATTTCTTTTAGCTTTTAACACTCCTCTATTTAAACATTAACTGCCCCAAATTTCATATTCCTCCGTTCGCATAATTTTTGTAAAAAGGCTTACAAAGTTTTTGCTTTGCGTGTGAATGAATGTGTGTGATGAATACTTAGTCTGGCCATATACACAATAATGTTATAATTAAAAATATAACTTTTGAATTAGGAATCTCTCATTTTTATACGATTGTGCTTTCTTATTTTTGCGCCAATAAATAGTTAAATATTTTTTGATATAAAAATAGAGTGGGGTGATAAAGAGAACCGAATCGGTGTGATTGCATTCCATAAAGTAGGTATGGAGCCAAATACAATTTTAAAAATCCTCCATACGTTGAGGTATTAGGCAAGTATTTAGGTCCTGTACATAAACATTTGACTACTACTACTGATGGGTACAATGAAACCTCATCGATTTGTGACAGAAAAAGATCTGGCTGTTCACGTAGAGCTCGTAAGAAAAACGAGATCGAATCAGTAATGGGAAGAATTCATAGAAATCCTGTCTGAAAGCAAAAGATTTTATGTCGGGAGATAAGGATAGCATCTAGAACCATGCCGCGTATTTCAAAAGATGACTTAAGACTTGCAATAAGAGACGCACTGGTCATTTCTTAACTGATAATTTCAAAGAGAATAGAGTGATAAAATGAAAACAACTACTCAAGCGGTACGCAAGGGGAGTTCACAGAAAATTTTGTTTATGGATGATATTTTTTTCACATACACAAATTCAAACAAAATGATCGTATTTATACTCGACTGCCGACTGTCGACTGCCTCGGTGGCGCAGTGGCAGCGTACGCGACTGCTGTCCATGAGGTCTCGGGTTCGTATCCTGGGTCGGACCAAATGTTTGCATGATCTGCAAATATTTGTTTCGGAGTTTGGGTGTTTTCTATGTATAATATGTATGTATTTACAAAAAAAAATGTATTTATGTATTCATATCAGTTGTCTAGTACCCATAATACAAGCTCTGCTTAGTTTGGGACTAGGTGGCGTTGTGTGTTAGATGTCCGAAATATTTATTTATTTAAATATTTATTTATTTATACTGAAAACTCTAAAGAAGCTTCCCAATTAGTCAACAAAGTACAACGTGGGCATTATCTGACTTGGATGATGGTTTGGTGGGGTGTTAGCTGTGTAGGAGTGACTGTGCCATATTTTTGAAATAAAGATATCAAAATATAGCACAAGTAAGGCCCTTTTACAACGCCAATAACCAAGAATGATCCTTTTAGCGTGACTCGGCGCCGGATCATAAAGCTCGATCCACCCGATCTTTGTTAGAAACAAACATTTCGGACTTCATCAGAGCAGCAGACTGGTCTTAATCCACTGGATTATGATTTATGGTAATTTTTAGAGAGCTTGTTCTAAAAGCTATGTAAATTTGCAGTCTCTAAAACAACCCATACGATTAGCGGTGAAGAATTTTTCCATAGATATAGTTCGTGCTGCTATTAAGAACTGGCCTCAACGTTTAAAGCACTGCGGTCTCCAGGGCTGACCTAAAGGGCAATAGCCCTTTAGGTCAGCCCTGGAGACCGCTTCGAATAAACTTTATATACCTTTATATATTTTTGATGGTTTTATATTAATTTATTGAACTAACACACTATAATAGTAATAAATGTTACGTACAACAAAAAATGTTGTTTTTCTTTGTAACAATATTTATGGCAAGACTATGTAGATTACTAAAATATTTTAGTCCAGACGTAGATAAAATTAATGTTCAAGTTTTTTATCACAAGAATTAGGTTAAGTTCGTTAATTTATACTTAAGTTTAGTATTATCAACAGCCTTTAAAAGGCAAGAAACAAATTAGTGTAGAAAAACTGAACATATTATGTTTACTAACTTATGTCTACGCCACTATACCTGTTTACTTCTACAGCGACACACCCTAATCGCGTTTACGATGGTTCGGGGTGTTACAAAGGGGTGAGGGGTTGACAAGTAAGTTGGGGCGAACAAACTTTAATTTGAACATAATAAAAATTTATAATATAAAATGTTTCGAACTCATAAACAAAATAATTATCTTTGAATAGAAGGTATTATGATTTTCAACCACTTTTGATAGTTTTATAAACATATTGACTACACGGTTGGCCTGTGGTGGTTTCAGTGGTCGCCACACCGCTTCCTAATGCGCCAAGTGTTGTGGGTTCAAATCCTACATGAGACAACACTTTGTGTGATCCATAAACTGTTGTTCTAAGTCTGGGTGTACTCTGTGTCCGTTTCATGTATGTTTGTAAAGATCCTATATATATATCGATATATTCCTAATGCGGGAGTAGTCCTTAAAAAAAAAAGAAAAAATATAGTTGTTTAAACGTGTTATAAATGCTATAAATCCAAAAAAAAAAGTTGCCAACATTAAAACATGCTGTGTCATAATAACCATAATATATCATCAAACGAATGTTATAATAAACTAAGAGCCACCGTTCTGTAGTCTTACGGTATAATGGCAAAGTACATATAATTGCTTGGTATACTTAACTAACCTGCAATAGGTGAAGTGGGGATTAAGTATCCCCATCAAGGGTTCCTTTTGGCCGTGACCAGAAGTCGAAAACTATCAAAATTGACTCTGAAAACGTGATTTAAGCATGTCTGCCGTTTTAATATCTTAAAATATTTTTTCAAAACAGCAGACATACTAAAATCACTTTTCTGATATAAGAAATTTAATAAGTATATTTAATTTCTTATTTATCTTAATTGCGTTCGACTCTTGTTGATCTGTCCGTGATGTTAATTATCCTATCTTAGGCACGCCAACAAAACACATTTAAAAAAAGTAATAAAAAGGTTAGATAGTTTCGGAGTTCATCGTGAGTAACAGCATGATACAATAATTATATCACTATCACTGTATATATTATAAAACAAAGTCCTCCGCCGCGTCCGTCTGTCTGTTCGCAATAATCTCAAAAGCTACTGCATGCAAAAAGCTAAGTTGCTCCTTATATTATCAACTATCCACCAGTGAAAGTCCCTTCGAAATCGGTCCAGCCGTTCCTGAGATAGGCCTAAACAAACAGACAGACCGACCGACAGACGGACAGATATTGTAAAAAACGTTATTTTGGTATACGTACCTTGTAAACAAGCATATGCATTTAGTAAAAAGCGGTTTTTTTTAATATTGCAAACAGACACTCCATTTTTATTCATTTGTAAGACCATTTCCATTCGGTTTATTCAGTTAGTTAATAATGACAGAGAAGGAAAACACGTAAAAGACACACCAATCCAGCAATTTCAAATGTACATAAAACAAATATGCCTGTGAAAAAAATATTAGTAAACAGTGAAGTATTTGTTTTTCCCACAAATATCTTTTCAACACAACTATCGAAGTATTTACACTATTAGACTTTAGACGTGGAAATGAAAACATCGTTCACTTTCATGGAATGTCTAAAATAGAGCAATTGAGACCGACTAAGATTACCAAATGTACTCTGTTTTATATCTATTACTGCGCGTAGGTGAGCCGACCAATGTTAAAAATAAATAATAAATAAATATTTCGGATATCTAACACACAACGCCATCTAGTCCCAAGCTAAGCAGACCTTGTGTATGGGTACTAGACAACTGATACAAATACAGATATACTTTTTTTTGTAAATACATACATACATATTACACATAGAAAACACCCGAACCTAATGTTTGTATGAAACAAATATTTGCAGAACATATAAACATTAAGTCCGACCCGGGCATCGAACCCGAGATCTCAAGCACAGTCGCATACGCTAACACTATGCCACCGAGGCAAAATAATTTATAATAAATATGTTATAGATATTGTACGAATGTAATAAAAAGAATAATAATAATGCATTTATTTCTGTCATCAAAAACGAAGCTACATACAATATGTACAATACAACACAAAACACGGCCCTGTGTGAGAGACCGGAGGCTATACTACGTCATCCCTATGTTACAGACCTCCAGGCCCCATCCCGAGCATATAGAATTTTACACAAAAACAGTAAATAAAGCCAAGCTAGTTTTAATAGTGTTGATTGATATAATAATGTAAAAAGGTTTTCTAGTTACATTTCACCGTCACATCAACAGCTTTAAGTTTTACAGTTTCGTTAATTTTATTATTAAAAATTGTATTTGCAACAGCTTTCAAAATAACCACTGCTGGACTTAAGCCTCTACTTCGAAAGGAGGTGTTGGCCTACTATCTTATCAGTTTAATTAGTCTAACAAACGCGTGCTGATAGATTGAGTTTGAGAGTGTCACGACTTTTATTCACCATGTATGTCGTAAGAGCAGGCTGAGGTAGCATATGCTAGCAAAGAGCACTGGAAATAGAAGGAAAGCTAAATATTATATACCAACCCATCTTGTCAGCGTGGTATTATAGACCAAAACCTCCTTTTTAAGGAGATGCCTATGTACCTCAGTGAGCTATTTTAAAAGCTGTTGAAAGGATGTGATGGTGAAAACATTTTTTTTTAAATAAATTCATCGAATCTGTTACAATAGTAATTAATTTTTATTTAAACCTTGCATTGCATACAAAAAGTCCTAACCGCCTTGTACTTGAAATTTTATACCTGCACTGGACATATTTGCAATTAGAAGTCAAAATTAACCCCTCCCCACTATAATTTAAAAAGGGTTGATTCGGTCGTAGCTATACCGCAGTCTCACAAAAATGTGATGTATCTCACTTCAGTAGTTTAACTATGGTAATGTCGCTAACCAACATACGCGGGCGTAGCCGCGGGCAAAAGCTAGTATACTAAAAATATAAAATTCACACAAAATAGTAAGGTCTAAAATGACACCAGTGACAACTGTCATAGAGTTTTTAGGCTATATTTTAAAGACAAGTAGAGACAATCTTCCAATTCACTACTACTGTTAGTTGAATTCCTTTCTTCTTTTCTTCAAACTCAATCTTTGTACTAAAAGTGGTATGTCGCTCGTAAATTTCGCCTGAAATACTATAAAACAGTTCATTTTAATTTATACTTACTTACAAGTTGACGGAAAACATCGTAATCTATATCTTATCAATGGATGGTACATAAACGTTATGAATCATACGAAAACGCGACGAAGTAGTGTACACGAAATTATTGACCTAGTTACTTTCGAAGCAATAAATTCTATTAGATAAGATAAATTATTTCCTACATTTATTATTATAAATATATAATAGTAAATGTAGGAAATAAGGAAACACTGAAATTTTGATTCTGGACACGTGTATTTTGCATATAATGACCCGTTTTTAACCCCCGACGCAAATAGAGAGGTGTTATAAGATTGGCATCGATTTTTGTGTGTGTGTGCGTCCGTCTTTGGTATCGTAGCTCTCAAACGGTTAGAAAAATTTCGATGCGGATTTTATTTATTTAAAAGCCAGTTTCTTTGCATGGTTCTTAGCTATGTGTGATAAATATCGGTCCAGCAGTGTAAGAGTATCAGCTCTTTTTCAAAATGATGTAAGGCATTTTTGGCGTATGATTACTCGATTTCATCGAAAAAAACAAAGACACTTTAAAATAAGATGTCGCCAAACTCAAGCCTTTATAATAATGTCCATATTTTTTTATTATCATGTATGCCTTCGCCAAAGTAACTCCTTCCTCCTGCTGGTGGAAACCATGAAAAGAATGCAAGAGTGGTGGTTACCATACGCATTGCGAATGTAGACAATACAGCATTTGGACTCCCACCGTGGTGGCTTATATTTGCACTTCAAGTTTTATCCCCCTTTGCAAATAAATTTTACTCAGGGAGCTGTAGGAAATTGAGAATGCAAAGAGATAACATACAAAAACGTACAATAAGCCAAATTGATATTTAATCAACATGTGTTTTAATCGAAAACTATTTGGTAACGGTAACCAGAAGCTGAAAATGTGCAAAAAAAAAATGTTGACTTGTTCAGACTTGAAAAGTCGTTGCTTAACTTATTTAGTCGTAAATACATGTAAAAAGTGTGTTAATAAACGATAAGATAAGAAATTAACCGATATCCCTGAATAGATAAACACAATAATACCTGCGAATACGCATATTTTTCGTAATATTACTTTCATAATGAAATACCACAATATGTACGTCTCTACAGTATATACTTTCACATGTATTGAGTGAAAAGCTGTTAATGTGAAAGTAAAAACAAATTAAAATTTATTTATTTGTTTTGATAGATAAAGATCTCATAACAGAATCCGATGGTAAAATATATCATGGTAGATTCATAAACGCCGCGTTATTAAGATCATTTTTCATCTTATGAGCCCTTTACAATCCACCTCTGAACATAGGCCTCGCTGAACGTGGGCCATAACCCTAGGTCCTTCATCCATTCCATTCCACTCCTATAGGTCATCGGTCTTGTGACAGATGCGATCATCTCAAAGTATTGCACCATACTTATTCTGGAAGCTATTTCAGTAGCTTTTAAAATATTTCAATAACAACCAGTCTTTGTGTCTTTCTTCTTCTTCAGCCTATTGCCGTCCACTGCTGAACGAAGGCCTCCCCGAAAGAGCGCCAACCATCCCGGTCTTTAATTCAGCTTAAATCGGTTGGCAATTGGCATAGGTTGAAAATATTGTAAAATAATGTTATGTCGTTGTTTCAGACAAGACCTGCTAAAATGGTACGGTTGGGGCTACAAAGACTCCATGTTCGAGCTCGATGGGCTAAATGCGTCTTTTACCGGCAACAGGTAAGTTTATGAGCGTGAAGCAACAAAGTGAAATTGACTACAAGAGGTATCAAAAATTATCATCATCAGCAGGACATATAGACCTCCCCATAGAAAGGAGGTTTTGGCCTATAATACCGCGCTGACCAGACGGATTTGTATTAGGTTTATGTCAAGTCTTCCTCGTCTTCGCCCTGCCGTTGACCGGCCTAGTATACTCCCTTAGTCGGCATTAACGATAGCCTTGGGATGAATAGAGCTAGTGACACGAATTTTTATGCAAAACTTCAATTTTCAAAGAAAACTAATATTCTTGAAAACGAACCCGCAATCTTGAATTCGGACCATTTTGGCTAAACTGCTAGTGAGCAGATTTTTCATAGTGTATAAAATAATTTGAACATACTGTACCCAATGAGCCGATATTTTGAAGAAACTTCGAATGAAAAGTACTCTGAAAACGTCAGGCTCCCTCAAAAACTTTTATATGGTATAAAATTAAGTTGCTTCCACTATCTGTACGCTTATCTTTTAAATTCCCCAATGGATTTTAATGCAGTTTTCAGCAAGAAATAGAGTATCTCTATCTATTCTCTATCATATCTCTAGTCTGGGCTAGACATCTTCACCGACTAACACAATGTCGTCTGCATATAGCATGAACAATGATCCCTCCTAATGTATGTCCAATGTCTGAGCATCCATTATCATGAAAGAAGTATGGGCTAAGATCCGGTCACTGGTGCAAACCATATTGGTCGGTGTTTATCGCAACCGATCTTAAATAGGTGCTAGATCGTCTATACATAGCTCGAACCAATGCCACATACTTAACAAGCACTCTTTCTTCTTTCTCAGAAACAGTATTCTAAGTTTCCAGCTTTAGAATAATAACAGACACAGGTCAGACAGTGTCATTGATTAGTCCAGTTATGACTAGTCCAGTGCAAAATGCGGGTATATAGTGGGCGAGCGTTAAATTGGCACTTCCCGTTCTCCAGCACACGTGTGTTACTAATCAACAAATATTTAAATGAGTGTATGTGTATAGGAGTTATTTTCATTACTTTGAGTACCGAATTAGTCTATTTCTCGCAGTTGATGTTGTGTCAATGCTGATGAGCAATTGAACTGCTAAGTAGTGTCTCCGTCTGAAGGCGGGATCGTGATTATTAGTTATCAGAGCCCAAGACAAGACCTCTATTTTTTAAGTAGATATCATTATCTTTAGTTCACTGCTAGACATACATAGACCTTTTTTTTATGGAATAGTGGGCAAACGAGCAGACGTATCGCCTGATAGTAAGCGACTACCGCCGCCCATGGACACCCGTAACACCAGAGGCGTCACAAGTGCGTTACCGGCCTTGGGGGATGGGGAGGGGAATGAGGGGAAGGGATGGATTATGGGCCTCCGGTATCCTCACTCACTCGGTGAAACACAGCGCAGGCGCTGTTTCACACTGGTTTTCTGTGAGGCCGTGATATCACTCCGGTCGAGCCGGCCCATGCATGCCGAAGCGTGGCTCTCCCAAGTAAAAATCTCTCCCATTGACGCCTCTCTGATCGATTTACGTAGTATATATATTATTTGTTTGATATAGTTAGATTTTATGTAAAGAAAAGATTGATTTCAATTGTGCCTTATTGTAATATTTGATTTAATTTTAGATGTTATCTATCATAAGATTTGATTTTAGTTTTAACTGAACCCATATGAAGTTTTCCAACTCTCAGTTCAGTTCAGTCTATTCACTCCAACTGGATAGTGTCTCACAAAATTGTGTCAAGGAGTAATCCTGTACCCCATTCAGTTAAAGTGCCTTGAAAACACACTCTTCAGATATTTGAACGTGTAATATCATATTACGACCAATAAAGACCCCGATGTGTGAGATTGACAAAAGACTATTATGAAAATAGTGTATTGAGACTGCAATTTACGTGAATTTACGACTTATGTATGATATCGTATCGTATCGTTTTTACAATATTTCTTATAAATGTTTATTAGGCCAGTAGGTGTGTATTAGGTCGTGGCGTCACGATAAAACCTTCCTTGATTAATAGGCTATCTAACACTGAAAAGAATTTTAATATCGGATCATTATTTTCTGAAAATAATACGTTAAACCAAAGAAACAAACAAACTCTACAGCTTTATAATATTAGCATAGCTAAATAAACTTTGTTGGTGTCTAAGGCGCATTCGATGCAAGTAATACCTTACTTACACGACCTATATGGCCATGATGGTTAGATGACAATAATAATGTCATTGTCAATATTGATCAAAACACAATTACTATGTGTGTGGTCTAAACAACTAGTACCTACCTCTATGTAGTCTAAAGTAAATAACAAAGGTTTCTACTGTAATGTTTATTTTCTGATCAAGTGATGAAACATAAGCAAGTGTTTACTACGAGATCCTATAATTAATGCTAAAGCTTGGCGTGCTCAACAGTTCGAGACAGTATTTCACTCTGGCCCACCATCTTCTGCTTTATACGGCACAGGTTCGACCTCATCTGGAATACTGTTCTCATCTTTGGCCAGCACCAACTTCTCCCTCTGGACTGCATTCAACGAACTGCGACTTGACTGCCAGGAAATTCCAATGCGACTGGACTCTTTAGCGCTGCGTAGAGATATGGCTTAACCACAACTGCGCTGCCACATAGCGAAGCATCTTCTACCGCATTTACTATGAGGGTGCTCCGAGGAATTGCTTGGACTGATTCCTCTCGCCTCTTTCCGCCATCGTCTTACGTGACAGCAATTCCATCCCCATCACTTTGATGGCTCAGTCCACAACTGTGGGGTTTCCTAGGAATGTTCTACCTTCAAGAAAAGAGCGTACTCCTTTCGAGAAGGCCGGTAACGCTCCTATGACGCCTCTTGTGTTGCGGGTGTCCACGGCCTTACTATAAGGCTAACCGTCTGCTCGTTTTCCCCCTTTTTAATAAAAAAATAATATTTCAAAAATTAACACCTTTATCACTATGTGTCGCTGCCACGCACGGATTTTTATGCGGTTTTCATTTGTATATAGAGCGATTCTTGAGAAATGTTTTCGTATTTAATTTAATTGACTGTTGAATATGTTGGCTAAAATAAAATGATTTTTGTTGAGGACGTCTAAAAAAAGCCGAAGGCAGAGAAATATAGGCTATATTCCATTTTCCGTAATAAACCCATGCGTAGCCGGAGCGGATTGCTAGTAAAGTATATAAAGATTAACAAATATTAACAAAGTTCTATTAGTAAGTATAAAATTTAAATACCAATTATGGCAATTTCCTTAACCGATTCAATTGTTCAAAATCAGTTATATAGTTAAAGCAAAACAAACAGTTGAGCACTTGCTACGTAACCGTAGCATGTTACGTTACGCTAACGTAGCAAGTACTTCACGTAAAATATATTAGTATGTGCTTTTTTAAAGTGGAACTTTTATTACATCGTCTCAAATTTTTTGGTCTGTATATCGCATGTCGCGTGACGCGTGACGGTCGGCCAATGTCCAGTGGCCAGTCGGACGGTGTGCCAGTGCTCCACGCTAATTTGTTTGTTTTTGTCAGTGTTTAATATAAATGTTGTTATTTATTTGCTTTATTAGATTTATTTATTTGCATGTGAAAAAAGTTTCACTTTTACCGTGGTTTCATAAAACCACAAAATCCTTTTTTTATAAATAACTCTTTTCGATATAAAAATGATAAGTAATACAAATGATAACTATTAAGAACAATTTTTTTCACACAATGCCATCTAGTCTTAAACTAAACAGAGCTTGTACTATGATTACTAGACAACTGATAGATATACATAAATACTTTTCCTTTGTAAATTAATAATATATATTATACACAGAAAACACACAATCTCTGAAACAAATATTTGTAAATCCTACAAATATTTAGTCCGACCGCGGAATTGAACCCGAGATCTCAAGCAGAGCATAGCACACGCTTCCACTGCTCCACCGAAGCAGTCAATTTTAATCAACTTCGTAATTGAGTGTTCAGTCGTATGTACTTTTGCAGATGTTTTGTATGTTCACCACATTTTGTTTTAAAGTTCCAAAAGTGGGAATCTGGGGGGAAAATCACATGAACTCAAAATGTACCTGAATTTGGAATGTACCTGATGAAGACGCTCTCGTCAGCTCATATTTTCTTTTAGCAGAAATCTGTAGTGTTTTTGACAACTTCTTTCATTCAGAAACGATTGTATAGAATAAATGTACTGTTTGTTTTGATTATTTAACTATACCATTCATGCTTATATTATAAATTCTAAAGTAAATCTGTCTGTTGGTCTGTTACACTTTCACAGCTAAACCACTGCACCGATTTCAATGAAATTTGGAATGGACATTGATGATTGCGGAAAGACATAGGCTATTATATACTGCTTTAACCGGCATACCTACGCGCGGGCCAAGTTGCGGGTAAAAACAACAGCTTTCATCTATGTATAATGTCACAAGATTATATACACACATAGATGTATTCCTTGATATCAAATGGCATATTGTAAAAGAAATTAATGGAACTACAACCCAACCAGTACGTGGATAAATATTCCCATGTTTGCATGTTTGTCATTCATAACCAATGACTACAAACACGTTGCAATGTTGTTTGCTTTTTACCGTAAAACAATATTGGCGTTGTTTAGCTCGGTATTAGATATGTTGTCGCTATTTAATCTTGCGGTTTTGCGGTGTATTACAAACAATGGGATATAAAATGTCAGATACACCCTTTTTGAACAGTTTCATTAAACATTATTCGGGTTAATAGTAAATAGCAGAAACATGATATCACATTAACAACCTTCAGTATTCCACAGCTAAATTTAACCTCTTCTTAGAAAGATTTAGGCGTGCTAAACCTCGCTGGCCACCTAGCTTGTTATAGGGTTTATTTCCAGATTTCCTTCTCTTTGTGGTGCTGTTTTCCTGCGTAAATAGCTTCCTTAGTAGGTTCTTAAGACACTCACGGAATAAATAGGGTGGTGTCACTCCGCATTCTTAACTAAATTTTATAATGGTGGTAATTCTGTTGTTGTCATCACTAAACTAAAATTGACTAAAATTTGTTGTTGGATTATATACTTTAATCTCATCCACCTGCAGTCTGGTTTTTGATATCTCACATGTCAGCTGTCACGGTATATAGGAATTTACAAGCGCTAGCCTGAGGGTGACTCTAATAGAAGTAGGCTAGGGTGAAGACGCGGAAGCTGCGGAGCGTGCGCGCCTGGGGAGATAGCAACTGGATCATCGAGGTTCCCACACAGTAGGGGGCCATCTACGAACGGTAGGTGGCCCGAGATTCGTTACGGTTCCAGGGTTTTCCTTTCTAGGGTGCACCTGGTTCCCCGGCTAATAGTACCCTAGGGAGTGCGGTTTTAGTCGGTTCGAGTCCGACATGCCACGAGAGGTGGTATCCGAGAGGACTACCGCAAGACGAAATAAAAATAATGAGTAGTGGTCACCATGCTCTGTACGAATGCAGACAATGCAACAATGTCCCATCGTAAACCACACTATAGCAGCCTATTGGAATGCTCCTGCATCATTGGATCTCCGATCTTGCACTCACCAATAAAACACGATAGCACGAATGCTGTCATTTAAGGTTGATCTTCTGTGAGCGGCTTGTTCGTGTTGCCTACTACAGTGTGGCCTACTACCTTCTGTTCATATTGATTGGTGAACAATAATAATAGTACCTACTTGACACCCGGCGGTCTGGTTCAAATTAGAAAGAACCTGCGCTATTATGACCAATGACCATACTCAATATTATAAATATTATTTTAACGAAAGTTTTGGTCTAGTGATTAGTAATCCTGACTGCTAAGTCAAGGGTTCGATACCCAGAACAAATATTTTGCGAGATGAACACGGTCATTTCTTCTGCATAATATATTTGGGCGTAAGTTATCGAATATGTGTTTATGTATACATTTGAAAACTTATGTTTATCAGCAGCGTGGTTACCATTATACAGGCTATGCCTACTTCTAGGTTCAGACAGCTTTGCCTGATATTTAATTTCCAATCAACAAATAATTTCGTCTACTAAAAGTATTTATGTCATAGTATTATCACTATTTTATTTAACATAGGTAATAGGCATGACTTAGTACTATTACTTGCAACTTTCAGGGTCATTGCGCCGATAAGCGACCAGTTAGCTAAGTTGCCTACTTCAGATGATTTAAAGAAAATGTTATCTATACGCAATAAAGTTTTTGTTAGTGAAAAATGGTTTCAAGTATAGTCTAGCATATAAAATAGCAAGCAGGATATAAAACATAAAATAAAGACGAAAGGTCGGTTTACGAGCACTTTAATAAGTTTACGATCACGAGTGAGCTGTTTTGCAACCAATATTTTAATATAAGGACCAGTTTCACCAATTTGTGATAATGTTTTAGATATTTTGACAGTTTTCCGTCAAATAGCATTATTCAACAGATAAAATTTGCTGTGAAAATTATTATTTTTTTATTTATATTTTTTTTTCTTACCTTTTGCGGTTTTTTTTTACGGCAATCCCCTCGGATACCTCCGACTGGTGGTTATGTCGGACTCGGACCGACTAAAACTGCACACCACCTCGGTTACTAAAAGCCGGGGAACCAAGTGTACCCTCGGAAGGAAATCCTTGGGATAAGATACACCTGGTTGATAACTAATTGCGGACGAATAGTTAACAGCACTCATGGCTTTTCAAATTTCTACAAACATTGCTGTAATATGATTTGATTTAACTACAACTTCAACGATTTTCTTTTTGGAAAATTAATTTCATTTTTTTTTGTACAATATTTTATCGTCCTATTCAATAATGAATGTAGAAATTTGGGTTTGAGTCTCTACGTGATGAACGTTTAGTTTCGAATCTTAGACTGTAAAGATGTTTTTATGAAATGTGAGATCTGAAGTTTCGTTAACGCCAAGATGTTCTTCTTTCTTCCAATAGACCACATCCATAATATATATACTGCTTACTTTGAATGAATATTCTACTAGCCTGTACCGGCCCGCGTATATATCGTTTATCGCTTTAAAGAATAGCTATGTCACACCTTGAGAATCAGAGTATCTCCGTGGTAGGTATCAGACAGAAATAGTAATTTCGATGTTATAATATTGTTATGGATGAGCCACTGCTAAATCTGCTTTCAGGAAGCCTTTCATGTCTTCTCCCTTCCCACACCCACAATCAGTTAATGGGATAGTTACCTAAAAGTTTCTTTGCTTTAAAATAATATTTACTCATTTTAATTACAGGTACTCCATTGGTGGGCACTCTCTTCCATTCCTAGCACAATGGGCTATAGACAAATTGGGTGTGGATTCAGTTAATGGGATAGTTACCTAAAAGTTTCTTTGCTTTAAAAATAATATTTACTCATTTTAATTACAGGTACTCCATTGGTGGGCACTCTCTTCCATTCCTAGCACAATGGGCTATAGACAAATTGGGTGTGGATCCTTCTCGAGAGCCAAAGATTCCTAAAATGCCTACCAAGTTTCCAGACAGCCGGCTACCGAAAAATATTCAGGCGGAGTTGGAAAAAATTGCGCTGGTTAGTGTGGACGGCATGGATAGACTTATCAGGTCTCACGGACAAACTTTAAAGGACATGTCTCAGTTGCGGAATAATAGTTTCCCAAGGATTCCGGATGCCGTGATCTGGCCAGAGAGCCATGAACAGGTGAGTTTTAATACACTTTGACTACAAAAAACCTACTTGCAAATTAATGTAATATTTAGTTTGAATATAAATTAGAAAAAGGATAGTCTTTTTTTATTTGCCGAGCTTTTCTTGTTTTCTGCATTTTAGTTACGACACGACTTTGTTATTCAGAAACCAGAAGGAGTGAACTGCTTTGTCGGTAATATAGTGATCCTTGTCCCCAATTACTAACGATATTTTCCCTCCCCTTCTTCACAATCCCCTTCTTCATTCATTCCTGTTGTTACATACAAATGCAAAACCTAGGCTTTAACCCTAAAAGCAGCCAGCTCGCAGACTTTGAGCGAAAAATCTTACGAAAGATCTTAGGACTAGTTAGGTCAAGCATAGGGTACCGTATCCGTGTGAATCATGAGTTAAATGCCTGATGGAGAACAAAACCATCGTTTGGTTCTGCAAGGCGCAGATCTCTTTGCAAGAATTCCTGACTCAAGAGCGATAAAGGCTATCACAAATTGGGCCCCTCAAAAATAGAACGCGTGGTAGGCCCAATAAGCGGTGGCGGGACCGTACTGAGGAAGACCTAGCTAATCTAAGATAGAAGACCAACTGGAGACGTACTGCCCTGAATAGAGATTACTGGAGACAAATTGTGAAAGAAGCCAAGACCCACACCACGTTGCAGCGCCTCAGAAAGAAGAAGAAGAAGAGCCCCATTCTTTACTTTAACTGAAAAACTCTCATGACATTGGATTATTATCCGACTTCAAATAAGGAAGAGTTTCTCGTTTTGATTATATTTTTTATATTTGTTACCTCAGAACTTTCAACTGATTCTTTTTTTGTTTGAAAGGTGGTCCTTCCCTTGTTAATTTGGTCCAGTTCTTGATATCTTTTAAATTTATATAAAATATCATCAAGAAAACAATTCCAAAAAAATTACCTAAGATAGTAGGTAATTTAAATACAGATTCATCTCAAAGAGACGCTTAGGAATGGGTAGTTAATGATTTGTTAATGTAGAGTGCTTTGGGGAAGGTCAGGACAGGGCATACCTGTCGAGTAGTGAATGTCTTCTGGCTGTAGTAATAATGAAGTAAAAAGCTTAAATTCATAGAAGATATCGGTTTGAATAATCTGAATAGAGCACAAACTAATAGAACAACTATTTATGCGATACAGTCACTGTATTGCAAAAATAGTATCCTTACCAATTGGCAAAGTAACTGCTATCGTTACGTCATGTAGTAACTTTGGATAGCTTAGCTAGGCTAGAGATCTATGCAGCTTAAAAATTTTATTTACTTATCAATATTTCAGGTGGAACAAATTGTCTCTTGCGCATCTCGACATAATTTCGTAATCATTCCATTCGGTGGTGGTACTTCAGTGTCCGGTTCCGTTACCTGTCCAGCCAAGGAAACTAGACCAATACTCGTATTGGACACCAGCGATATGAATTCGATACTGTGGCTGGATAAGGAACAACTACTCGCCAGAGTCCAGGTAAGATCCTTTTTACTGATCGTCTTTAAATCAGTTTTGTGACATTCTGAGCACTGGTAGCTGCAGTGTATGGATACTCTTTAACTACATTGATCAATGATTTTAAAATTACCAGCCTTTTAACGAATTTATTTCTTCAATCCTATCCGGTTATCGGATATTATTTAACCTTAATTTTTTAATAAGTTTGCCATTAATTTTTCGATCTACGGCTCGCATAACCTTTCAGCAATTAGATTAAAATGCAGTCATGCACCGGTTCATTTTTAAATATCGCCAGAAATACAAATTCAAAAAACTGCAACATTTATCCTGCACGAGTTCGAGTCAAAATCAGCTAATGTAAAGCTATGTAAATTTGACATTGTTTAAATCAACAATAAATAAAACTTTAGCTACCTACAACAACAAAAAATATTATTCTGAATACATCATGGTAATAATACGACAGGGGCATTGGTGTAATGTTTTCAAAAATATGAATTTAAATGTAGCCTTTCTCTTCTTTTCTGATCCATTTGACATTAACGTCATATGATATTTGTTTCTCATTGTATTTTCATTTTTTGCCACATCTGTCTTTAATGACCGAATTAGCTTAGAAATGACGAAAATATGACTTAGTGCGCTATATAAAACGAGTTTCTCTTTAAGTTATTACCGTCATCGACCTGCTGCTGTTTATGTCAAATTCTCTTATCACAGTATTTGTAACCAAACTTCTCCGAAACATCTTACCGACTTTTATTAATTCTTTTGTGCATATTCAGTGGATCTGAAAATAGATCGTCTTTAAACGTGCAATGCAATATATTGCTATTTTGTTATTCAGTGCTGAGATGGAGTGGGGCTTGGTTTGGTCCACCCCAAATTTTCATTTTAAAAAAATCGCTTAGAAAACAGCCGTTGGCCGGGTCACCAGTACACAATGAAATGATATTCTAATACACATAAGTGTATCTTTCTTCACTTTACCTACTCTAGTTGTAGGAAGGTCAGTCTGACCTCTATTTCAGAAACGTCTTTCGTGCTTATAGCTGCTAGTTCTGTAACTCAAATTTTCTCGATTCTTAATATGAATAGCCAAGTCATACCAAGATTATTTGGGGTCGACTTAGTCCAACTGCTTTTACTTAAACATCAGTTTTTCGATGGAGTAACTGCTATGGAACCTTCGCAACCCTGAAGACAAACTAAATTCGAAAGTTAAACATATTGCTAATAGATTTGAAGGCACTGACATTCCAGTTACATATACCCAAGTAACACCACATATTTGTCTAGGCCGCAAGGAGGCTTTTTTTATGGAATAGGAGGCTACCACCTGAATTTCGTTTTATCGAAATGCTTCAAAAGCTAACGTACTAACAAAAAACACTCAGTTATACCATTAAGGGTCTGAACTCAAACGTAGAAATCATTCAAGGTGCACATCTACTTACATTCAGTTGCAAAATATACTGTTAAAAATAATTCGTGACTGACTGGATTAAGGGACTAGAATACCTGATGGTAAGTGATTTACGCCGCACATGGACACCTGCAACACGAAAGGCTTCACAATTGCGTTGCTGGCTTTTGGGGAATGGAGAATGCGATGGGGAAAGGGTTAGGGTATGGACCGCCAGTATCCTCACTTACTTTTTCGCGCTGTTTCACACCGGTTTTCTGTGAGGCTGTGATATCACTTCGGTCGAGCTGGCCCATGCATGCCAATGGGTAGCTCTCCTACGGTAAGTCGATCTTATGTCCGAAGTCTCAAGTGTACCATAGAAACAAAATCCTGCTTCGACTCAGTGTTGCTTCTGCTAAAACAATAGTCTTATCCATCACTCTTATTGATATGAAAGAAATTAACATGGCTATGATGCTAAAAAATCTTATGCTGATAAATTTTTCTCGTTTTTACAGGCCGGTATTGTAGGCCAAGACTTAGAGCGAGAGATGCGAGCACGTGGATTCACTGTGGGTCATGAACCAGACTCCTATGAATTCTCCACACTCGGAGGTTGGGTTGCCACCAGGGCTAGTGGTATGAAGAAGAACACGTATGGCAATATTGAGGATCTCATTGTCCATACTAAGGTATATCAAACACTTTACAATTACACTAAACTGCTTTAGACTATATTTAATTAGTTTTCATTATTTTATTGTTATCTTTTCCCGGCTATTTTTGCAATTAATCTGTTAATTGGGCCCTTGTACGTGGGTTTGTCATCTTCTTACTCAGAAGTTCAGCAACCATTTCAGGTCACTACATGTTTCTGGAAGTGATGTGTTGTCTAGGCCGCAAGGAGTATTCCTCATTATTATCAAAATAGAGTGTAGCAAATCATTGCTCCTTAGAAATAAGGTTTGGTATATTGAACCAACTAAAACATTTGGGTCTAAGGGTTTCAAGTTCTCGGCTTGCGATACTCATGGAATAAATAGGGGTTGTGGCACTCCATATTCTTAATCCGTCACCGTTTCATAATATTTATAAAATGGTAATAGTTGAGATATAATTATTTTAGAAGATACTCTATTAAATGAATTTATAGAGAATCAAATGCCTAAATATATGAGCATTCGGCTATACAGTCAGGATATCCATTAACCGATGTACATTCAAGAAGAAAGTATATGATCTCCTTCTCAAAGAACTGCCAGAATTATCTAATTCATGGCATAGAAGGTTTGGAAAGAAAAAAAATCAATATAAATGGATAAGGTTTTTTGTCCACGACTATACGCTTCTTATGGAAAACTGAAGCGGGCATAATTACTAAAACAAGTTTCACAGAAATTTAAATAATTTTTACCAAAGAAAAATATGACCTTACGAAGTTCGCCGGGTCAACTGTAATAGTGTTCTGTCTGTATATTTATATATACATATATGTTTGGATATGTATATTGTTATTTATAGGTGTATTTATAAGTTTAATTATGTTGTGAACTTTGTACATTATACCTGAGTTCATAAGTATGAAGCCTCTGCACAACTACCTCATAAGATATCTACACCACAGGATGGTTGACTGGAAGAAAATACATTATGCATTAAGTCAGCCGATGCTTGGTGCATAAAATTAATAAATATATAAATAATACACTTATCCCGCCGTGGCGCTCATAGCCCAGTTGCACTCGGTGATTAGAAGCAATCATCGAGGGTAAGCAACAATGGCGCGGTCAGTACCTGGATGGGTGACCGCTGGTGGCATGTTACCATGAGCGTCTCCGTGATTCGGAGGTCACGTTAAGCAATCGGTCCCGGTTGTTATCATACGATAACAGTCGTGAAGCTTAGTTGGAGGCCTTCGGGCAGCTTAAAAACATCCAACGGCAAGATTTACGTAGCCACAACGTATTCTTGCCAGTCCCCAACCCGCACTTGGCCAGCGTGGGGACGTATGGCCTTAACCCTCTCCTGAGAGGAGACCCGAGCCCAGCAGTGGGACATTATGGGTTGCTGTTTTGTTTTTACACTTATCCCGCCGTAAAGGCACTAATATGTGTCCGGCTACTGTACAGGTAACTATTAGTATAGTGTAGTTTGCGGTGATCAACTTATAATTACCAGAAACAATACTTAAAAATACATATTAAAAAAGTTAAATTGCCATGTTTTTTATAACCTTCCCTTTTGCTTGCTTGTTTTTTTTTTCATTTTTACTTGGTATAAAAACAAGTCGCTTTCGTTGCCTGTTCGCTTAGATCTTTTAAATTCATATGATGGTTAATTTAGAAAAACTGTTTTATGATGTTCGATAGTCTCTCTTCTTGCCAAAAGCAATCACATTTCTACAAAAAATTAAGTTTTAGTAGGAAAAAATCCCATCTAAATTTAAAGTTAAAAACGTTCGGTAGTGTCATGGCGTCTGCTTGTGACGTCACGTCGCAGAGGTGACGTCACAAGCAGAACTGCTGAAGACTGCTTATGATATGATGGTTTTTTCGCAGGAACTCTGTACTCAGTTGTCTGTATAATATTCCCAGGTGGTGACCCCTCGCGGCGTTCTGGAAAAGGGTTGTCGAGTACCGCGTATCTCTTGCGGGCCGGAGTGGGAGCATATCGTAATGGGCTCTGAAGGCTGCTTTGGTGTTGTTACCGAGGTAAACACCATTTAATAAAACTAGTTTGTAAGCATATACTGTCCTACCACAGCGTCCACTTGCCGGAACGTTTCGTCTTTATGTTGAAAGAGCATAACATCCGTTCTTTCATAATAGATTTATAATACTATATTATACAAATAATAAAACCGAAGTGTCTGTCTGTAATTTCAAACTAACAGCTTTTCTCTAAATGCAAATGAAAGTTAAATACGATACTCTGACATTAAAAAGTTAAATACAATACCTATATTAAAAAGCAATTTTTTTTAAAAATCTGCTTGTTCCGGCTCCGTTCTCTGGAACGGCTGAACCGATTTTAACAGAACTTTCCCTGACAGATACTATAAGGAGTAAGGGTTGTGTGTGCTTTGTATGAATTTATTTATTTTTTTATAATTTTCTTACAAGACAACAAATATTCAAACTAATTCTAGTTTATTTTTTCAGGTTGTTTTAAAAATCCGCCCACTGCCCCCAGTTGTCCGATACGGGTCCTTAGTATTCCCGGACTGGGAGTCAGGCTTCCATTTCGAGCGGGAAGTAGCCAGGCAGCGTCTTCAGCCTTCCAGCATACGGCTAATGGATAATGAACAGGTGGGCTTCAGTACTATCGTTTCTTACCATTTTTCTTATTTGGGGTGGAATGAGATAGAGACAGAGTTCTGTTCCATTCCATTATTTATTTCGTATTTTGGATGTTTTCTATGTATAATAATACAAGCTCTGCTTAGTTTGGGACTGGAGGCGTTGTGTGTTAGATGTCCGAAATATTTATTATTTATTTTTTTATTTTCTTTATATTTAAGCTGCCAAAATGACTCTGCTCTGCCTGATGGAAAGCATGAGCAGAATCCAAGAGTGGTGGTCACCATCCTCAATGCGAAAAAGAACAATGCAGTATGGTGACCCACACTATGGCGGCCTGGGGGGAAAGGGGATGGTGAGGGGGATAGGGGGCGTTGGATTGGGGTATGGGCCTCCGGTATCCTCACTCACTCGATGAAACACAGCGTAAGCGCTGTTTCACACCGGTTTTCTGTGAGGCCGTGGTATCACTCCGGTCGAGCCGGCCCATTCATGCCGAAGCGTGGCTCTCCCACGGTAGACTGTATTTATTCTGACTCCTTCAGGTGGTATAAATGTAAGGTACGAGACTACTTGCTGAGGACTCGGTTCAATTCTCGGGTCAGACCAAATTTATGTAGGATTTTCAAATACTTGTTTCAAAGTTGGGGTTTTTTCTATATAATTAGGCATTATCCGACTTCAGTGATGGTTTGGTAGAGTGTTAGCTATGAAGGAGTGACTGGGCCTTTGTGAAAAAGGTATCAAAACATTGCCACAAATGTATCAAGATACCATTATTGAAAAGGTTGTTAAGCCCCTAATCAACACCATGTTCAAAAACCAAGAACGATTCTATTAGCAAGACACGGCGCCGGGTCAAAAATCTCGATCCACGTAATCTTAGTTAGAAACGAATGTTCCGGTCTTCATCAGAGTTTAATCCACTGGGTATGAGTTATGGACAGTTATAGAGAGTAAGGCTTGCTCTAAAGGCCATGATAATTTGTAGTCCCTAAAACAATCCATATGATTGGCAGTGAAAAATTTTCCCATAGAAAGTATGCGTGCTGCTTTTGATAACTTTCCTCAACATTTAAAGGACTGTATTGCAGCTAATGGAGGTTTTATATTAATGTATTAAACTAACACACTGTAATAGTAATAAATGTTATGTACAATAAAAACAATGTTGCATTTCTTTGTAACAATATTTATGGCAAGACTAAGATTTACAAAAAAAAGTATGTGTTTATATCAGTTGTCTAGTTTTTATAGTACAATTTCTCCTTATTTTGGAACTAGAAGATACTTCAAAATCTTTCTAGAACTTCACGGTGTAAACTAATAACTTTATATTCTCTATAACAGTTTCGCTTTGGCCAAGCGCTTAAGACAGAGAACACCTGGGGTGGAGTTCTCCTAGATGGGTTGAAGCGTTTCTATATAACCAAGATCAAGGGCTTCGACCCTTCCAAGCTGTGTGTGGTGACCCTGCTGATGGAGGGTACTTCGGAACAGGTCGCAGACAGGGAGAAGAAGCTCAACGCTATCGCTGCTCGGTATGGAGGGATCCCGGCAGGGGCCACTAATGGCGAGAATGGATATACCCTCACTTTTGTTATCGCTTATCTTAGGGTAAGTTATGAATTCGAAGTTGCCAGAAAAATAAAGTATAAAACTAGAGACTGCACGAAAGGAGGTTTAGTTTAATTTATTACCGCTTTCTGCTACGCTAAGTGTTGTGGATTCAAACTCCACATGGGAAAACACTTTGTGTGATCCTGAAACTGTTGTTCTGAGTCTAAGTGTTTTTTGTGTCCGTTTCATGTATGTATGTAAAGTCCCCGGTGACATAGGACTATTCTTAATAGCTTGATAACGCTTTATTTGACTTTCTACTTGAAATCGCAGGCTGCTCATGACATTGTCTGTAGAAGACTTTGTACTGGGTAAATACAAGCTTTATAAACTATATTCATTTCTCTCTTATTGGTTTCTGCTCATGCTTTCATGTGGTCACTTTGACAGGCCAATATATAATAGAATTAATTCAAATACTATTGGCCTTTCACCAGGATGCTGCCATGGAATACGACGTGGTAGCAGAGTCATTTGAGACCTCCGTACCTTGGGACCGGGCTTTAGCACTCTGCGCTAACGTGAAGAAGCGAGTAGAGGACGAGTGTCGCAAGAGAGGCATCGACAAGTTTCTCATGTCACATCGACTCACACAGACGTAAGTATATTTTTAATGGTTTTTCGGGTCCTCGGGTTGGAAGATCCTCATGGATGTCCATTGAGGAGGAGCGAAGTAGTCTATCGGACTCTTATCGACTAAAAACCACCCTGGTGTTCCCTTTGCTTGTCTATAGCCGAGAATCGCAATTGTATTCTTCCGCTACCCCGATAGGCATTGACCCACCTCACCCAAAACGGGTCCCGTCGCCACCGTCACTCATCGCGTCTCACTAAGAGTGCACATAGTACACTCTCGGGCATGTAATTAATTTTTTTTTTTTGTTTTTTTTTTTTATATATAAGCCGCCAAAATGTCTCTGCCCTGCCTGATGGAAAGCATGAGCAGAATCCAAGAGTGGTGGTCACCATCCTCAATGCGAAAAAGAACAATGCAGCATGGTGACCCACACTATGGCGGCCTGGGGGCGAAGGGGGATAGGGGGCGTTGGATTGGGGTATGGGCCTCCGGTATCCTCACTCACTCGATGAAACACAGCGTAAGCGCTGTTTCACACCAAATTACCAATGTCCATGAAAATCTACAAGTCAAGAGGCGCAAGTGCGTTTGCTGACCTTTTTCTCCTCTTAAGTGAAGGGGTTAGAAGGGCTTAAGATCTGATGACGTCACTCACACGGCGAAGAGCAACAAAAAAATTGCTTAAAACCGGCTTCATGTGAGGAAGTTATAACAAGAATGACTTTAAAAAACTAAAAGCCAACTACGTTCACCGTGGGAGAGGCCGGCTCGACCGGAGTGATACCACGGCCTCACGAAAACCGGTGTGAAACAATGCCTGTGCTGTGTTTCATCGAGTGAGTGAGGATACCGGAGGCCCATAATCCAACCATTCCCCTCATCCCCCTCCCCACCCTCCAAGGCCGTCAACGCACTAGTGAGGCCTCTGGTGTTACGGGGTGTCCATGGGCGGTGGTAATCGCTTACCATCAGGAGATACGTCTGCTCGTGTGCCTCATATTCCAAAAAAAAACGTTAAGACCAGATTATGTCACCCAGCGCATTATTACGAATCTATTCGTAACACCTCGAGACACCTCATTCAATAAAATCGGTTCAGTATTTTAATCGCTACGGTAAATATACAAATATACATTTACT
The DNA here is from genome assembly GCA_003709505.1 of Hyphantria cunea. Taxonomy (NCBI): domain Eukaryota; kingdom Metazoa; phylum Arthropoda; class Insecta; order Lepidoptera; family Erebidae; genus Hyphantria; species Hyphantria cunea. The sequence continues at coordinate 2,395,931 of PKRV01000109.1, forward strand.
GCCAAAAATATTACCCTTCTTTTTGGCTCCGTCGTTATTGTTAAATCCATTTATCAAAATATTTATGAGTATTTAACACATGTAAAAGGTTAAATTATTATTATTTTTAGGTACGATGCCGGCTGCTGCATTTATTTTTACTTCGGTCACAACACTGCGAAATGTACTGATCCAGTTACAACTTACGAAGAAATTGAAGAGGCTGCACGAGATGAGATCATTGCCTGCGGTGGTAAGCAAACATTTTCAAGTCTTATTGCAGTACCTAATTAGCTGACTGTATTGTAAATAAATATCTATTTAAAACGAATATAACAAAACATCTCGGAAAATTACATTATTACAGCTTTTAATTTCTTTTACAAATTTTCGTCAAATAAACATTTAATATATTGCTCAATTATTGAGTTGTCTAAAACAGTGACATCGTAAATTTGTATTCATCTTTAGTACATTAAAGTAGTTCATACAAAGTTTTCGTTTTGCCAGATGATAAAAAAAGAAACTGTTTTGACTAAGATGCCAACTACCCTATTGGTAACACTGACTGACAAATAATTCAATTTTAGAATTAGTCAATTGACGACCCAATTAAAACAATCAAGTCTTGCAAACGTTCAAGTAAAACCCTGAACAATTTAAATTAATTTCAATATTACTTTGATTTATTTTTTTATCAAATTATGTAAACACAATATAATTCTTTAAAAATTATAAAAAAAACTACGATTTGTTGTTTTTTCTGCAGGCTCAATATCACATCACCACGGTGTCGGTAAATTACGTAAAAAATGGTACACAGATACGGTAAGCGATCTCGGTAGGGAACTTCTTTTGGCTACAAAAAAAGCACTGGATCCAGACAACATATTCGCATTATCAAACATGGCGCTTGAAGAAGAGACCAACGAAAAGAAAACAGTGATTAGTAAATTGTAAATCTAAATAGAAAATCTACTAACAATTTATGTATTTTAAAATTAAAATGAGAAGGAAATAAAATTAACATAGGTCCTCTATCTTAATTTTATTTTATTTCGTTCGAGTGAGCTCCGCTGAGCAACTGTTCTGGAACTTGGTACTTTTTAATATATTTGATATTATTATTAAGTACTTTCCGCATTGGTTTCATAATCATTAGCAATGTGGTAGTTGAATAATGTCATAATACATTTTTAAAAGTCGATACGTGACTGGCTAGGCAATGCAAATAGTTGACTGGGATATGTATAAACTGCAATAGGCAGTCACAATATTTCCCTTTTGCTCTTCAATGTGAATAAATTTGCTTTTGACCTGAAGGATGTTCAAATATAGTATTTGAAAACCTAATTACTAAGAAAGACAGACTAAATAAAAAAGAAAAGTTCGTAAGTATGTTTTTATACATTAAGCGCACTCTGATTCAAAGACCCAACGCTGCTTTACTGGTACACTACGGAAGTTATTGTAGCGACTACTTTGTACTTTTATTACGCATACTTAATAAAGATTAGATATTAAGCTAGAAGTAAATTATTATGAAAGGCTCATTCGTATTCCATAGTAATTAATCAATTATTTAAGAACATAACAGATTTGGTTCAGGATTTTGTAATAAAGGGTTTTTTTGTACTATTTTTAGCCCCTGACACCAAATCTTTGCCGAAACAAAGATTATTAAAAGAACAATAATATTAATGGCGTATATTGTCTGCTAGTGATCTAGTGTAAGTTAATATATATTGATATTATTATTAAGTATGTTAAATTGTGTAAGCACTATGTTTCCGAACACTGCTTTTTACGAACAATATTTTATTTCATTAAGAGAAATATGTACACACACTTAATTGTACCTATTTCTCCGACATTCAGCTCCTACTATGACCGTTGAAAATGTTTAATGTAGTTAATAAAATCAGGTTGATCGAGATTTGAGATATACAGCAAGATAGATAACATGATACTTTGAAGAAACTAAAATAAATAAACTAGAAACTTAAGAACAATTGGAGAACTCGGATCTAGTTATCAGTTTCAGAAAGTGCCATAGGACAATGCCATGATGAGCCAAAGTACTTTATTATTCCTTCCTATACCTTATTTCTGTGAAGAGAAGCATTTAAGACGTTACTCATATAGTATAGCAATGATCTTTATGCTAATTATTTTGCCAAAAGCTAATGGGTATAAAAAACTACTTAATTATGTAATCCATAAAATAAAACTACTTAACATGCTTTAATTTTGCACACATGGCTGGCATGGTGGTTTAAGCGGTCGCCACGCCACTTCCTACTGCACGAAGTGTTGTGTGTTCAAATCCCATATGGAACAAAACTTTGTGTGATCCACAAATTGATTTTCTTAGCTTTAGTGTTCGTGATCGTTTCAGGTATCTAAAGTTCCTCGCTTCGTTTTAAAAGAAAATACTCGTATTAAAAGTAATACTGACCATGGGATGGGGGAACCAATTTTTATCGCATACTTTTCGATTAAAAAATTTGTTCTCCCAAATTAACATTCAATTTCTCACAATGATTTCTTGGTTGTCTGATAAATAGGATATAAGATGGTCTTATTGGTAAAGTATTTTTAAATTAACTCTCATACCTCGGCAATGCAGTACTTGAAAGTCAATTATTACTAAACGAAACAAGAAAATTAGTTATAAATATCTCAAATAAATATACATGACGAAACTAAAGAGGCCTACAAAGGTCGGTTATAAGCAAGCAAATATACAGGTGAAAATAAAAGCGTGTTAAAAAGATGAAGATTCGAATATTACCGTTCTAAAAGTTATTTGATGTAGTTCTATCGTTTACTAGTATTTGTCTTTCAAGCATTATACGATTAAGTTAGAAAAATAAATTAGGTTGTAACAATAATATCTACAAATAATATTAACTTATAATGGTATCTTTGGTTAGGTAATAATGCAAATTAATCCTCTCTCTGTTCATATTAACAAATATGTTTCATATTGTGCCGCTCTTCACTTAAAAAACTATTAAATATTATTTCATATACCTAGTTACAATTATTGATTAGCATTCAAGTCAAGGAAGCAGTCGGATTACGCATACCCTCCCAACTTGACTCACTTCAAATCTAGCAACGCACTCATGACTCTTGAGTTTCACTAAGTAATTAGTAGTAACTCTAAAGGAAAATAATATATCACTTTCCTAACGCGCGTAATCGAGCAGTCAATTTGCCAGTATCCCACAATTGATTACGTCGTATTCTGCTCAACACCAAAAGTATAAATTTAAATTTATAAACAAAATATACTAAAGTTCATTTTAAACTCAACTAATACTTTATCAACTTACATTCCTGTAGTGTTTTTAAAGCATTATCTACTATCAATAAGCTGTAAGTACCTATGGCGTTTGTGATACATTGAAATTGTGTATCTCGTGTACATATTTATGTGATGAGGGTAATTGGAAATAAAGTTTGTGTTGCCAACGAAAAAGTCTTTTACTTATCCTTGTTCTTTGTTTGTTACACTAATCATATTGACAATATACTTTTCAAGTTCACTGCACTTATTAGAAAGTATAATAATAGACTAAAATCCCAGTCACTCCAAATATACGTCATTTTACGAAAGATGAAATTTTTAGGATCAGTAATCTAATATAAATTCAAAATTTCAATACACATGACGCGTATATTTGCCGCTATAGAACAGACAGGCGTCTTTTTCTGTAAACTTTAAACGAGTCTGGGAGGATCTTTGGCCCATCAGATTCGTCCGACTCATTGGGAAATATTTCAAAATATTATTCTTAATGAAATGTATAAAATTCAGCCTTCCTAAAATGAAGTAAGTTAGTATGATTTTTTTCAACCTTTGGTAACAGCTAATTGTAAAACGGGCCCGCTTTCAACTAAGTTAATTAATTAATTCCTTGCTGAGTAAATGTTAGAATACCAATTCTAAAAATTTCATCTTTCCTCATCTAACGTAAGTCTGTGGTGACTGGGTCTTGAACTATCTTGGCATTTTGCAATTTCTAAAGCTGTTTAATTTACGTATACTGCAACAAGTCGTAAAAAATTACTGTCGTAATACTTTCAAATCCCAAAAAAGGTGTATTGTCTTACAGTAAATATAACCATTTCTAAAATTCTGGTTTAGTCAGTCTTATATATTTTTTTATTTATGCAAGCACATATAGATGTAAAATAGAAACGTCTATTAAACTTTTCGCATATTGCGTACGGGATATGACCTAGCCTAATTTCCTCGCTCACTCACTCACACACCACCAAGATTTTAACAAATTGAAAATATCTTGAAATAGCTTCAAAATTCCATTAAAATATTGTCGTTGCCATTCAAAGCCATGCAGTCGTTGATACGATCGGCTCAAACAATATTTTTTCCTATTTTCGAACCAGCAAATATTGGGACTCAATTCAAACCGGATTCAAAGTGACTTATAAGTTTTTGTTACATTTATAAAGCCCAATGAGTCTAATAAAATGAAATTAGTATTAATTTAAATAGTATTTAGCAGGTTACTGTTATCATAATTATGATGATGATAAATTGTAATGGCTCAAAACAGTTTTGGTTTCGAATCCTAAGCAATATTATAATTGTGAAAGTGTGTTTGTTAAGTTTACATTCCTTAATTACTCATCTATTATCAAGACACTTTCTAAATATATAGTCAGTGGTGCAAAAAGGACGTATAAAATACCTCTATGGGGTTACAGAAACAGTAATATTTAAAAATCAAAAACAGTACTACTAAGACGTTTGCTTTTTTTATGTCTTTATCGAATTCTTTTATTGATTTCCGGTAAATGCATTAAATATGAACGGAAGTAACACCAACAATTTTTCAATTTTCCTTGATAGTTGTCTAATTTGTCAATAATTTGCTGTCGATGAAACTTAATAGCGAACAGAAAAAGCGTGATTAGTTGATAAAAGCGGGTAGTTCATTTAAAAATATATTAATTAAACTAGATTTGCGTGAAGTGTACTGAGTAACACAGTGTCATTATTCACAATGATAGATCTTTTTATGCCCTTTAGGGCATTTCTTAAGTTTGAAAATGTCTGTACGGATAATAACGTATTTCGCATGCACTATAAAATAACCGTAATAATGTTGCTTGTATTCACATTGCTAGTAACTTCTAAACAGTTTTTTGGTGAGCCCATGCACTGCATGAGCGACACTGACAAAGACAGCGATAAAGACGCCGTGAATAGTTACTGCTGGATTTATGGGACTTACACACTGAAGAGTAGGTTCGTTGGTAAGTATCTTCAACATTTTGCATAAAATATAAACTTGTGATATCAATTATCACACATCGTGACAATCCACTGCCGTATAAAGGCCTTTCCTTAGAAAGGTTTGGTCTGCTATAAAACCCTGGCCAGACTGGTTGGTATAGCGTTTGTTTCAAGTTTTACGAAGACACCCTAAAGAAAAGTAGGGATGATTACACTTGGTGGAACTTTCTGTAATACATTCTAGAATCAAACTCACTTGTACTTATTTCACTATTTTTATACATTTTAATCTGGATCAGTTTTGCTTCATGGCACTGTATTCTTATACTGTCACCACATTGTTAACCCTGGAGTGTGAAAGCTGTGTCAACCTTGAATTTTACATTTCTTATGACTTACAAGATTTTAAACCTAAGTGTTATTTCTGAATCTGTTATACCCCATTTTGTTCAAAAACTCACGATGATTTTCAAATTCAAATTATTTTATTAATAAATAGCAGATAGGTAATTAAATTAATGTATATTCACAATTATTAACTGCATTATCTCACATTGTTAGAACTTTAAACCAGCATGGCCAGCCTCTTGAAACTTTTGATCCTGCATTTTCTGGTTTGCAAAATTATGAAAAAACCATATTTATTGTTTTTTTGTTATACAAAATTTTTTTTTTTGTCTTATTTACCTAATTCTGATATTAAAACTAATGAGCACATCCAAGCGCCATCTATTTAGTCTCATTGTAACTAAACCTTCAAGATATCTTGTATAAAGTAAACATTTCTTTAAAATTAATCCAGCATTGTAAGTTAAGTCTATACAGACACAAAGAAGAATAGGCATGATGACAGTAACCAAGAACCACTAAAATAATGTATTTATCTAATGAAATGAGGTTCATATAATGTATAAATACTATTTATTTTCATATTAAGGCGAGATTAAGAGTTTAATTAATAAAACTAAAACTACAAAATACAGCAATCTGCCATGTTACGTTGAACACTTTTTTTCTTTTTGCCACTTTTTTTCGTTGAGCCTCTTACCCAAATTGATACCATGACACCATCAAGCCATTACTTGTGAATTTTTATCTTAAAATTTAAATCACAATTTTTCTACTCAGACTTAATTTTTTGTAAAATATAACTATTTTTGACAATAAGAGATACTTCCGAACATCATAAAACAGTTTTGCAAAATAAATCATCATGCCTATCATGTGTATACAATTATTACCTGTATTTAAATTTGTAAGGTACAGGTAGTAAAGTCAAATTGATTTCAGCACAATAAAGCCAGCTCGACTCGGGAGGTGCTACCTCATTGAGTGCGAGACCGTAGGCCCAATGATGCCGTCATCACTAGGCCGCCATAGTGTGGGTCACTATGCATTGTTACATTGTCTGCATGAGCAATGGGTATGGTGACCACCTCTCTTGGATGCTGCTTATGCTTTCCATCAAGCGGAGTAGAGTAATTTTGGTACGATCAACAATACTGAGGGGCCACCCCTATTCATCCCATGTCATAAGAGCCAACTAAGAGAATTTGTATGTTTGTATTCAACTTATCGCCTGATGGTGAGCGATTACTGCCACCCATAGACACCCGCAACACCAGAAGCGTCACAAGAGTGTTGCCGGCCTTTGGGGCATGGGGTGGGAGATGGGTTGGGGTATGGCCTCCGGTGTCCGCACTCACTCCATGAAACCCAGCGACAATGCTGTTTCACACCAGTTTTCTATGAGGCCATGGTATCACTCTGGTCGAGCCTGGAAAAAAAAGGACTGTTTCATTACTCATGTGTGCCAACTAAATATTTCTAGGTGTTGAAGGCAAGCACATGGCCTATCCAGGAGTGGGACCAAGTAGTGGAAAAAATGACGAACAAATTAAGCACACTTATTACCAGTGGGTATGCTTTGTTCTGCTTGGTCAATCGGTCATGTTTTATACACCGAGGTATTTGTGGAAGATCTGGGAGGGAGGCCGCTTGAAGGCTTTAGCTGCTGATCTGAGTATGAATATTTTATTTCTTACTAATGCAAATTACATAGGCTTTTGATTGTCACCACTGATGATCTGTGATTATTCAGAAATACAGACTGTACTTTTGGCCTAGTAAGCCACTACAATAGTACGTCTACTGCGCCACTTTCTACTGCGTCAAATGTTGTGGGTTCAATGCCCACATAGGACAACACTTTATGTGATCTACAAATTGTTGTACCAAGTCCAGTTGTTCATGCATGTTGGTAAAGTTCATGCGACACACGATGTAATATACCTAATGGAGGAATAGTCTTTTTGAAGAAAAAATATTTTTTAGATGTAAATTTAATTTCTGATATATTTTAATATCATATTTTTGTATTGTTTTGCCATAAAAATACAAAATAAAACTTTATGGGTGGGTCACCATTATCACTTTGGTGTATGAAAAATGGATGTTGGCCGATCCTCAGACCTACCCGATATGCACACAAAATTTTATAAAAATCGGTACAGCCATTTCTGTGGAGATGTTAACAATTATCGCCACACGAATCTTTTGTATATTAGATTAAATAAACACTTACAAATATTCATGATCGTCACACATTTTTCGTACTACTTGTCTGCTGTGAAATCAAATCCACAATCTCTGACAGTAGTCAGAAAAAAATGATAACATTGAAATTAATCTTTTTGATATTTTAGGCAGTCCTATAGTGTCCAAGGATTGGTCGGAGTTCCGCCGTAGTGAGTTGGTATCATATCTGAGCTACACCAACATACACACACATAATATGTACGCCCTGAGATATGCGTTCTGCGAGTTCCTCAACCTTGTCAATGTGGTATGGTAACTTTCTTTTTTGTACTTAATGAGGATTAATCAAAGCTCTTATCAACGCCATAGGCAGATAGATACCTATCTAGTTCTCTAAGAATGTTACCGTGAAGAACCTGTTACTTGCCTGTGCATTTTAAATCATAGAAATTCTAATACAAAATTAATTAATTACTGTCATTACTCATTTTCTATTATAACTATTAATTATTTATAAAAAAAATAGGCAAAAGCCTACGACTAATAGTCGGTAGCCCAGTGGTCGAAAGTCGACTTTTTTTTCCTCTTTATATAAACTGTGTCAAGTTTCGTATATATTCCTTCGTTTACATAAATTTCGTCTTCGAAATGGTCGTTTCGGATTATTTTGAAATATTACATACTGAACTGATCCCAAACCCCCAAACAAGATCATGACACAATAGTAACTTTTGTTGGGCTATTTTTGTACAAATATATCATACTAGCCGGCCCGACGAACTTCGTACCGCCATATTCATTTTCGTTAAAAAATTTCTGAATTACCGAAAAACTTATATTAGTAAGCCCGTGTTAAATTCCCCCTAGGCCGCAGTGCATACGACGAAGTGGACTACGATTATACAAACCTTTTCCTGACAATAACAAAAGCGTATAAAAAATAATTATCCAATTCGGTGCAGTCGTTCGAAAGTTGTGCGCGTACATTCATTTATGGGATTCATTTACTAGTATATATATAATTCCATAGACATAGAGACATAGGCCTCTATCAATGTGATTATGCATCTGAAGACGGTCCTTGGACCCCTACCAGGTGGTCCGACAACTAGCTGATGATTGGATAGGGGCAACACAGTACCACTTGTAGTGGAGAGCATTGGGGAGAACGAGTTATTTAAAAAAAACTGTTTCCAGGTTGGTCAAATATTTCTACTCGACGTATTTCTCGGTGGCGCATTTCGGAAGTATGGTGCAGTTGTAGCGGCGTTCACTCACATCCCTCGTGTGCCATCTGATATGATAGACTTTGCAAGTGTCAACCCTATGGACCAGTTCTTTCCTAAACTCACTAAATGCTGGTTAAGAAGCTACGGACCTTCAGGCTCTCTGCAGATAAAAGACCGCCTCTGCGTTCTTCCCTTGAACATAGTCAATGAAAAGATATTCGTAATACTGTGGTTCTGGTTGATAATTTTAACATTTGTGTCCACACTTGCTATGCTGTTTCGTATCTTGGTACTTTCTTTACGTCCACTACGTGCGCTAATGATAGCTGGGCAGCTAAGATACGTTAAGAGGGGTATTGTACAACGTATTGTGAAGCGTTTTGGATATGGCGACTGGTTTGTTCTATATTTACTAGGGAAGAACATGAATCCACTGATTTACAAAGATCTCATAATAGAACTGTCCAAGGAATTGGATCAGAAAACCGTCATGGTTTGATATCATTGCATTAAGTAGTCTGTTAATATTTTGAACTTTGATTTTTAAATACTCAGTCTAGTAAACAAAGTGTCTAGACAGTCATACGCATAGTAGACCTGGTCTACTGTGTATAATTGTAAGCGAAGAGTTTAATCAAAATATTTCTACATTCAGTGCCCGAAAACTTAAATACCATTAAGTATAATTGTTAATAATAAAGACTGATAGATATTTTATTAAGGACCTGTTATGGAAAGTCTGTGATTAAAGTCTAATTATAAATAAATACAGCATAGCGGTTTTGTCGTAGACGGAACATTGTGTATCTTGCTGGCTAGTTTAAAAAAATACTATAACAGGTCATAAAGTAGCATCATATAAATCCTATTAGATTGTAGTTAAATGATAAATGTTGATTTTTCAATTTTGTTTTTCGTTGTAGTTTTAATCTTCCTATGCGCGGCATAGTGTTTAAGAAGCCTTAGTTATTTATATTCAACACTTGATCCCCTAAGGGTGAAAGTGTGGGATTGATAGTGTAGATAGATTTAGTCCTAAGGCCTTAAGACTGATAAGGATTAGGTTTTAGTAATAATTCTATAAGTAACACTGTCTAGCATTAGTTAATTGGTCAAATTTACTTTATTCTTTCTAAGTGAAAGAATATCTATTACATTATTAGTATAACTTTAAATATATTTTTTTTATATATTTTCTTAAAAAGAATTATAAGCAGTTGATTTGGTGAAACTGATTCATTACTATAAAGGGGGAATTGTTTATCTAAATTATATCTTTTGGGTAAAAAATCGTTCAAAAATAGTACCTAACAAATGTTATTCTTTTTTGTTGATTTTTAGTTTCTTTTCTGCAGCTGTTGATGACAGTACAATATGGTTATTAAAAAAATACAAAATCTTGAGATTGAGAACAAATGTTTTATTTTTCATAACCTTAATTATAACCCTAGTACAGAATTGGTGAAACACATTTTTGTCTTCATAAATATATGTATTAAACATACAACATATTGCTCATGATCCAAGAGTCGTTAAAGATCAACATACACTCAACTGATGACCAAGAGAGACATATTATTTTACTAATAAAACACATCTATGATACTTAGCATTTCTTAGATCTGTTCATGAATCAATTCATATAATAAAATCATAACTGGTAAAGAATATTTACATAAATTTATGAATGCAACAGAACCCAAAACAATGATTTTTAGAATTTTTGTATCTATGTTTGTGCACTTTAATCTCACAAATGTCTTAACCAATTTGAATGTGATTTTCACTTATGTGTTTGCGGTTTGTTCCAGATAATGTTGTTTGTTTCATTTTAATCAGTTTGTAAATAAAAAAGATTTTTGTTTCAAGAATCACTGTGATACCTGACCTTTACGCGAGCCGCTGGCAGAAGCTAGTGTCCGAATAAAAACTGTTTCATCTGATTATCAGATGGGTGTAAGTTGATCATCATCGGCTCTAGTACGATTTCTTTCTTTACATTTTTCAACATATATTGAATTGATGATAGTGTTTTCTAAATCTTAACACTAAAAAGCTAATTAATGTATGTTTAACATAAATGAAATCTCAGGGTTCGTCATACAATAAGGGTCGGAAATGTTACGAAAAAAGCTATAAGAGATAAATCTATAATCTTTTGAATCTGATAAGTGGTGTATTATTTTTTTGTCTAGTTCAGTACGTATATTAGTTATATAACATTCAATGTTGTACACAGACCACCGACGTTACTTTGAAATATTAGCGGTGCTCTATCACATTTTTCGATGTTCCAAATGAATACACAGCATATCTCGGCTTAGATTGTTGCACAAACTTACTAATTTATCAGTGTTGTAAGTATAGAAAATATAGTAAATATACTAAGAAATAAAAAAAAATAAGGACACATTTTTATCCAGAGCAACCTCTACACCCACAGTGAACACATTCTACTATTCTACCTTCTTCTAACTTGCTTTTAGGCACTCTACATATACAATTAGTAGCAAAATTTGTATCTCTTGTCTGTATGCAGCGTAAACAACACAAATTTTCATATCCCGTTTTCTTCCATTTAGCAATGAGATTGGCATCAGCAATTTTTTCATCTAAACAGTATTGATACAGTTCTCTGCTAATGGCTTTACGTCTGTAGAACAAGTCGTAAATATATCGAGATTTTTGATGATGTATTTTAAAAATTGGCCACAAAGACTCTTGCTTTCGCTTGCCTTCATGTGGCTCGGTCTCAGCTGGAAACAAAAGAATAAATAAATATGTCTCCAATTAATGCAAAGAAATTAGTAGTTCATGGTAATATTAAAAAGTAAGGTTAAGGTACCTTCGCGCATTTTTTGTTCTAATTCTTCTAATGTAGGCTCGATGAGCTCCCAACCTTCTGGTGGTGACTTACGACTGCGGCGCACCTTTGGCATTATAATTGATTCAGAAACACAACAACAATAAATAATAACTCTGAACTCACAACAATTCTTGACAACAAATTTATGTTTGACAGTTGGCTTGCAATTGCAAAATTTAGAGTTGTAGCGTTATTTGATTATTCGACGCGTCATCATTGTTACGCAGTATCGATATTAGGACTTGTCGATACTTTTGGATAACCGTCGCCATTACTACATTTAATTTATTTTTTTCTTTTTTTATATTATATATATTCTACTCTATTCAAGTAAAGACATGTATTTATTAATGGAAGTTTATTATAAAGTGGTAAATCAATGGTGAAATAAAAGTATGACTTTTCTCACCACTATTGAATTCATTAATTACAACATTTCTCTCTGCTTATCTTTCGACTTATATAAGGCTCATTTTTTTTAAACCTATCCCTCTTTAAACATCTATTTTGTTGTCTATCCAGATAACCATTTAACAGACACAATGATACTCTTTACTATGAAAAAAGTATTACAATTCACACTAAAATTATAAATTTGAAAAATAACTCTGTCTGTAACGCTTTCACGGCTAATTTATGCACCAATTTCAATGGAATTTGGCATAGATATACTTTGATTCTTGAAAAAGGACATAGGATACTCATAACTGCGATGACCGACATAAACGCGGACGCACTCGCGGTAAAAGGCTTTTTTAGAAATATGTTCAGAAACAATACAATGGGTGGACTGTGGCCTGATTGCAAGCTGTGATCTCTTATAGACCACTAGGATGGATTTCACGGACTATACCCTATTGAAGTACTTAGGTACGACAAAGTAATAGATCAACGACTTACAATTCTGATCCATCGTAACTCCAACACCTTGCTATTTATTGAAAAAATGACGTATCCAACAAGGCGAGAGTTTACTCACATAAAATAACACAGAATTCGCTTATTAAGGATCATCTTAACTTCTTTGGTGCGACTTTCCTTATCGAAAACAATTCGAATAGATCCAAGTAATATCACATTTATGCCTCTCCGAGAAAAAAATCGATCTGACATGGATCTAATGAGTCCATTCTTCTAAGCGTTTTCTCAGTGTGTACATATCTTTATGCGACTCATTAAAAAGCCACTGATTGGTAATCTTATGGCTAAATTGTACACATGAGTGCTCTTTATGCATTACACAAAACTTCAATCACTCGATGACATGACATTACAAGTTATCAATACCCACTCAAAAGGGTCACTCAATACATAACAAATATTACATTAGTTTTGCCCATATTTATGGCAGACTATACGTGGACAATGACACAGTTATCATAGACTAATTAATACATAGCAATGGTCCGCCAAAGCATCACTTTCACCAATCATAGATGTTCTTATCACCGGAAATACCATCGGGCTACACGATCTCGGAAAAAAAGTGTGGTTTGATCTTACGGTTATATAAAGTTTACAAAAACTTTGTCTTTCTCTATTTGAATCAACAACCCATAATGTCCCACTGCTGAGCTCGGGTCTCCTCTCAGGAGAGGGTTAAGGCCATACGTCCCCACGCTAGCCAAGTGCGGGTTAGGGACTGGCAAGACTACGTTGTGGATACGTAGTCTTGCCGTTGGATGTTTTTAAACCGCCCAAAGGCCTCCAAATAAGCTTCACGACTGTTATCCTATGATAACAACCGGGACCGACTGCTTAATGTGACATCCGAATCACGGAGACGCTCATGGTAACATGCCACCAGCAGTCACCCATCCAGGTACTGACAGCGCCGTCGTTGCTTACCCTCAATGATTGTTTTTAATCACCGAGTGCAACTGGGCTATGAGCGCCTCTTCTGTCTGTCTGTTTGTTCTGGCAAATTTTTGGAACGGCTGGACCGATTTCGACTTAATAATATAATAAGATTTTAAGAGATCATTTTAATTCAATAATATAATAACATTGTCCGACGCTGATGGCTTATTTTACCCATTCATTAGCGAGTGCAATTATGTTTGTAGTGAAATATTATTACACTTTTTTGACGTTTTATGTTAATTTAAACAGCGATAAACTCGGTTATGAAACGTTATAGATAGATATGTTTACCACAAAGTGAAAGCAAGTATATACTAGGGGCTTAGATAATGTATATAATGTCATATTAATAATCGAAATATTAAAAATCTTAGACTAAGGTTTTAAAAGTTTCATTTTATGATAGTGGCCATTTTGACTAAATTAAGTATGGTGTAACTTCAGACTGTTTTTTGTAAATCATAAACAACATTCTACATTTGATGATACATGATGTGTTATGATATGATTGTTAGAGTTGCAATTGTTACAACATTTATTGACAAATTAGGAAAATGATTGATAAAGTGAAGACCAAACAATTTTTTTAATATGTCGGAATTATGACATGGTTTCTATACACTAGTGTCAAAGCCGTAACATTTCGTTTTGTCAACGCCAGCTGGCCAAGAAGAGATACATTAAGTACATTAGTTGACATATGGCAAATTACAACCCTCCGCAATCTGGCACGCTACATGTCTTACTAAACCCACACTTCTGCAAGCGCAATTTTAAGGCCTGTAGTAAGAATTAATATATCGCTAGGTCCTAACTCAATCGGCTACTTTACTCCTCAAGAAAGTTTAAAAAAAAAAGTATGAAACTTTCACAGAGTTTGAAGAACCTACGTTTTATTAGAAAAATTCAAGTGAGTTTCATCAGAAACTAACTTCATCTTTTCTGGATGGCAGCATAATACCTAAATAAAAATATATTATCTACCCGCGGTGACGTGAAATATTTTGTTTTAAGCGCACCTCCTAGTGGTAAGTCGGATTCGAACCGACTTAAATCACACGGAGTGTCACTCTACACCTGGAATAAGAAGGGTCCGGGAACTATTGTTAACAAAACATCCGGACCCATCCTAGCCACGGGCTCAAATCCTAACTTAGAGACCAGTCTGCCGTAATGTTAATTAAAGTTGTTCTATTTATTGCAGTCCACCACTGTGCGGTATAGGAACTTTCTGTCTCGCATAACAAAACTGTGGAACGAACTATCGCCTGCGGAATTCCCGGACCAATACGACCCTTCAAAAAAAGAGCGTACTCCTTCTTAAAAGGCTGGCAACGCACTTGTGATGCCTCTGATGTTGCGGGTGTCCATGGGCGGCGGTAATCGCTTAACATCAGGCGATGCGTTTGGTATTTTGCCCCCTATTCAATAAAGAAAAACAAATTACATTATTTGTAATTCAATACATTTTAAGTACTTTAGTAAAATATTCCGTTACCAATATATGTACCAAATTTACTAGAAAAAAATAACGGCAATCCAGGTTTAGTATTGCCACCTCGTATTGCCTAACGTAAGAACCAACTATGGAAAACGCAACATAACGTTTAGGGGAGCACAGATTTACAATAAACTTCCAGCAGATGTAAAAGAAGCGAGTGTTTTGAAAATATTATTCATAATAATGAAACTCTTAAATATATTTTTTTTATTACAATATTTTGGACCACAGCATTATCACAGGAATGCGGAGAGCTCGCTCCTTACCGTATTAGTATTATTTTATTATTTTAGTTATTTTTACTGCACCTGCATCGAGTTGATGTAAAATATGTTATGGTTCTCATGTAAGTGACGATTGTCTTAATGAGAATAAAGATTTTGAACCGTAGTACCTGGATATTGACCGTTATTGTTTTCTAGTAAATTTTCTAAAAATGAATCTTAGTCAAATCGATTTATCACTCCTGAAATCCTTTGAATTCAGGTTGAATGAACGATACTACATTAAAATCGTTGGAGTTGTTTCCGAGATTCAGAATATAAAATAATATGAGTAGTTTAGTAAAATAACCCGTTCTCCTAGTACTTTTAAATAGCAAATTGTTATAAGTAACTTCTTCTTGATATTACATTTGCAACAGGCATTATGAATAAACCGATAATTAAAAAGTAACCTTCAAATAAGTCATAGTAAGAAGTTACGTACATTTTTAGGATTATTACAGAGTTAACATTTTTACAAGAACATAATACTGAGTAAAACAGTTGAGTGGTATATAATTATTTATTCAAAATTGTTGTACCATTATTACATGTGTAATTGTCGAACAGAAATTACTTTCACTGAATACATCATTGTAAATGGACACCAGCGTAGGTCAAAATACTCATTACAGAAAAATCTGTTTATTACCTTCCTACCTACCGACAAATTACACAACCATACAATTACTTACCAATTTTGTGATATTGTAAAATACGATACTTACGTTTGGTTTGTGTGCTTTCACTTTTAAAAGTAAATACCTACGTATTCACAATTTCTAAATGTTACCTAGATGTTTTTTCTAATTTTACGTCTATCGTTAATTGCCTGAAAAAAAAAGTACGATCTTACGCTCTGGTTACGCAGAGTTACGATTAAAGTTTGCACATTTTTTAAATATATTACGATAAGACAAGTTAAGTTCGCACATATTTACTGTAACTAGCGAAATTAGTACTTAATTGTGGCACTTTATTAATCTATTTCGTTTTCCTAATGGTTGTATCATCGCAATAATTATTTTATTATTGCCGCCTTACCTGTGTATGAATAACGGTCCTACCTACCTATACCAGTTGGATATATTCTTGTGTATTGCTGCCTCTATTGTACAACTGTTTGATTGTTATGAGAGAGCGAGAGAAAGAAAACCTCTATTAGCACTCATGGAATGCGGTGTGCCGTCGCGCAAGCAAGCAAACTCCGGACCAGTCATTCTATTCGTCCCCGAGAGCATTGTGGTCGCCGCGAGCAAGTTTCACATAAAAACTTAGTCGTGTAATTAAAATATGTGTGAAAATTGCCGTTATCCGAGTGTTTTCTTGTTATCTATGAGTGAATAATATAGTGACAGTTGTGTACAATACTTGTGTTATGAAGTTTAGTGAAAGTTGACGGAGGTTTTCAAGGAACTCGGGTGTCTCGTCGCTTATTTACCTGTAAGTCAACTTCTAAAGGTATACGTGTCGGGGTGACGTTTAATTTCGCGTTATAGCCTTCTCTACTGCGTACCTATATCTATAAGACTGTACTGTGTTGCATTTTATATGCAATTGAAGATTTTCTTTAAATTATTGTATTTAATAACAATAATGTAGAAGAAAAATTAGAATAAAGTAGTTCTTTTTTCAAACTACCTACTTATAATTTATGTATGTACTAACCTGCTTAATAACACAATCACTACGTAAACATGTTCGCTGAGCTTAGAATATTCTTCTTGAAAAATCAGAAATAACTAAGTAAAATCGTGATTGAACACAGTTATTGTATCCGGTAATTTTTACGGATGTGCTGGAAAACGTATCCGAACTTTCCGGATACGTTTAACCTGCTAGCAGTATGTGTATATTGTGTACCTAGGTCTGATTCAAGGCGGATTTAACTAGTGTAATTACTACTAAACTTCTTTCAACTACAGACCTGAAATTCGTTTAAGAATTTACTTAAAATCGTATAAGTAATATTTATTTACAATTCATAAAATGAAATGGTACCACTTTGTGCCTACTTATAATAATATTACAGTATCATTAAGCCTTAAAACTATCAGACTAGACTCAACCCAGGCAGTGAGGGCAGGCGTCATGGGTCATGACCCCTTTGACCTTCGTCCGAAGACTTAAACACATCTCACGTACTGTAAAAGTACAAATATTTTTAATATGTGAAATATATTCAGTGAAACCTCCTTTGGTTTAACGGAGAGGTTGTAGTAGGTAACTATGACAACAGAACAATAATTAATATTTCGCTGTTTATTTATATTTCATGCAATGTAATAACTAATCAGTGTAGGATGTATTTAAAATAAAACCTTGACAGGAGATCGTTTTTTGTTTTTGCGAAAGACGGTCCCCATTTCATGTCATCTACATTTTTTATATTTTTTATCATTAATTCCATCACGACGAAGACTTGAAGACTCGAAGACTTAGAATTGAAGACTTGAAATACTTGACATTGGCAGAAATAGCTGATCCGGCTGATTGCCATATCATCAAAAGAAGAAGAAAAACCTTGACAGTTGAAAGCTCGCACATCATGTTTATAACACACCTTAGGCGCTTTCTGAGACATGAATGCTTAGAATTGAATAATATATTACTTCCTATGTAAGACGTAGGCGTGGTGTAAAATAAAAAAGGCCTTTACAATAGTAAAGTATAATTGAAAGAATGACCCGGAGATAATTGCCAAAGAATTTTAAAAATAATTCAATTAGAGATTGTTCAGTAAAAAAGGTTTCGCGCCATTGGCCAATGTAGTGTAGTTAGTAAACTTTTTATCGTTGTGTTTAGTAAACCGTGAATTTATGCATCTGGCAAGGGTAAAAAAACAAGCGTGCGTTTTATAAAATTCTGTAACCGCACAACCCAACTGCAAACAACCAGGTAAACGTGAATGAATTGCAAAACGTGATTTGTCTTTACTTTGTCTATGGCTGTATCGCTAGTGCCAGTTATGAATCACAAGAATAATACATTTTTTTTTATTTTTACACAGACACGATCGATCATATCGATCACGAGTGCGTATCTGATTACTAATTTTCGATTTTCAACTTTTGAAACTGTAAAATTTCTCTGTAACAGTTTCCTCCATAAGATATGTAAGTAATTGAAAGCCTTTAATAGGATAAAGGTACTAAGATTTAATACAAAATGAAGAGTTCTTTAGATTTAATTATAGATACGATGATAGGTATGAACCTATAGTTTTACGGGTTGATTTCTTCTGAAAGAAATCGGACTGTAGGAAGATTTAATTTCATTTCGATCACAACTGTACAGAACGAGAATGCATATGAATACTTTTGAACTTTGAATTTTTTACAATCGTTGTAAGGAATAGACTATATACCTAAGATCTTTATGGCACAATTTGATTTGGAACTGGTCTATATATTTGGTTCTGCTAGAAAAACAATGTTCAAAGATTTTTTTTTTGCAATGAATTTAAAAAAAAACAACATATTTTTACAATTATTACTTAATTAACTTCTCTAGGGGTGAGCTAGCTAAGGCAGGAATCTTTTTATCTAGATACATATTAAGTAAACATATTAAACCTACTTTTGTTTGGCAGAAGAAGTTTGGAGTTTTTACTATGACGAGACATTTTCAGTTTAATAAAGGGAAAGAAGGTATTTTTCTCCGAGAATACTCCAGTAGGTAATTGATAGTAAATAAAGGCGCAAAAGTATGTAGCAGTAGTAAGTATGTACTTAATATTGCGTATTATAGGTAGGTGCGTCGATTTGCGATTAGGTAAAAGTATTTTGATTGGTAATATATATTTACGTAAGCTTAGAGAGGTTCATGAGTATGTCAAAGTATCATTAAACATGGCATCTCATCTTCAAGTACCTATTACACACAATGTGATGATGAAACTATGAATTTGATTGAACATATTTTTAAAAACTATTAAAACATTAAACTCTTACTAATAACATACAACAACTTTGTATAAAGATTGTTATTGATAGAAATATCGAACGCTGGATCTAAATTAAGCATATTTTATTACATAAAAAATGGCATTAAATTAGTTTTGAGAATCGAATGCTTATAAACTGTTATTGCTTTTGGGATTTCGAACATACATACATTTATAATAAGATCGAACTTTTCAATTTTCGTACAGTAAAGTGTACATTGGTAAATAAAACAGCGGGCGCTTACCGCTTCTTGTTACATTATTTCGTCCTTTTCACAAATTCACTACTAAATATTGCAGGAAATCTCTGTATATTAAAGATACTGAAAAAACACTAATCCTTAATAAAATCACATACCTCCTGATCCTCATCACCTCCGTCTACAGACGTAAGTAGTTACATATTTGATCTAAGAGGTATCCTGGTTCATTAAAAGTTGAGACGGAGTCTGTCTTCGACCTGGTGAGCTGACGCTGAGTACACCAGACTCAACGCTCATTACAGTAGTTACAGCACAGAAAGTTTACTATATTCAATATGATCATTTAGTCGATTGAACTTCAATAAACCTTTTTTTTTTACGTGTGGAAACCCCTTCGGGCCTTCACCCCACCGGGGTTTACGGCGGGGCGGTGTGTCGGAATCGAACCGACTAAAACCACACGGTGTGCCACTCTGCGCCTGAGACGGGAGAGATCCGGGAACCGCTTTCTTACGCCATCCGGAACTTCAATATACCTTTTTTTTTTACATGATGGCATGCCTTTACGCACTTCGCTCCCCCCCGCGGGGACAGGGGGTTCGCTTTGTGTGGGACTCCTGATTGACTCGCCAGACTATCCACTAAACCACCACGGTGTGCCACTCAGCGCCTGAGACGGGAGAGATCCGGGAACTTCAATATACCTATTGCAAACTTCTCCGTTAAACCAAAGGAGGTTTCACTGAATATATTTCACATATTAAAAATATTTCTACTTTTACAGTACGTGAGATGTGTTTAAGTCTTCGGACGAAGGTCATAGGGGTCATGACCTATGACGCCTGCCCTCACTGCCTGGGTTGAGTCTACTCTGATAGTTTTAAGGCTTAATGATACTGTAATATTATTATAAGTAGGCACAAAATTGAATTATCTTTAAAATTCTTTGGCAATTATCTCCGGGTCATTCTTTCAATTATTCTTTACTATTGTAAAGACCTTTTTTATTTTACACCACGCCTACGTCTTGCATAGGCAGTAATATATTATTCAATTCTAAGCATTCATGTCGCAGAAAGCGCCTAAGGTGTGTTATAAACATGATGTGCAAGCTTTCAACTGTCAAGGTTTTATTTTAAATACATCCTACACTGATTAGTTATTACATTGCATGAAATATAAATAAACAGTGAAATATTAATTATTGTTCTGTTGTCATAGTTACGTAGGAAAGCGATGCGTAAATGCAGTAAGCCGTCACTTTCAAGTCATAAAATGTGTTAAATCATTTGGCACGTCGCTAGTGTTGAAACGACAGTTCTTCACTAGAAGTTTACAACATTGACTGCTATTATTTAAACTTTCTGTCAGTTATTATTTTCATTGTTTCAAAATATAAATTGTTTCGAATGAATACTTTAAAATAACTGCTTTTACTTAAGCAGTCAAGGCGTGGCTTAGTCGTATTTTGGAAGGTGTTACCAACGCCGAAAATTATAATTATTAGATAATAGAGATGTCATAAGCCATCAAAGAGAAAGCGATCGATGCGATGATAGAATTTAGACAAGTCTAACGGATTTCTCTAGTACGATGCATGCGATGTTACGATGTGTTAGCAACTGCTGAACTGAAGGCGTGCACGTTATCACCATTAAAATAAGCTATTCGGCAGATTCCGCTACAATTTTCATATTATATATACATTCATAGGTATAATAGATATAATACACTGTTTGACGATCATTTTGATATTCATAGACCAAGAGTTTACTAAATCTTATAAGAAACATTTACAACTTCTCTCTCTAGATTATCTTTCCACTTTCCAGTTGTACGTAATTTATTTATCTATGCCAGTGAGATAATCTTTTGGACATCTTCGCTATAGTATTTTATAATGTAAATTATAAACATTCCAACCAAAAACGTTATTATCCTAAACAGAACACCTAAGACAAAGATACTCAATAGAACATTTCTGATTCAATTATTTAACATGTGACCAAAGAGGTGGGTAATTAGTTTGACATTTAATTAAAATGTTGCCATGAATGAAATACTAAAACATAGTTCCATAGCCTCACAAAAACTCATTCAAACTTTTTGCGCCATGATTCAAGTTTCTAAAGGTACAAGTGATATCATTTTTAATTTTAAATCAACCAGGCAATAGCGGAGTTGATTTTAAAAAAAAAAACAACTTCGTTGATTCGTAAATTACTCTATAATTATGACATTGACCTGAAATGTGCAAAACATAAGTGTGAGCTATTAAATATGCAAGCTTAAATTACGCAAATTACTACACGTAAGAAGACGTAATATCAATATTGCCAGGCAGGACCAATGAAGCGAGGTTTTAGTAGACGAGGTGACTTTGCAATTCTACATAATTTCGTCAGTCTCTTGACAGCACTCTACTTACTAGACTTCTTACTGTATTTTTTACTACCTTTGTTATTTTTTAAATTTAAAGTATGGATATTGTTCTTTCTATTAGAAGTTTTGAATGTTTAGGTTGGATGGTTAGTTTGTTGTTAATGATATCTTGGCCGAGAACAAATTTATTGAAGCCATCGAGATCATTTGCTCTGTATATGGGTGCGATTTATCTAAAATTACAATTATTTAGGCTATGCCAGTTAAGAAAGGGTCGAGTTTGAGAAAAGAAATTATGTTAGTATATTTATACTGTTTATTAAAAAAACAAGTATAAAAAGGAATTGATATCTACAAATAAATTTGGATATGAACGAATAGATAACAATTGTTTTTTCAATAAGTATGCGAGAGCAAGATGGCCGTGTTTGTTGTTAAACGGTTTTATGAAATGAATGCTAGTGCAAGAGTTTTGCAAGTTTACTCGTATACTTTTAGACATAAAGACGCTAATATTGCATAAATAGTGGCTACACTAGGACGTGCACGACTATTGTACAATATTTGTATATACAATATACATGCAAAGTATTTTGCAACTAAACGTACAAAATACGTGCCGTTGACGAAGTTTATTTAACAGACTAGCTGACCCACGCAACCTCATCTGCATCTCCTATTTATTGCCCCCTTTTTTTTTCTCTTGCGGATATCTCTTCGGATACCACCACCTGGTGGCATGTCGGACTCGAACCGACTAAAACCGCACGCCATTGCGGGTACTAGGAGCCTGGGAACCAGGTACACCCTAGGAAGGAAAACCCTGGAACCCCGACGGACCTCGGGCCACCTACGGTTTCTAGATGGCCCCCTCCTGTGTGCAAACCCCGATCATTCCGTTGCTGCCCCAAAAGGTAAGGCGCGAGAGCTGCGAAACACGCGCACCCCGTTCCCGAGCCTGCTTCTGCCCTATTTATTGCCCCTAGCCCGGTGGTGAACTCTTTCACGGTGTTATAACCGTGAAAGAGTTCACCATATAAAAGGTGGTAGTGAACCAACATTAAAAAATTAAGTTTGTTTTTTTTTATTTTAAAGGAAAACACTTCTTTCATACATTGTTTTTGTGAAACTTTAACCATTAACGCTGCGCACATATTTGAAGCTCAATAGAAACAATTTTCAGCCGTTCCTGCAACTATTTTTATTGATACTCCACTCCTTTTCATCGTAAGGTAATGATATATAGCCTGATAATAATAAACCTTTTAAAATTGAACCAATACTTTCTGATAAACGCGTTCAATCAACCAAACTCTTCAATATAGATGTCGGAATTTTTTTGATGATGCAATAAGGATGATGATTCACTTGATAAAAAGTAACTACTGACGCCCATGACACTTATAAGTCAAGAATCAAAAGTCGGAAGAAATCCTTGGAACCGCTTAAGGTCGAGTAGGAGAAAGATTTCGGCTCTGGTAAAATCAGTCACTCCTTGAAAGCAACTATAACGGTGTATAAGGTCATTTTCTGTAAAGGTGTCTTATCCCTCGGACAGATCTTACCCATTCATGACGAAACTTAACTCTTTTACACTCTTTTACATCTAACGGTAACTTCAGCAATACGTCAAGTAAACTGAACAAAGTACCTACTTACCAGACCTAAATTCATTTCTATTCCAGGATATATATTGAGATTAAAATAGAACAACAAATCCAATCTTACAAAGTCCAGTGATTGGTTATTGACAAACCAATTATGTTTTAAATTTATTTTATACTTCTTATACTAATTATACTAATTGTAAATTATTTTCATCGTAGTAATTGTGCCAAGTTGTTACTAAAACAACGAAAAAAAAGTGTTGCGTCTTCATAAAAAGTAAAAGTCTTCTAACCTCGTTCCAGTCTTTTACTTCCAAATCTTTTAAAGTCGTGCTCCAAAACTAGAACATGTCCGGAAAAATGCTACAAAAAAAATGAAAACGCACTATGGCGCATTAGGGTTGCGCCATCACATACTAACGACATTAGTAATATAGGCTGTAGGCAAAGGAATGCAGACATTCCGCCTGTACGCACCGTCGTCGTGTTTGCCTAATTTAGTGACCTGGAAATTACTGAGTAAGTACACTCAGGCTGGAATGGAATCTTAGTCAAAGCCTAATAAAAACCTATATTTTTAATACAAATGGGTTTATTTGATGTCTAAGTCAATCAATCAATGCGGAAACAGGAAATAATACTGTTGACCATGGGATACTGAATGAAATTTAGTTGCGGTGGAATCTAGAATGTTCGTTAATATATTGAACTAGTTTCAGATGTAATTAAATCTTAACCAAATATCCTCAACCTGGAGAGCGGTAGGCTTGGAATACTTACAACATTTTTCTGATAGATGTACCCAAAACCTGAACTAATTGCTTTACGTCTGCCTTTTGAAACGTTAAAGTTTTTTGCTACTATAAGTTTTTATCCAAAACAGTGCAATAGATATTTGCGAGTAGGTAGTTATTTTGGTGCTATTAAACCTCAAAGGTAGAATATGATGGCATTATTTATTGCTTCTGTAATTAACTCTGCTGATATTATAACTGGTCGTTCTAAATTGCCCAATCGAAGTAGTAATATAGTAAAGATTTTGATAGTTGTCATTAAACTAAAAATATTCTGGTTACGAAAGACATTATTGTTAGGAATTATTATTATTATTAGAATGGAATATATCTAACTAACTAATTAAGTAAAGACCTAGTTACGTATAAACTTACAAGTGTTTAATTAATACGTTGCTAACTAGTTATCTATTTATATTATAGTAATGCCAACTCTATTTCACTTAGTAAGAATATCACATCAATACAGCCTCGATGGTCAAGCGGTTGAAGTAAGCGACTGCCAATCAAGAGGTCTCGGGTTCAAATCCCGGGTCGGTGCAAAAGTGTTATTGAGTTTTCTGATTATATAAACACTTAATAACAGCTCGTTTGGAAGTTGGGGTCTGAACCCCCGTGCCTCGGAGAGCACGTAAAGCTGTCGATCCTGCGCCTGATCTCTCCCTGATCGTGTCGGTGAAAAGTCCCATTGGATTATGAGACTGAGGGAACAAAGAGTGCACCTGTGTTTGCGCACACACTTGTGCACTATAATATCTCCTGCGTAGTTGGCTGGTCTCCGTTGAGATTTGCCGCCATGGCCGTAATCGGATTGGAGAACATCATCACGTCAAAGTGATCCATGGTAATTTTTACCATATTTCACTTGCACATTAATAAATAAGTAAATCCAAGTATAATTATTTGAAAGTCATGGTATATTTATCTTAACTTTCCGATTACCACCAATGATAATAATGGCTAACATAAATCGATATAAAAACATCATGTTGAGTATTCCTAAAATTAGTAACTTTTGCAGAAAGATTCATAAGTTTTAAGTGTACTAGGGTTGCTGCATGTTAAAATTAATCATTTTTATCCGACTTCAAACCAAGGGGGAGGTTATAAATTCGACTATATTTTTTTGTGAATTCAATGTGGTCCAGCGCTGACATATGTTATCCATGAGAAAACCATGTAAGGCTTCAATTTGCACTATGTATGTGCGCAACAACTTGTTTTATTTGAAAACTGATGCTTCCCATTTCTATCTGGTCAAGTTCTAGAATATTTTTTCCTTTTTTTTTAAACTTTATACTATATTGGTTATTAATAAAATTGCCTTTCATTCAGGTATATTCATACAGTTATAGTTATTGTAAAATATTTCACAACTCGACAAAGTAAAAAGTCGTGGACATTAACTTGCGCTTTGGCGTTATGAAATTATATTTTACATATAATCTGCAATTTAATAAATTTGACTTTATTGTGTACAAATATAAGTAAATCGAACACCTTTCTGTTTTTACTAAATTACATAAAATGCCAAATTCAAACGATTTAAAAAGGAATCTGTTGAATACAAATTCACCAACCAATTCGCCAATTTCTATTGTTTGTGGCTCATAAATTCTTGTCCTAATTTCTTCGCTACTCGCATACCGACGCGTGTTGATGTGGTGACAAAATGTCAAATGAAAGAACTAAACCAGGGACCGTATGTGGCAGAAAACTGCGGCTTTCTAGTATGCAGCTTCCATTCTCAATATCGCCCTAGTTTAACTTCATTTTTCTTTTCAATATCGACACTTTTAACACGAAGAATGTCTTATATTCAAATAATTTTATATCTTTTAAACATAATTTTTTTTTAAATAAAACGTAACTTATGAATATAAATTTGATCATAATAGAACTTACTCGATTCTTAACTTAAAGAAAATCGACTTAAAACTTTGACGCGCGCATCTCTGAGTATCATAAACAATATTAAACTTTCTAAGTGTATTCATGGCAACAGTTGGGGCCTACATCACACGTAACACTTGTGGTGGATAGTGGCCAGTGATTCGAAACGGTTTAACTCTTGGACCCAGTTGACCGGCCTGCGGCGGTCAAGGTGACCATGCACTGTGACCATTCGCTTGCCGACTTAAAAGGACGTTGAACGTACCTCCTTTTGTTTTAGTATGCAGTTCGAAGT
The DNA here is from genome assembly GCA_003709505.1 of Hyphantria cunea. Classification (NCBI taxonomy): domain Eukaryota; kingdom Metazoa; phylum Arthropoda; class Insecta; order Lepidoptera; family Erebidae; genus Hyphantria; species Hyphantria cunea. The sequence goes on from PKRV01000109.1 coordinate 2,422,562, forward strand.
TTGCATTCTATTGGTTTACGAACGTGCTGTATTTGCAGAATTAAATTATTTTGCAATTCTATATAGAGTCGAATGGGTCAAAATTTTACTATGAAATATTACAATTAAGATCCGTTATAAATACTTTTAAAAATATGCATAATTTTTACCCAACCACGGCAAAGCCAAAAGAGGGTTAAGTATTTTCATTCATTCATGTCTGAATATCGCAATAAAAAAAGTTCTGTCTCCCTGTAGTGTTACTTCGTACTCTTTTTCTTTTAAATAAAAGCAAAATAAGTTTGACGTCGATCTTCGATATCTGTCTCTGTGTGTGTGTGTCTCTCTGCCTGTGGCATCGTAGCTCTCAAACGGATGAACCGAATTCGATGCGTTTTTATTTCATTTGAAAGCCAGTTTGCTTGAGGTGGTTCTTAGCTATGTTTGGTTAATATAGATCCAGTATGTACGGCACATAATGTAAGGCATTTTTGACATATGATTACTCGATTAAGTGCTTGCGTAAGGTTTTTTCTAATTTTAGCTTGGAAGCTCGTCATTCTACACTATAACAGTATAACACTTTCTTTGGTGTCTATTTTTTTAAGTATTATGAAGTAGGTAAACGACTTTTTGTTTTTTTAAAGAAATGAAGTTCACGATAGTGCTTACCATTAAACAGCTGCTAACAAACGGTATGACTAACTGTCAGATAAATGCAGCAAAAAATATGTCTCAGAGGCTCAAAGCTGGACAAGGCAACCGTTACCCAACACGTCACACCTCACTGTTTCTAAACATTAGCTACAACTCGCAATCTGTCATTATTTTGCGCACTTACGGTACAGACAGACACGAAAACTGGTTCATTTTTTACACATATTTTATAACAGAATTTCTTTATATTGTAGGCAGTTTGAGAGTTCAAAGTCACTTTGAATAATCAAAGTGACTTTGAACTCTCAAAAACTTATAAATAGTTTTTATTACGTTGGTATGGCTCCGTTAGCTAATGTAACAATCGGGTTGTAACGTAAAAATAGAGCATTCCATAATACCTGGATTAAGTAAATGGTGAAAGTCTACTGGGAAAGGATTAGTACCTCTCCTTTCACTCCAGCATATCACCAGGTACTTAGTGCAGTTCCAGCCAGCATGAACGTCCCCTTTGGAGAAGACAAGAAGCGAGACAATGGAGCATATCCACGTCTGCGAAAGTTCTCGAAGGCAACCTTCTTAGTATAGTGAATAAAGTATATGATGTTCTAAATAACAAAAAAGACCCACACTAACAGAGTATATTCACAAAAGGTTTTCTTAAGGCATCAAAGTTAATATCGAAACAGCGTGACGCCATTTATAATTGTCAGACCTCGGTATTTTTAACAGTTCATCTCCCGCGAAAATAACCTGTTCGTATTTATATGTTTTTATTACACATACAGATAGTTTCGTTGGAATTTTGAACACTTATATTCTTATGGTAATTTTTTGTTGATGGTACTTCTGAAACTGGTAGAAAATTATGTCAGCAATACTGTTATACAGTGGAGTGGTCTGGTTAAAAACTTTGCGGTTTTATCGACTACAAATCTATGGGATCAGTAGCCATCGATGTGTGCCAAACAAATTACGACAAGTGGGTATCATTACTATGTAGTATGTAGGTTTATGTGTTAGGATGTTTATCGAGAAATACAATGTTTCTCGATAAACATCGAAAAAGATTTGTTTCGTATCTAAAGTAGATCAAAAAATGACAAAAAAAGCAATATTTTAGATACGCTTCTGTATTACGCTAACTAAATTCTGTATACGATATAGCTACGTATATGAAGAAGTGAATTTACCGTGGGAAAGTCACGCTTGGCACGAATGGGCCGGCTCGACCTGAGTGATACCATGGTCTCACAAAAAACCGGTGTGAAACTCGCGCTGTGTTTCACCGAGTGAGTGAGGATACCGGAGGCCCATAATCCAACCCTCTCTCCCCTCATCCCCTTCCCCATCCCCCAAGGGCGGCAACGCACTTGTGTCGCCTCTGATGTTGCGGGTGTCCATGGGCGGCGGTAATCGCTTATATCGCACCAGGCGAAAAGTCTGCTCGTTGGCCCTCTATTTCATGAAAAATTTAATGAAAAGGTTTGAGATATTTTATTTTATTTAAGTTTACTGTCTTTTAAGTTGATGCTAATGTGTTTTCGCCGCTTTATATTTTATCGCTCAAGTTTAATGCTATCAATCAGTACGAAAACAATAAACGATTTCATGTACATGACGGGTTGTCATTAAATGTTATTTATGACTTTTTCCAATTGCAATATTCTTAGTGGCAACACCTTTGCTACATTTTTTTATTTAACTTTTTTATTAAAATACTTTAATCCTAATACTAATTGATTATGTGCAATGGTAAATTATTAGGTCCTTGTGAATTTTAAATTCGCTATAATTAATTAGTTATACATATACATACTCTGATGTTATACCTAATTCATTTTCTTGATCAAAGCAAAGCTTATTGAGTTCAGTTATGACATCAATACTGATATTATAAAGCTAGAGTTTATTTTCTTCTTGAGAATTTCTTTCAGTGTTAGGTAATTCATTTATCCAGGAAGGCTATATATCATAACGCTACGACCGATAGGAGCAGAGTATCAATGAAAACACTTAAAAAAACCTGGGCAAAATATTCCTTTTGAGAGCTTCCAAAGCTGCGGCCGCTATGTAAGTAGGAATCGTGCTCTCTTCTCTGCAGCTTTACAGGACTGCACGGTGTGCATAGTGATTTAAGCGGTAGCCACGCCACTTTCTTCTGCGCCAAGTGTTATGGGTTCAAATCCTATACGGAACAACACTGTGTGATCCACAAATTGTTGTTCTGATTCTGGGTGTTCTTTGTGTCCGTCATGTATGTTTGTAAAGTCCCCCGCGACACAGAATATATATTCCTAATGCAATAGTTGTCTTTTTAAAAGAAAAACATATTATTATAGATTAGCATTGACTTTATCTGTGGAATATTTTATTTCGTACAGGTACTTAACATTAAAATCAAAACCAACAGCATTTTATATTACAGCGACAAGAGATTTTAATTAAACTAAATAAATCAATCTAATGAACATTAAATTAAAGAAAAAACCGAATTAATTAGATTAGAACACTTCTCATTTATTACAATCAAATGAAAGTTAATATAAAACGTCTTAAGTAAAAAAGATTGATAAAGAAAAATAGGCTTATTATTAAACACACATAAGGTATCAAATTTATTGACGTTAAAAAAAAAGTTGAATGAAACGCATTACTCCGAAACAGTCGAAAGTGGCGGGTGCCACACCTCGCATGCCTTGAATCGTGCCACGAGAATGTGCGCTTGCGCATTATTTAATCGACTTAAACAAAAAGGGGATTCTGAATTCGGATGAATTTTTTTTAGGGTTTCAGTAAGGAGTCTGTCATTTACAAACTGATTTGAAAGATTTATTTTTTTATTTACTTTTTTCCGATTTGTTTTATTGGTTTTTTTAATAAATGTTATAATAAAGGTCAACGACGCATATTTCTTATACAATAAGTGTGAATAAAATGAGTGTGTGTAAAATATGTTTTATTTTATGTAACAAAAGATTATATATTGGTTTTGATGTCAAGAGGACGTCAATGATCACGACACTATAAAACGAAACGAATCGTTAGTCAATCATGAATATTTATACAAATATCAAAATAAAATTGAAGAGTCTGCTTTTAATTTAAAATAAACAGCTTTTCATTAAATACTTTGAACCTGTACTTACATCAACTTACATCAGAAAAACATTTTTTTTTAAATTTTGCACTATCTATTTGTTTGATTGGTTCCGGCTAAGCTTTGGAACGACTGAACCGATTAAGACAGAACTTTCACTAGCACATAGATTATTTAATTTGGGCTACTGTTGTTTTAGTCTCGGATAAAACTCTCTGCTGCCGTGTCCTTAAACCGCGATGTCGTCAGAGCCATTGTTCGCGGTTCCCAAACAACTTATCAAACGATTACGAATGTTCTCTGCCTACTACATGTAATGGAGTCGTTATAATACATATATAATACGGAAATGGTTACGCAGTTAGCAACCAACTGTTAGAAAGTCTTGTGAGTGTCTCGCGTAATTTTCTAATTTTGCTCACGATGTTTAATATTTGAGATATTTAATTTTGATGCTCTTATTTTCACGTTTAAAACGATCACGCGTGTTTTTGTACCGATTTTGAAGACAATTAATTTTGTATGAAATAATTTCTGTGCTTTATATAAACTATTATACATAAAATTATATTTATATTGAGTTATGGAAACAAAAACATCCTCAATTATGAGATAATTCAAATTGATTTTTTTCTATCCATTTGAGGTTTCAAGTAAAAAACACTACGCGACGCAGATAACAGTTTGATGAACCCACAACAGCCTACAACTGTTTATAAAGTACAGACGCTGTTATCGCACAGATTATGTACTCATAATGTCCTACAATGAATAGACATCTCACAACATGTTCACATCAAACACATCCGTATACTTTCTTGAGTTCGAAGAGCTCGCGTCGTCACTTACGAAGGAAAGTTGGCGGGTTCTCATCGCACTGCCGCACCTTCAAGTGCCATATAGCATTGCTTCATCCATGGACCTACAACTTTATTGAGTAACTGACTTTTATACCTGTTATTTATTCCTGATATATTTAACTGACGAAATTGTTGTTAAGCCTTAAACGTTAATGGTGACATATATATTATACATATACATAGCTTTACAGTCACCACGCATTGAGTTGCTTTATAATTTTTTTAAATGTCTTTCTTCTCGACACACGATGGTTACATATATTATGTCATAGTGTAAGAGGAACACTGATTCCCAAGTTACAGGTGTTAACCTAGCTTTGGAACCAGCGGACCCACTTCTTGATAGAATTTTAATTTCAGTTTGTAAACCTCGCCTATGTAAACTTTTCATATAAACTGTCTTTTATAAATAAAGTTGATTATTATGAAAAAAAATATATTTTCAGATAACTTTAACATTGTCCTCCATTGTATATTTTGCAATTGTGTATAGAGAATTAAATAAATAAATAAAAAATGTCCACACGCATGTGAATTAAGTGACATCGTACAGTAAGTTTATATGAGTTAATTTGAATTATAAATTATAGGGAAGATACATATTGGCATACCTAATCAGTATGGCGAGGTTTTGAGTTCTATATTTACATTTAATTGTGGGAAAACAATACGCGAAAACGTTTAAAACTAAACTATGGATTTTTAATGTATGTTCGGTTTAATTTGTGTAACAGTAAAAAGTATGAATCATGGTTTTTACCTTGGAAATTGAAAAATCTCTAAGTAGTAATAATCGCTATTTTTTTGTATCAAAATTTTGCCTTATTGTAGTGAGAATTAAGTACTTAGTACAACATTAATAAAAAATAGAAATACCTAATATAATAAAAGTATTGAAAACTATTTGTATGCTTAAAAGTAATTACTTTTTAATTTAATTTTTAATCTCGCAATTTTCACCAATTTGTTTGTTTAGTTGGGATTTTGTCTTCAAATTAAAATAAAGAATGAATTGTACAAATCGTTTTACAAATGGCGTTATTCTTAAGTTAAAATCATGATTTAATTAAAAATAGTCGGTAAGAAGTTATTTTACCTATAGTGTTCTTTTTCTAGTCTTTTGGATTGGATGAGCACAAGGCATGTATTAATAAATAGAAATATGGATGAATGAAATATATATAAACATAATTTAAACAATAATCAGTTATCATTTACAGTGGTACCAAACTAAATAGTGCGAAAATAACTAAATGATATTATACTCAGTTATGAGGTAATTTTTTTAATGATTATATTTAATTATGCATCATAACCTCCTTGCTAAGAAGAGACATAATTATATCCAGCAATATACTATTAAAGACTTTTGATGTGATGTGTAATCTAATAGGGCTAATGGGTACACAATTCAACAAATACATTCTACAAATTATAAATAAATTGTTTTATAAAAATCTTTAAATTAACTAATGTTATCAGTCATTTATAAATCGTTACGATAGTTTTGTGGGTCAACTTATACATCCTGATATACGCTTCATTTGGATGTTAAATCATTTAATCGGCTATATTTAGTGTAAATCTTATCTTCAAAGTCTAGTCTAGTCCGGTGTTCTATAAAATACTTGGGTAACGTATAAAACACCTTAAACGCGTACGTAATGGATGAGATATCTTGCGGTGGTCTGAAAAGTGTTCGCCCTAACGATGATACTAAGGCATTTTTCTTTTTTTATCCATCTGCGAAAGAAGAAGGGTTATGTTTTTCGAGTGTATTCATGTATGTATATTTCTTTGGTACGCCCTAGAGCCTAAACGGCTTGTCGTATTTTATGTGGTGGCGTAAATACATTCGTGTTAGTCGTGAGAGGGACACTGGGTAATTCATTTTTGGCCAAAAACTTATTGAAAAAAAATATGTTTTCAAAATACATCGAGTGTGGTATCAAAATAAAGAATTTTTAACGGTGGTTTATTATAGTTGAACAACATATTCGGTAAAAAATAATAGTATTTGTAAATCAAGTCGAAGATAAGCGGGCGGTTAACCCCCTACGTAGTCAGCTCACGACGAATTCCAAAATGATATTTCATTTTTTTATGATTATGTTTAAATGTGTGTTTAGCTGTCATGCCTAATATAGGATGTTAACATCACGCTTAGACCAATGGAAGCCGAGCTTGATTAAAAAAAGACACAGAAGAATTTGCGTGGGGCAGCTAGCTATCCTATAAGTGTAAAATGAAAAAAAGCGTAGGTACTTAAAAAAGATTCGCAGTCATCATTCGTTATTATTATAATTTGTCAGGCAGGCGATTGTTGCGTCTGAAAATAAGCGGTCTTTGAGAATAAGATAATCTTTAGGTTTTTTTATATATTTTGTTATTCGTTCTCACACTTGATGTTGACCCTGTCCTGTTTTTAGCTTTCAGCTTATTGCGTATTACTTTGTGCTGTGATAGCTGCTAATTGCGCTCAAGTATTTTGGTGTGTGGATCTTTGTTACTCAATCACTCTCGAACGGCTGAACTATTTTCGATGAAATTCTGTACATAGATAGATAATCTGTATTAAAAACTTTAACATTGAACATATTATTGAGAAAGTCACTGGCCGAAATTTGACTATTTCTTTATATGAAAGAGGTGGCAAACGAGTAGAAGTATAACCTGATGGTAAGCGATTACCGCCGCACATGGACACTAGCAATACCAGAGGCGTCACAAAGGCTTTGCTGGCCTTTGGGAGATGGGGAGGGGGATGGGAGGGACTGGGGTTTTGGCCTCCGGTGTCCTCACTCTCTCAGTGCAACACAGCCGAAGATAGACTACTTTTGACATAACTGTCAAATGATTGTAATTGCGGCTGGTTGTCAGTTACGACATATTTTTAGACCTTGAGCGGAAACCGTTACTCAAACATGAACATAAGCCCTTTCGTATGTTAAAATGCATTTAAAAATATTTATAAATCGTAATATTGTTTGGCTGTTGTCTACTACATAATATATTTTTTAGTATAAATATGGCTCCTCTATATTTTCTATAGACAATCTATTTATTTAATCCTACATTTAATAAGGTGTCGACTTTTTTTCAATGTGTATGTACTTCTTACGCCTTGCGATCTACGTATACAAATAGGTGCACATTCTAAAAGCAACGTTTTCATACCTAGTTGGTTACACACACATCACACAGCCTCGTACCAAGTCTGAGGGTAAAAGACTATTCGCCCTTTGTCCCTTGTAAATCCTTGTAAAATTACATAAATGAAGATAGTTAACGAAAGGCAAGATCATTCTAATCATAGTCGACGTTCTGTTTTCATTTGTTTTTTGTTTGAAATCCCCTCGGATACCACCGGCTGGTGGTTATGTCGGACTCGAACCGACTAAAAACCGCACAACGTCTCGGGTACTAGAAGCGGGGGAACCACGGCAAAGGTGCACCCACGAAAGGAAATCCCTGGAACTCCGACCCCCGACCACCTACTGTGTAGGTAGCCTGTTCTATTTAGACAATAGGCGTAAGCGCTTTATAGTGCTGGCGTCGCCACCCCGGCCTGCTTCTGCTAGGGTAACTTGTGGCCTCACCTGTCACCCCCAGGCTTGCGGTTATGGAGGACGGAGATCGTTTTGCGTTCTCCAACGCATGAGTCCAACGTTTGCGGTACCTGGCCCATTCCCGATCCTAGGGGACAGGGAGAGTTCTAAAACATGGCCGCATTCATGTTACCGAGCAAGACAACCCCCACCCCGATGGTCGCCACGAGATCACGCCTCACATTCTGCCAGCGTGTGGAACGATGTGTCCGCGGTCTTGCTATCGCAGTGGTGTTACTCAGGCGTTGGCTTCGCTTTCATGTTGCTTCTCGAGCCAATCCTCCATAGCAGGTCTTACCGCCGCAATAACAGCGTATCACGACGGTTTTTTTTCAAATACAAAAACAATACGAATGGTTTTTATGCCCAGGATCTAACCTCACTCAAACAGAGCTCCAACGAGGCAGGCAACCTTTCAAAGTAAGTCATTTGACTATGTTAACAAAGTGTGTTTGGAAACAAACGTCCAGTACCTATTGTAGTCCAGATACCTTGTCTTTGTTAGAACTGAAACAATAACATTTCTGTATTGTGTTTCAATCCACTCGGAGATAAAACGCACAACGCTTTGAGATTGTTTACTTTGTAAACAGTATTAAGGTTGATTTTACCCAAATGCGAAAGAAGGAGGGATATGTTTTTCGATTGTGTTGTGTGTGTGTGTGATTGTTTTTCGGTGGTGATAATAAATAAACATGTTCAGATATTTTAACACACAACGCCATCTAGTCCCAAACTAAGCTGAGCTTGTACTATGGGTACTAGACAACTGATATTAATACATATATGTATAATACTTTTTCTTTGTAAATACATACATATTATACATAGAAAAACACCCAAGCTCCGAAACAAATATTTGCAGATCATACAAACATTTGGTCCGACTCAGGTATCGAATCCGGAACCTCTTGCACAGCAGTCGCATTCGCTACCACTGCGCCAGAGGCAATCAGTGACATGTGACCGTATTCTTGATTCGGGACCACTTGGACATTTTACCTAAATTATTAAGTGGAGTCAATATCAATAAAATTACATGGCATTTTTGTTTTCAGGTTGCTCTATTTATAGTTGCATGTCGCTGCAATCAGTGCAGAACAGCGGTTTAATTAAAACGTATAAACGTATTTCACTATGTATACACTTGTAGTTTAAATATTCTTCTAAGAATACCAATATATATATATAAATTGAAGTGTCTATTTGTGATTTCAAATTTAAAGTTTTTAAATAAATGTATCTGTAAGTATATTTGGTATTTACATCAAGAAATAAATTTTTAAAATGTTTATCTGTTTCCTTTTAATATTTTTTGTAATTATCAAAAACTGTTTTATGATATTCGGAAATATCTCCTATTGTCAAATACAGTTATATTGCTACAAAAAATAAAGATTTTGCGAATTAAATGCGATTTAAATTTTAAATTCACGCCAAAACGCTCGGTGGTGTCATGGTGCCTGTTTGTGTAAGATGCGACGTCACAATTTGTCAACCAATGTCAATTATAGCTCTTAAAAACATTTAAATGATCGTCGATTCTGTCCGAACAAGTGAGCTTTATACATAAGTGACGTAACTCGCTCCGATTGGTGTTCAACTTAACATGGCGGATTTCTGTATTTTGTAGTTTTATTTTTATTAATTAACTATTAGTCCCACTCTAAATATGAGAATAAATACGATTTTTATACGCTATGAACTCCATTTCATCAGATAAATGCATAATTAGAAGATCTTGGTTATTGCCATCACGCCTGTTGATCCCTTCATGTGATAAATATCGATTAGGATAACTTAACTAAAGACTAAACATATTTAGTCTTTAGTTAAGTGATCCTTATAGACTAAATATTCTTAGTCTTCAGTTAAACAATTAAAAGGTACCTCAATGTATTGACACTGCAACCAAACATTTATACCCCAAGGACAATCGATGAAAGGCACAGGGTATTAAAATTGGCAGCTAAGTGATAAAATAACCTTGCTTGAGTGTACGAGCCCCTAAATATTTCAATTTACTGTAGAAGGAATGTTAACAAACCATGCAAACATTTCTCAGGCCTCATTTTACAGTAACTAACACAATACTCGGGTATTATTTGATCAATAAACGATCAGTCGAAATTAGTGCTGGCTGGACAAGATGTGTATGTTTTTAACTTGAAACAAATGCAATTAAATTTAAAATAATACGTATCATTGGGACTTAATGTTGATTTCTGACTGCTCAACTATATCATGTTGAAGTAGTCCAATTGGAGGGGGAAAGCGTTTAAATGGCGAATATAATTATTTATCCAGCTTCTAACCTCATTATCAGATCAGCTATCATCATCAACAATCCATAATGTCCCCCTGCTGGTCTCGGGTCTCGTCTCAGGAGAGGGTTAAGGCCAGACGTCAGCATCAGATCAGCTATAAAATGACAAAATTATGGTATTATTAGAGTATTACCATCCAATATGCAAGGCAACATATGAATTACAATATGTCCAAAAAAGTTCCAAGTTTTTTATAGTTATCATGTTTGTGTTCTGTTTTCTTTCTCCCTCTCATTTTTTATCAATATGTGAGAGCGGTTTCTTAAAAAGGCAACGGAAGTGTGTAACTGGAAGCCCAGTAAACGTGCGTAATTTGATTCAAAAATGAGTACGCACGGTACTAGATGTTACCATTACATGCGACCTATTGTTACTGTACATAAAAATCTTATAAAAGTGTGTTTAAATATGAAATAGAAAAACTATGTTTGCAAAGGTATCAGCTTACAAACAATGATTGTGTTTTAATTAAAACATTTTCTATCACGAGCGATCCTTGTCAATAGCGATCGCATGATCGTGTAATGTACGTGTACATTTACATAACAAATACGATGCATATGGATGTATATACTGTTATTATTGTGTTCTGTTCTTGGTGTATAATCCTGCATACTTGGTCGTACCTGTGGAAATATTCACCGTTAGCAAGACGAGATCAAACGGATATAATATGCCTGATAGATTCTCTAGGACGGTGAAATGCCCGAAAGATGTTTACTGTACCGTCTTTAAGGATATATCTGATAGTTATTCGCCATATAACTTCATCCCTAATCACACAAACAAGATTCTCCAAAGAGATCACCATACTATAACAACACAGAATGTATATTCGTAATACGGGAGTTGATTTTTTAATGGAAAAGGAAGAAATATTTCTACCGCAGCTAGGACGTAGACGCTTTAAGGTCTGGGTCCATTAAGGGCCCATTTTATTATTGTTATTACTGTCAGCGTTGATATATCGATAGTATATGCATGACTAGCTGACACCCGCGGGGCGAAACTAGTCTAAAAAAAAGTAGCTTAAGTTACTCTTTATATCATCAGCTATCTGCCAATGTAATCGATCCAACCGTTCCAGAGATTACCCGGTACAAACAGAGAACAGACAAAAAATGAAAAAAATTAAATATTTTGAGTATATGTATGTACCTTGTATACACACATATGCATTTCGTTAAAAGCGGTTATTTTCTTCTTCTTCTTTTGATGAGATGGCAACCAGCCGGATCAGCTATTTCTGCCAATGTCAAGTATTTAAAGTCTTCAATTCTAAGTCTACGAGTCTTCGTCATGATGAAATTAATGGTAAAAAAATATTTAAAAAAATGTGGATGATATGAAATGGGAACCGTCTTTCGAAAAAACAAAATTAAAAAGCATTTATTTGTTTAGATGTAGGTATTGATGACATTGCGTCATCAACAACCATTATTATATATGATATAAGCCATGCTATTGGATATAAGCCTCTCCATAGAAAGTAGGTTTTGGTTATTGTCTTCCGCTTAGCAATGCTACCTTGTCCTACATACTTTGCTCCCTTAGTCGGCTCTTACGTACCGGGGATGAAAAGGGTTACCTCAACCGTTACCACATTGATAGAAAATATTACAACAACAAACACGGATAACACCGCGGGGCTCAGCTAGTTGGTAATACATTTGATTTGTGGCTTATTCAATCGATTCATAGTCTTATGTCATCACGGTATTCGTTTATTACTCATTGTCTAGACTTCGTCGACTTGTCAACCCGATCGTCCACTTTAACCTGAACTTTATGCTCATTGTCACAGGTCGACCCTTTTCGTAGAATGTGGTTCTAATTAAGCTGGACGTTACGAAAACTTCCATTAATACGGACAGTGTTGGTTTATAGTTTTAACCTTAAAATAATGTTGCTACCTTGTGATTTCCTTATTATATTGGTAATGATAACTAATGATGGGTTATTAAATTCCGTATAAAGAAAAAATATATAATCAAATAAATATAATGTTTCCGTTCCTATTTTATAGCTAAAAAGAAGTATGTTTTGGCAATAGGCATGATGACTAATTTTGAAAAACTATTTCATTATATTCAGAAGTATCTCCTATTGTCAAAATCAGTTATATTTCTACAAAAAATGGCGCCTGTTTGTCTAATACGCGACGTCACTATTTGACAAGCAGGGTCAATTATAGCTCTTAAAATAAGAAAAGTGATCGTCGATTATATCCGAACAAAGTGAGCTTTATACATAAGTGACGTAACTCGCTCCGCTTTGTGTTCAACTTAACATGGCGGATTTCTGTATTATGTAGTTTTATTTTTACTAATTATTCTCACTCTAAACAATAAAAATAAATACGATTTATATTATATTATATACTCTACGAACTTTATTTCATCAGATAAATACATAATTTTAGTGTTTTTTTTTGGTTACTGTCATCATGCCTATTCAAGTGTTATTTGCCTTTTTACTGCATACATTATTTTAGGAATACATAGATTTATTGGAGATAACTACTTAATTAGATATTAAATTGTTTATTATTTTCTCATCTTCAGAAAATAATTGTTTTTTTACCCGGCTTCCAAATAAGGAGGGTTATGTTTTTCGAGTGTATGTATACATATTTCTTTGACACTCGCTCCTAAACGGCTTATCGTATTTTTATGTGAGTGTATCAAAATTAAAAAACAAAAAAAAAATAAAAAAAACCTGAATTTAATGAAGATGGCAGCTATTGACGCAGTCTGTTTTTTTTTTAAATTATTGTACTTGTGTTAGCATACTGTTTGGACGAAGCTAGAATAATACAGAAGTAATACCTAATATATTAATAGATTTGAATAATGATCAAGGTTATTGTTTGAATTTTCACAATATTCTAATATGCGTCGATCGTCTTGATTATTTCTTGCTAATGCAGTAGCAGTTTTTAAACAGGTGTTTTTTTATGAATCTGTGGCCGTATAATAAGATAAAGTGCATTTTTGAAATACATAAACCATGAAATTTGGAAACCATTTTTGGCTTTTTGCAAAACTAATGTAAATTGCCTATTATTACCTTGACTGCCTCGGTGGCGCAGCGGTAGTGTATGCCACTGCTGTTCTTGAGGTCTCGGGTTCGATTCCCGGTCAAATGTTTGTGTGATCAACAAATGTTTGTTTCGGACTTTGGGTGTTTTCTATGTATGATATGTATGTATTTTAAAAAATAGATTTATATTAGTAGTCTAGTACCCATAATACAAGCTCTGCTTAGTTTGGGACTAGATAGCGTTGTGTGTTAGATGTACGAAATGTTTATTTCTTTTATTTATTGTATGTAAAGTTACTTTTTGTTGCCAAAATAAATATTTTTCTTTCTTTCTTCTTTCTTTCTATAGAGCAACCAATGAAGTCCAAAGTCAGACAATATATAAAATTGATCTACAAAACACTACCATAAACGCGAGTTATTAATTACCCCATTTTTAGGGAAATTTACCATAAAGATTGTCGACTGTATGACTAGTGAGTTTTATAAGACATGTGCCGTTTAATGCGCTATTGTGTTGAGGTGTAGGTTTTATAATCGTATGTGTTCATCCCACAGCCTATTGTTGTGTATCGTAACCATTTATTTACACCTACATACATGGTGCGTACACGCAAAATTACCCAATTAATTCGTTGCCACACTCCTTCACAAAGTCCACTACAAAGTTGGTAATTAAATTTTCAGACAAAGATACTTTATATAAGTGTTTTTGCCTTTCATTAATGTGCCTTAAATCATATTCAAAATACATGTGAAAACCCACGACACGATCACTAACCACTACCAATAGGCCCGTCAAATGGACTCATAGTGACTTCATAACTCTGCTAGCTATTGTTTGCGGCTTCGCTCGAGCAGAAGTAGATATTTTCATCCCCTACTCTGCCCCCTTACTATTGACATTCCCAAAATTCCTTTCCTAATGCTCGCTTCCATTGTATCAACAACCTACATGTAATATTACAGCATTCTAGGTTCAGCGGTTTCGGCTGTGCGTTGATCTCTGGGTATCTTAGTCAATCAGTCACCCACCTTCCTCTGTAATATAAGAAGATAGTGCATTGCAAGTTTTTGAATCCCCCAGGAAAGAGTCGGGCCTGGGGGATGGGGAAGGATTAATCATTGGAATTATAAGAAAAGTATTGAAAATTAACTAACTCCTGTCCTCTGTAGGACAACACGTGCCGGCCTTGGGAGTTACCGTTTCAGAGTACCGTACCGTGGTAGACATAAGCTCTCGTACTCATCGCTTCGGTTCTTCCTTCTTGGAACCTGGAACTCACTACCAGAGCACGTGTTTCCTTCCCACTATGATCCCGGAATCTTTTAAGCGGGGCGTAAAAAAAACATCTAACCAGCCCCCATAGTAACATAAATATATGACAACGCCATCCACCGAAGATACACTGAACTACGAAGAAACGTATTGCATGAAGAAGCTACCAATCCTGCATCACGCAATAGAAGTTCTCGCCCCGATTAACATATATACAACTTCCCAACATGGTTTCTTCACCTGGTTGGAGGATCCTCCCTTTGTGTTGGAGGGACACGATACTCGTTCCTCCACAGTATGGACTGCGTAAAAGAAGCCATATGGCCAGGACCGGAGTAAACAGTTAACTGACACGTGATAAGGAGGAAGAAAACTCATTGCACCGACCCCAAATAAAGTTGGGCAAAGAGTAGGGATATGATTTTGTTTTGGCAGCTAATACATAAAAAAAACAAGGACACGATTATCAACAAAAGCGATCGGTAGCAAACAAAATTTCATAACTTTCGAATTAGTCCGGTTAAACTAATGTGACCAAACCAGTTTCCGCTTATTCTACGCCATCTAATTATTGCGGAACCATCGCTTGTGAAACATACTTGATTGTAACGAGTACTTTAATTACTAATATTTATCTATCGCACGATGTATTGCAGAAAGGTATATATCTATCTATGTATTTAAGGTTCCTTTATACATACCTACAAGACATACCCGAAAATATCTAATTTTGTTGGAAAAAAAAATGTCTTGAAAAGTAAGATTTCGATAGTGTTTTTATTTAAATATTTTTTCGTAGTGTTCCTAAACTGACTTTTTTAAAATTAACCTCTTATTTCCGACTAATACGGGACTTCCTCTAGCATATAGCGATGTTATTAAGAGTAACAAAACTAAAACAATATCTGATTCATACATAAGTTACTAAGACCTAGGTAATATCATGGGCGCAGTTACTCTATTATACTAACACTATATTATTATATTTATTTATATATCTCTATTGTATACATGCAAAATTACAAAGTTAAAAACAGAGGATGAGTCACAAATATGCAAATGATACAATAGGCGGTCTTATCGCTCACGGCGATCTCTTCCAGACAACCACCAATTTTATTGAATAATACATGCATACAAATAAATTAAAATGGAGTGCCTGTTTGTGATATTAAAATTAACTGCTTTTTACTAAAATACACGTAGAATTCCGTACCTAAAGAGTAAATGGGACCCTAGTCCCAGGAATTCTAAAAACGCGGGCAGAGATGTGGCTAATAGCTAAAATAGTTCGTAATGAAAAAAAAAAAAATATTTACTTTTTAACGACGTTCGCGAACACGCTGAGTTAGCTAGAAAGTACACAACTTATACTCTGATGAAAAAAAAACTTATGATTCGGGTTAATTTAATCCACTACTTATTTGAAAATAAATGTAATTGGATTTTGTCTGCAACTGCCTGGGTGGCGCAGTGGTAGTGCATACGACTGCTGTGCTGAGGTCTCGGTTTCAATTACCGGGTCCGACCAAATGTTTGTATGATTAACAAATATTTGTTTCGGAGTTTGGGTGGTTTAAATATGTATGTATGTACAAAAAAAGTATATATGTATATAATAATAATAATAATAATAATGATTTATTGATCTAAAATATTTACAATAGTAAAAACATAATAAATCCACTGACACTTTACAATATTGTAGGTTAAAGTTTTGTTGGTTTTACGAAATTGCAATTACAAAAATTTGAACCTTGTCCCTTAAACTAGGCAATGCCTGTATCTTAAGAGACAATTTTCAGCTATAAGTTTTCCTAATAGTGATTTTCGTTGGGCCTTGAGACAATAAAGGCACTGAGTTGATTATAATATATGATTACCGTATGTACAATATGTGCAAATATCAGTTATAAATTACATGTATGTGTGTGTGTGTGTGTGTGTGTGTGTGTGTGTGTNGTGTGTGTTTGTGTGTGTTGTGTGTTGAGTGTGTGTGTGTGTGGAGTGAGTGTGTGCGTGTGCGTGTGCGCGTGTGTGTGTGAATGTGTATGTTTATAATACTGTCACTTTAAGAATTTTTTTTGAATATGTGACCTATCAGTCAATATAACGTTTATAGTACAAGCTCTGCTTCGTTTGAGATTAGATGGCGTTGTATTTTAATAAAGACCGGTCAATTACTAATCGAACTCGCGCACGGAGGGTTCCGTACCAACCTATAGGTATATTATATGATGTAGGTATTTATGTTTTTCGTAATTTTCCCTTTATCTGTGCTGTAAGACGTTGCTTAGCAGTAAATTTCAAGGTTCTAAGTTCATGGGGAGTATTTTGTTGAGCTTGGTTCCCTTCCTGAGAAAAAGGCTCTTGACAGACAAACGGACAACAAAGTGATCCTATAATAAATAAATAAATATGACCCGACGTTCGGTGAGGCTCGCAGGAAACCGCTGGATGCAGCACAGGTCCGATTGTCATGGGGAGCCTTGGGGCAGCCCTATCTCCAGCAGTGGATGTCTTATATATATATATATATAAGGGTTCCGTTTTTCCTTTGGGGTACGGAGCCCTTACAGCGTAGGGTAAGAGTAGCCTAGGTCCTTCCTCACGGATCAAAATATTTCCATAGCAAATTTCATTGAAATCAGTGCAGCTGTTTAGCTGTAATAGCGCAACAGACAGATAGACAGTTACTCTCGAATTATAATATTATTATGAATGATATAAAATTTATTGGCAATAGGTAGTTTAAGATACAAGTGAGCGACCCTGGCCTGTTCAATCCATACGTATTAGCAATATCCTTTTCCTTCCCCTGCTCTTTTCTTATAATTAAAGCACCACATAAATCAAAGGCCAGTCCTTAAACTAGATCGTTCGAGATCTTGGTGACCGTTTATTTGAATTTAACTAACCCAAACCCTCAGCTCTCTACAAGATGATCCGACGCACTGGTGAGGGTCGCAGGAAACCTCTGGATGCAGCACAGGTCTGATTGTTATAGGGAGCCCTATGTCTAGCAGTGAACGTCTTTCCGCTGAAATAATGATGATGATGATGATGATGAACTAACCCAAAGTTCAGTACAGTAACCATAATAAAATAAAATTAAAATACTAGGAAATAATACTAAAAAAATTACAACAATACATACGAACAAGCGTCAAAAAAATCCTCCATATTATCGCCTACTGGTAGCGTGTCCAGAAGGCTGGCAGCTTTGCGTTTAACGTTTAATGGCTGTGCTATATCTCTGTGCAAGGAAAAAACCAGCCTTCTGGTTACGAGAAGCATCAATCAGTTGCTTAGCTAGTTGTTTAAACCCAAAGTTGGTTGGACATCGATTAAAGCAAATAGATAACAGTCAAGTTAAGCACGTTAGAACATCCCCTTATGAAGATATTTTTTGGATTTAAGCTCAATGTCTAAGTCGCAAAATGTCCAGTGTCCGCAGTCTCCAGTTTGCTCAGTGTACACAATGTCGTTTTAATCTAACAAACTGCGTTTTATTATTTTATATGTACTCCTCATTAGGAACAAATCCTGTGTCACGGGGGACTTTACAAACATACATGAAACGGACACAAATAAC
This sequence comes from Hyphantria cunea, assembly GCA_003709505.1. NCBI lineage: Eukaryota > Metazoa > Arthropoda > Insecta > Lepidoptera > Erebidae > Hyphantria > Hyphantria cunea. The sequence continues at coordinate 2,441,009 of PKRV01000109.1, forward strand.
ACCCAGACTCGGATCGAAATTTGTGTAGGTCACACAATGTGTTGTCCCCTGATTTGAACCCACAATACTTGGCAAGGAAGCAGCCACGTGAATACCGCTTAAACCACTAGGCCATATGTGTAGTAAAAATCGGATTTGAAGTTTTAATGTGTTTATTTACAATGAAACTATTGCTTTGATTGAAAAAAAATAAGTAAGTAGTGCCTTTAACTTCAACTATTCGAAAGTACAGAAGCAAGTGAAGATTGAATTGCAAAATGCCATTATATACATATTCGGAGTAAAAAGCGAATAAAATAACTTTTTAAATTATAATGCGCCTAAATAATTCCATTCAAACGGTTGCGACACACAAAAACACTGACCATGAAACTTTGTAAAAATACACGGCCCACTTACATTATATACATAATATATGTTTTTAATTTCACTTAAGTAATTTTGTGATTCCATTGCTGAGTTCGCCAGAGATTCTTAAGGAATAAAGAATAGTGAACATGATGTTTCGAACGGACTTAGATTAATAAACAGATTGACTGCCTCGGTGGCGCAGTAGCAGAGTCTGGCTGTTTTCTATGTATAATATATACGTATTTACAAAAAAGTATTTAAGTAATTTATATCTGTTTTTCTTCTTCTTTTGATGAAATGGCAACCAGCTAATCAGCTATTTCTACCAGTGTCAAGTGTTTGAAGTCCTCAAGCCTCAAGTCTTTGAGTAAAAAGTCTTAGTCGTGATGAAAATAATGATAAAAGCTATAAAAAATATGGATGAGATGAAATGGGGACCTTCTTTCGAAACAAAAAACGATCTCCACTTATGTCAGTTGTCTAGTAGTATCAGTAACACAAGTTGCTATGCTTGAGACTAGCATTGTGTGTTAGATGTCAGAAATATTATTAATAATATTATTACTACGAAGGATATCTAATTCTTAATGGATGTTTCACTCGTCATATTAATTATGTTTCATTTTACTTCCAATTAGGATCCGGGTTCTATATGTCTGATTACATGCAGATATCACATCATTACACATACACGTTTACGGTATTCTACTAGAAACAAGAAAAAAAGAAAAAATAAGGAAAACAAATAAGACATTTAACTAAGATTAAATAACAAACAATATACAAAACAAACAAAATAAGAACAATGAAATATCTGGCTGTGTGACTAAAAGACCACAGCTCAGCCTATGCTGCGGTCCTGAAAGTAACACCTTACGTCTGTAAGGTGTTACTTACTGACGCGTGTACAGTTTCAGCAATAAAAAAAAGCATATTGGAAATTATTAAAAAACATACTTTAAACACATAAGATATATAAGATCAACTATAGCGACAGGAACGCATTTAAGATCACAACCATTACAAAGCACTGGATTTCTGCAATGTCGGAAACAACACTCTCACTTTTGACTTAAAAGTATTTATGACTATACAAACATCTCACACAAGACCATCTATCTGATTTCAAACTTTTCTTATTGTGACTAATCCCGAACATACCACTGTTACTCTAGTACACCAGGATCAACAGCAGTGACCCAAGAACACCGAGTTATGATACTCGGGAAGTCCCAGGAAATAATAAACTGTCTTGGAACAGGAAAACTGAAGGAGTTGGGAATATGATAATTCAACTTACCTCCTTAGAAAAGCGGGAGTCAAAATTTAGTAAACAAGTAAGGAAATATTAAAAAAAACCGACTGCGTCAATATCATATAAAAAAATATACCTAAGTATAATATATATATATTTATTTTGGTGCACCCAGTGTCACTGTCACGACTAAGACGAATCTATTGACACCACTCACATAAAAATACGACAAACCGTTTAGGCTCTAGGGCGTGCCAAAGAAATATATATACATACATATACTCGAAAAATATAACCCTCCTTCTTTCGCAGTCGCCTAAAAATAGGCATACACCTTTCAAAGAGGGAAAGATATAATACTATTATAACGGACATATAATATTATGCGACTTAGGCGAGCTATGTTTGATTTCTATAATATTTATGGTAGAATCGCCTAAATGCATGGCAACCCAAACTAGGTAGAGCCTGTTCTATTGTAACCAGACTGCTGATAAAGATACTTACATTTTTCTAGATACATATAGGTTAATTGTAATCAGATACGGAACAAGTTATACGCGCTCATCACCACAATTGTTAAGCTTAGCTTGGCAGAATGAATCACTGACCACTGGTCACTTAGACCAACAGACCTGTTCTTGCCAATATATTTATATAGTCATTCAGCGACTACTTCTAAACGGCCTTTTATCTATTTAACAAGGCATTCTGTATTTGTCCTCAACATACACAGGTGCACTTCTGAGTAAAAGTTCTACAGGCAGCCATGACAGTTTTCGCCGCGTGTCAAGTAACGCAACGGTGTCACGCTCCAAGACAGCAATTGTCGACATTATTACAAAAGTGAGAAATTGGTTTATTTTGGAAATGTACACCCAAGGTTAATTTGTTTGCATTTTATGAACCGTGACTTTCACTTTATACGGGTTATTAAATCGGTTACAAGTTTTGGGGCTGTGATATAATTGAAAATGTATTACAATGCAAACGTTATGTCGAAGTACAGCAAGTTAGGTTAGATAAGACATTTGAACTTTTTTCTGTCAGGTTTATTCGATTGTTATGGTTCAGTTGAGATTTGTATAAGTCTTTGTGCCAGTCAATCCGATCGTTCTTCGGACACAACTCTTACAAACATTTCTTATTTTGGCAAAATTATCTGTAGCTTCAAGTTCACACTGCCAGCTTTACCTTAGGTAACCTGATTTTACAAACGTTATTCTCGAGTTATTTTCTATTAATTGCCACTTCCTACATCCCCCTTCATACGTCTTCATTGTTCCACTGACATGATTGCAGTTTGCGAACATCTGTCACTGGCCCCGATCCCACGAACCATCAATTACGCAACCAAATAAAATCAGATATGCCACGTTTAACAATGAATCATCTTACATTATAATTAATTCTTACACAAAAGTGCAATACGATACACAAATGATGTAACTAACGGCTTTACTTCACTAAATCGATGTGTCTATAACACGTCGATTTAGTGAAGTAAAGCTGTTACATCATTTGTGTATCGTATTATGTATATAAATTACCAACCATATTTAGCTAGGTAATATACAATTTGAACGAATTAAAGTCTATTCATTTATCTGTAATTAAAACAGCAGAGTATACGCAATTTGCGTGAGCATTCGAAAATTGAATATTTGCTATTATAGCATTTAATTGAAAGATTAGTTTGTAATTAATGAAATGCTAAAATAATCTTTTTGTGTTGTGACGGATAAAGAATACGGTGTGTCACCAACCACTCCTATTCATAGACTGAGTGTCACAAGACCCGACAATGGGGGTAAACCACACGGGACAGCACTGCAAAGAGTAGGATATATCAACAACAACCCATAATGTCCCACTGCTGGGCTTGGGTCTCCTCTCAGGAGAGGGTTAAGGCCATACATCCCCACGCTGGCCAAGTGCGGGTTGGGGACTGGCAAGAATACGTTGTGGCTACGTAAATCTTGCCGTTGGATGTTTTTAAGCCGCCCGAAGGCCTCCAACTAAGCTTCACGACTGTTATCGTATGATAACAACCGGGACCGACTGCTTAACGTGACCTCCGAATCACGGAGACGCTCATGGTA